>JAQFVV010000191.1:1068252-1668252 GCA_028023455.1 Epiperipatus broadwayi | reverse complement strand
TGTATAGAACTAGAGAAATTTTTAAAAATGAAATAGATAAAAACAGGAGAAAATACAAACAAGTGCAAAAAGAATTTCAAGTAAATCTTAAGATTAGTCAACTATATATGAAACAATTTATTGATCCAGACATTAATGAAGAATCATAGAAAGGGTTGAATAAAAATTTCAAACATAAATTAAAGTAACATATATAGAAAATGAAAGAATATCAGAAAATACCACATTAGAAAAATTAATTGAAGGCACAACAGAGATACATCATAAAGTGAATCGTATGGATGAGGCATTTAATCAAAAATTCAAATTTATTGAATTACAAATATCTCAAAATAGACTTGTATGTTGACCATTAGCATAATGATGTTCAACATAAAACACAGATAATTATATAAAGAAGGAAATATTAGAGAAGATCAAATAGAACTCACTTTTAAAAATCCACAAAGATTAATTGATTCAAATACAGATTTAACAATAATCAACTGAGCACAATCTGAAATGGAAAATTACTCCCTAAATTTCAACATAGAAAAAATAATTCCAAATACATATACTAATAATTCTGTTGATCAAAGACCATAAAAGCTTTGAATTCCTGAATCCTAGTTATTTGACTAATATACAATTAGTCAGATGGAGTTTATTACAGAAATTCAACTATACAGTACAATACTGTAAAGGATCTGAAAATATAGCCAATGTGCTGAGTCAAAATCCATATAGGTCAGAACAAAACCATCTATCAATAAAATTGCCTACATTACAAATATTAACATGATGATTAATAGTAATGTAGAGAATGATTTAGAAAAATTACATAAAATACAATTTAATGACCCTATTTTAAACTCTATCATAAGAATCTTAAGAGGAGAGAAAGTGTTGAATGTACCGATAGACCTCAACCATTATAAGTTAAAAAATCTGGTCTTCACAAAACTAATAAATATATAGATGAGTGGAGGGTAATAATACCTAAAATTTTACGTATCCCACTCATAAAATATATCTATTGTTTATATGGACATTTTGCTGCCCAAACAGAACACACTTTGAAAATTGATTTTACTGGCCAAAAATGTATAAAAATATCTTAAATTCACTTTGTGAGTGTATTACATGCTTAAGAGTGAAACCAGTCAATCAAGATTTCAGTATTATGTTAAAACCTATTATCCCTGAAAGATCAGATGAGATCTTAGTGATAGACTATTATGGATCATTGCTTCCATTTAATAAACAAGAGTATTTATTAGTCACTTATGATCTCTTTTCCAAACATGTTTCAGCCTGCCCTATACTTCAAGAAAATAGTAGACATACTGTCAGAGTATTAGACACCCTTCATTTCACAATGATAATAAAACCCAAAGCCATATTAACAAACCATGATACACCTTTCCTATCTAAAAATTGAATGAAATGGGTAGAAAAATCACAAATAAAACATGTGCTCACATCCATTAGAAATCCACAATCAAACCCTTATGAATGTGTAATGCAGGAGCTTGGACATTTGTTTAGGACTTACTTGGAGGATGAGCATAGAGAATGGGTAAAACAAATAGAATGTGTAATAAATTATATTAACTGGAGTGTAAATGAATCTACTGGATTTACATATATTAAATTACATTTCAATAAAGAAATTTCAAATTTATTTAAAAATTACCAACCTCCAATTAAACCCAGCCAAACTGATATAAGTTATTTATATATAAAAAGCATATCAAAGATTAATAAATAAACCAGAGCTTAGAAGTAAAAATAGCTACCAATTCAAAATAGAAGAAAAGGTTTTTATAAAGACCCATAATCTTAGTAAACAACTCCAAAACAAATGCCATAAATTCTATAATCCACATAAAAATCATTTACTACAGGTTTAAATGCATTTTGGATAGATATAGATAGTGAAATAAAGGCTACATATAATGCCTGCATTCTTAAACCATATTTTGGTCAACCAGAAAATTGAAATAACTATCATATGCAAATTATAGAAGAGAAAGGAAACAATACTAAATAAAAACTTAGGATAATCATTTCAATGATGAGAGCAACCAAGATAATATGACTCCTTTATAAAATTAAGAAAATATATATGTATAACACTAGAACACACATATATACTTTAAGTTTTGAAATTTTATTATCATATTAGAAAATTTTACCCCTGTATGGAAGAGGAATTGTAAGAGTAACTTACAATATTATTAAGATCACTTGTTTATGTGCAATATTGAAACCGTATTATTTGTCTATTATCCTGTTTTATCTACTATGTGCCATAGTCTTTTCTAGTTCAAACCTTTCCCAGTTCATGCA
The DNA here is from genome assembly GCA_028023455.1 of Epiperipatus broadwayi. Lineage (NCBI taxonomy): Eukaryota > Metazoa > Onychophora > Udeonychophora > Euonychophora > Peripatidae > Epiperipatus > Epiperipatus broadwayi. The sequence goes on along the minus strand of JAQFVV010000191.1, from coordinate 1,665,921 downwards.
TATATCCTTATAATAATTTATTTTGATGTGTAATAGCATATATTAATACATATGTGTGGATATATGCACACATCTAATAGTAACATTAATGTTTGTATGCATATAATGTATATGCAATTATAAATTTAAAATTAACAAAATTAAAGTAAGCTGTATAAACAGTGTTGTATGTGTGGGAGCACTCCTATGTATATATGTGAAGGGAACTAAAATGTGATATAGTAAATATTACAGATTTTCTAAATTATTTCTAAGTTATCCTTTAAGTTATTTAATTTATAGATTTGTTGGTATTTGCATATAAATCTTAAATTCAGGGGTGTTTGTTTTATACTTATAACAGAATGTTGACAACTTAAATCTTTTAAAAAGAGAGAATCAAGATCATTGGTTTCTCAGAATACCAGTCATTAAATTGTAAACCGAGAACCAAAGATTTTTAAAGATTTAAAAATAAAGTTAAAAAGGGCAAAGACAAAATCATTAACCAGAGCCATTTGTCGAAAGCCAAGCGAGATTTTTTGTTTTTATTAAAATTTATGTTGGCTATTAAAACTTAAAATTAAAAATTAAAAATCATAAACATTTTTTAATGGCTTGTGAGGAGGAATGAGAAAGAGTTAATAAAAAACCCAAAATTCAGACATCAAGAGCCACTCATTTTCTATGATGAAAACCATGGATAAGGAGCATCCAGCTGCCCTTTTCCTCTCAGAGAATTGGTCCAGGATGGAGATGAAGTTCAAGACCTACATCTGCCAAGCAGACATCAGACAAGCTAGCCTAATGGAGAATGCCAGCAACAAACATGCGGATGCCCAGCTAGAAGATTAGTAAAATTTCTTCTCCCAGAGCTCTTTAATAAATATTTTAAACTAAAACTATTTTAATAATTCTAAAGCTAGCTAAATTTTGAACATTCATAATAACTTATAATAACTTTTAACCAGTAAATTCTGTAACTTAATTTAATAATAATAATCTTTGTAAGAACCTTGCTTACTTAATATTTATAATTGATAATTTTCTTAATATAATAACTATAATCAGTTATTATTATTTATCTGTATCTTTCTAATCTGTGGTCATGACTATTTTCTATTTTATATATTGTTAATTCATTTATTTATGTTATGCCTTCATTCAGAGCTGAGATTGATATTATTAATAATTTTGGAGAGCTGATTAGAAACTCTCACAGCTAATTAATATTGCTTTTTAGTACACCTATAAATCTCTGATCTGAAAACCTACTTTTATATATGTTAGTTAAACTACTATGTTTTGACTTAGCATAATTCAGGTTTGCATATTAAATGTTTATTTAATTAAGTAAGAGTGAGAATGATATTTTAAAGCATATTATAAATAATTAATTAATCTAAGTCCCAAATATGCTTTATTGCTCCTTAGTTTATTCTTATAAACTATATGGATTACTGAGTAAATTATGTCACTTATAACTACCCCTTTTTGACATGATTTAAGTATGCTAATTTAGGAATGGGCATATACTAGTTTCACAGATTGAAACTATAGATTTAGCGCTTTAATAATTTTAATGTTTGATATTTAGAAAGCATTATGAATGTGTCTTTATAAAGCACACTGATGCAGTATATGCTTTGCTACATATATTTTATTAAAATGGGCTTTGGTTTTAAGAGCCATCCCATTATTCCTAGTTCAGTCCAGATTGTTTTATATGCTGCTCTGATATCCGAATTAAATGTTCACATACTTTAAGATAGCAAGTCATATGGTCCATGGGAACTGAGTACTTGGTACTGAATCCCATGAGTAACTGCACATTTGGGCCACATCTCTTATTTATTTTATGTAGTGCCATAACCTCGGAAGTTATGCTATAAATCACCAGGTTGCCCCCATAATATTATTCATTCAGCATTGATATGAACCTAAAATCTACTTTATATAATGCAATCTGCATAAAGAGCACATTTATTGCTCATTGCGTAGTATTAATGTGTTAGTTATATCTGTTAGTTATCATTCTCACAGGATTTGACTATTAGCAAACCTCATAGGAGTGGCATACCATAATCAAGGCAATGATTAGACTGTAGGTCATTAAATTTGTAATTAACCCTTTTCAATTATAGTACATCAGACGAGATTCCGTTCTCTAACTTGCTCATCATTGCTACACCTGTGTGTGTAAATCCTGATGCATTTTTTGTATTTTGTATTAGGTATCTTATATTTTTATCATTAAATATTTTAAACTTGTACATCATAATTCATTACCAAATCTTATCCAAATCTACTCTAATTTAGTATTAGTTATTAATATATGCAATGTCTAGCCAGCCATAGATGTGTGTTTAGTTAAACTATTAGTAATTTAGTCATTTATTCCCTGAGTCTCTTACTTCACCCTTTGCTGTTGCTGACACATGAATTAAAAAACTCCAAGTATAGCCTCATATATGTCATTCATAGGGTAGTAAGTCATGGAGTGTTGGTGGAGGAACTGAGGTGCGATCTGATTCGATGTCTCAACCTCTCATCTAGATCAACCTTGGGGTAATTTGCTGTAACTCTGGATTTTGTTGCATGAATGTACAAATCTGATCGATACAATATCAAACCATAAACTTAAAATTATAATTGTAAGTTTATAAATAATAAATGTTATCCTTTTACATTAAAATACCAATATACACATGTATATAACTTAAATGTTAGACTATACATTTTTTATAAAAGTCAATCACATAAATAGTTTTAATGAAATCAAATATTAAAATGATTATTTTTCAGTCATTCATATATATATATATAAAATAATTATTTAAGTTGACTTAAATCACTAATTAAGATGCAAAATATAGAGATAATCTTAGGTCAAGTCATACCTTAACAACTAAACATGAAGGAAATAAAATTAGAACTCAATTATACAATTATTAATTATAGTGCATTACAAAATCATGAAATGAAATACCAATTTAACACATGCTAATTACTGGAAGTTGATTTTCCTATAAAAGCTAAATCAAATAATTTTTAAATTAATTCTATTTTTTACAAATGATCTAGTCACTATGCTTAGTTATTTTGCTGGGTTCAAATACAGAACATATTATACATGTAGATCAATAGTTTGAACAAATTTTTCTTGTTTATAAAATCTTCATTAACAGAGAACTCTAATATCACTCAAGAAAAGAGTAAATAAATTACTCTTTAAGATCATTAATAATAATTTCAAAAATGAAATTATTTTTAATATTTAGAGAAATTCTTAATGAGATCATTCTAAACTTCATTAAAAACACTTATATATGTAAATAAAATTACTTTAAGAAGATTTCAAGTTATAAAATGAATTGTGAGTAAAGACAATTTACCATAGAATCAAATGTTATTGTTTTAACCTAAAACAGTCTAATTATTCATTCCCACTGAAGTCCCTAATATATAAATACTTCATTTATATAATTCAATATCCAGATTATTTTTTTGTATACTGCCTTGAGTGTATTTTTAATGATTATAAATTTAATGTGATCCAAGAACACTATTGCTTAAATTCCAGATAAAATATTTTTGAATAACAATGATCATTTATTTTTATTCTGTTATAATTATTTATGTGTAGTGATTTTTGTATTCAATAATGTTTATTGATTCCAAATGCATGTAGGACCCGTTTAATGAGGAGAAATGTAACCGTATGTCATTAAGACATTCATTTAGTTTTAGATTTCAGTTATATAATTTGATTTAGTATATTAGGCCATTAATTATTTTGACATCATTAAAGGATGCAACCTAGTTTCATAGCATTGCCAGCATGGGTCAGCCACCGTCGTTATTTACTTTGTCATAACTTGAGGATGATCGGGAACTCCGAATCCTCCACCTTCAGTTATATATGTTTTGGCTGGCATAGAAAGTGCCCTAGGACACCTTCGGAAAGAATAGTGGTAGATCTGCATTGATACCCTATGCAGACAATTGCATCTCCCTACCTTCCTTTTTCTCTCCAGGTATGACCCGTCAGAAGAACGGGTATACCATTTCTTATTCCCACTTAAATGATGAAGCATCTATTCGGCCAAAATGGACCAAATCTTATATTTTGCTGCCTATGCTCGCACCACCATTTATTATAGTATTTTAGAATCATGCCTAAAACTAATCTATAAGCCGTAACGCTGTGATATAACTAAACCATTTTATTATTTATTAATATAATTATATTTAGAATGTCATGCGAAGCTTGCATTAAACTATTTCCCTTAGACAAGCAGCTCCCATATGCATAAATGAATTCTCATCTTATAATTCAAGAATTAAAATATAATGTTTGTTATATTGAATACAAAAATATTCGCGTATTCAAAATCATTGTTTATAATTTTGTTGTTTGATAATTAATAAATATAACGGATATCAGAGACCAATTTACCTGGCATCGCAGTTATATATATATATATGTATATTTCTTGTTGTGATTGAAGTGGCATCGATTATAGTTTGTTAAATGCATTATGTTAATTTATTCAAACACTAAAGTGTCTCTCTGGTGAATTCTTTTGTTTAGGTCATTATTTAATCAGAATAGTGTTTCTCTTTATAAACCCATTTTATAATTTTTCTTTTTAAACATTGGCATATAAATAAACCGCACTATATATGTATAAGTGTGACATCCTCTAACAACTACAGATGTAAGCATAATCAAAATATTCTAGCGTGAACTATATAAACAAATTATATCTAGAATAAAATGGTTTTTTTTATAATATTAAATTACAGTATCTTTTAATCCTATCCAGAGTTCGAATCTTTATTTGGTTAGTTTTTTAAACATAAGAAGGTTTATATAATTATGTATTATTCTAGCTATCTTATCTTAGTCGGGGATTCATTCTCAAAAACCCTAGTTCGAGACTCATCTCTCTGTACTGCTGTGTGACATCCGGTACAATAGATTATGCTTAATTTCACAAGAACAGACCTGTATAGAATTGGATTCTATTACAACATTTTATTAATATTTTTTATTTTAAATCCAATAATTTTCTAATTTATTTTCCCACTAGCATTTTCATCAGTATTTGCATTTCTCTGACATTGGGTTTAGCAAATTTCTTTTTCTTTCTTTTCACATTAAAGTTCTGCTGTGTCTTAGGACCAGCAAGTAAATAAATGGACAAAGGCAGAATTGAGATGATAAGATTATAGTTTAATACGGATAATTTTAACTATATACATAGCCTATTATAAGGCGAAATAAAATAATAAAAGGTCATGGTGCCCTGCATATAAATACCCTAGTCCTGCTTTTGGACTTACAGAGGCAGGAGTCTGACTATAATTAAAACTCAGAACATACTCAGAACAATTAGATCAGGTTATGGGGGTTTATATACTCCTCAAGACTTCCGGAGTCTTTTACATTCCTAACCATATATGGTGTTTTCACTTACGTTTTCACATACACACAGTATTTTCACATTTCTCACCATATATAGTATTTTACATAGTTTTATGACCCTATAAGGTCAGCTGGGTTTTCTATTATTATACAACTTTCTATGATTTAACAACATTGCAATTTTACACAATTGTTATTCTTAATTACTATACAGTTATTTTACATATTTATTATACATTACAGTTATTTATTTTATTCTACATTTATACAATTATTATTATTGTTTTACATATTCATTATATTTATACAATTATTGTTATTTACATATTCATTATACATTATGTGTTTATACCTTGACCTTGAATACTGCAAGTTCTGTTGACGACTTTTTATAGCTTTGTTAATTTGCATACTATTTCATTATTGCCCTTATGCAGATTACAATATTTAGGTTAACTTGCACTTTACATAATGCTATATTATTGTGCATTATATTATTTCTAGAGTGACAACAATTTTGCCCCATATTGACCAATTCTGAACAGACATACGTATTTTTATTTAACACAAAAACCAGTCAGTACATAACAAATGGAAATGCTTCAATCTATTTTTTTCTCATCTGCTTGAAATGTTTTTTGCTCAGAAATTCAAAAATATTCATTTGGAAATAACAATGTTAGCTTTTGAGTAAATTTCTTTCCAAATAATAATTTGACAGAGATTTTGCTATTACTGCTGTTGGGATTCAATATTTGAATAAGATAATAAACACAATTATGAATAATATCAGATTGGCTTTTTAAAAAGCCCCTTTTAATAAACATACATTTATCACGAACAAACTGAATGATGAGATATTTGTTGAACTCTTGATTCAATTAGCAGAAATAAATCTGGAGTCATTTTTAAATACAATAGTCTAGTAAACCTAGGTAGAAAAAAATATTTTTCAAAATTAATTTATTACTTCCTCACTATTCATATTTCTTATTATTCAATGTTAAATTAACTTTATTTAAAGTTCTTTTTAACATATCTATTATATTTTCCAACAAACAGACTCTGATTGATAGGACGATTTAAGTCTTTGTTTAACCTGTCATTCAGTTATATATTGAATGAATTTAGTGAAAATAAACCCAGAACCATTTTCAAATACATTAGTCTGGCAAATCTAGGTCGAGAAAAGATTTCTTTATTGTTTTTCATTGCTCATATTTGTTATTACTTGATATTCTATTCACTGATGTAAACATATCATTTTTCAAAATATATATCTTATAAAAGGACTAGCATGGTCAACATGTATATGCTGCCTTGGCTTAGTTGCCTTAGGCCATGCTATAAATGTTTTGTCTAGCAATTTGGCCATAAATATGTACTGTTTTCAATTTTTAATGAAATTTCCAATTTATTAATAATAAACTATCATATGTAGCTTTTTGCCAAGGTTTTTGATTCTTACTGCTTTTGGATGACTGTGATGAAATAAATTAATGTCATGTTCCATTGCCAACACTACAATCTTTGCCTATTGTGATATTTGTTCTTGCATTCTAGAAGGATAATGATAATCAGTTTAGCTATTTTGCAAATAACCTCCATTTATTTATTTAATTAGATCTTGGTATCTCTAGTTACTCTTGGCCCACTTTGATACTATTTGGATTTAAATCATTTGATAGATTATCAATGTAATTTCTTTTCATTTATAAATTCTTGGCAGTGCATCTGCATTAGTTTTCCATTCATATACTTTAGTTATGCAGTTATATGCTGATGCAAAATTGAACCAACACAGCATATGCAGACTTAAATGATCAGCAGTAGCTTGCAAAATGGTGAATGTATCATATAATATTGGATTATAGTCTATTATAATAAAAAAATTTCATTACTACAGGTATTGGTTGAACCCTTTTATTCCAAGTATTATTGACTGGGCTTCCTTTTCCAACAGACTAGAATCTTTTTTGTCACTAGATAGCATTCTTATTGCAAATATTATCACCTTTTCTCCACTTTACATAAGTGATTTATTAGCACAGTTCTTACCATATTCAAAAGCATAAATAGAATGTATCATCTCTAGATTGCTGTTATAATGAACAAGCCACTTATTTAAGATTAACAAAGCTTTCATTTTTTTAAACATGTTCTCTTGGCTTTTGGTTCCTGTTCATTTCTGATTTTTCTTAAAATATATTACAAATGGGCTATTTGTGCTTTTTAGAAAAGATTTGAAATAGTTAGCAAGTGATAGAAAAAGTTTGTAGCTCTCTAAATTTTGTTGCTCTTATAGCATTTTGCATTGTTTGTATCTTCTCAGGAATAGGTAATTTACATTTTTTTCTAATTGAGTTTCAAGGAATTTTACCTCAAATGTTTTTCTTCTGTGTGCATTTCTTTTCACTTGCTGAATTTCTCTAATCATTAATAGATCTCATCCACATGTTAACTCAATGATAATTCTGAATTTATAATAATGAATATGTTATCAAAGTAAGGAATAATGTTTATATCTTGGAATAAAATATCCATTTTTGTTTGTTTTGTCAAAAAATATATGGCTTTCCATGAAAAAGTCTGAAAATGTATAGTTATTGTTAATAATTTTGATGATTTTAAAGAAATCTTGGAATGCCACATTTAAATCTAATTTCAAAATGCAACAAGTTCTGTAAAAGTGTATTTTTATTATGTTTGTCACTGGATAAGTATTTTTATTCAGACTTTTATTTATCATGCAGTGATAATCACTATCCCAATCCAATCCTTTTGTGAGTATTCATTAAGTAACTTTGACTTTCTATAAAGCAAATTGCATTTTATGTAGTTTATGTGTAATAGGTATTACTTTTTCTTTTAGGTTGAATTCTATATGTTTGTTTTTATTATCTCATTTTGCTGTGAATAGTTCCAGGAATATAGTTTTAATTTCACTTTCAATACTTACTTTTGAATCCAGTTCTGTAAACAATTCTTGGCCTATAATAGGTTAATTTTTCTTTGAATAATATACGAATGCTAATATAATCATCTTCCCATTGGGCTTTAGATATTTTTCCAAGAATTTTTTATCTCATTCATTGCTTTTAAAAATGATATTTGAGGCATAGAACTTCTTTATTTTTACTTGTTAGATAATTCCAATCTTTTTCCAACATATCATCAATCACTATGTTTATATTTTTACACAAATTTGGATGAATAACAATATTTAGTCGGTAACATTACAAGTTTTGTTTTTACTTTTCAGCTATGGAACAGTCTGTATAAATTCATTTTTCCTCCATTCTTCCAATTTGTGACATGCATTAGCAATGTGTCTTTTTAAATCACAATTAGTACATTTTTCATTATTAGTACAGCTTCATGCTATATGACATTTATCTCATGAACATTTTTTTGTGTGTGTTTCTGATTTATCTACTTTTTATGATATATTTTTTTTATGGTTCACAAATTTATATCCATCAATTATATTTCATTTTTAAAATTCTTGAATTACTCTAGTACTATTTTATGAACTAATGTTTTCATCATTTTTTTGTTTGTCAGATCTTTTATCTCAATAGTTCGTTTATCATATAATCATCACATGACCACCTCTTCTTATGCTTGTGTATAACTGTTTTAAAACAGGCAAAATTCACTATACGTATTGCCACACCCAAGCTAGAGTAATCAATGGGTGCCAGAAGGCTTGTGCATAAAATCCCCATCTAGTGCCTACTCATCCAATATCCTCAGACTAGTTTCTGGCTTGTGGCCTTCATCAGTGAGGAACCTTGGATCTGAGAGCACTGTACCTAGATCTTAGGATCTAATGCAATCCTCCAGCAGCCACCTTTTATTTCCATTTAACTACAAAACTATGAGTCTTAAATTGAAAACACTTTAATATTTTCAAACCACAAGCCAGAAACTAGTCTGGGGATATTGGATGAATATGCACTAGATGGAGAGTTTTGCCTGTTTTAATAACAGTAATGTGCTAGTATAAGAAATAGTGATCATGTGATATGTTCAGTGGTTTTACACCAATCCTGCCTAATAGGATAGTGGTGGCTAGGGTTATTAAAGAACCAAAGACACCAAAATGTATGGGTAGTGAACTGAGTTCAGATCCATATGACTATATAAACATGGGCTTGGATTAAAAATATTAAGGTGTTTTCAATTTAAGACTCATAGTTTTGTAGTTAAGTGGAGATAAAAGATGGCTGCTGGAGGGTTGCATTAGATCCTAATATCTAGGTGCAGTGCTCTCAGATCCAATGCTTTTCACTGATGAAGGCTACAAGCCAGAAACTAGTCTGGGGATATTGGATGAGTGGCACTAGATGGGGATTTTATGCACAAGACTTCTGGCATCCATTGATTACTCTAGCTTGTTGTGTGTGGCAATACATATAGCAAGTTTTGCCTGTTTTAAATCATTTATATCCCAAAGGAATTGTTCGAGAACTGCTTCTTTGAGAAAATAATATATTCAATCTCTACCATGTCATACAATTTTTGCTACTGGAATTGGCTTCTCTGTCTAAGATGTAGCATAGCTACATGTATTGATTGTAAAGAGTTGAAATAGATATTGAATTTAGAGATTATTTTAAAATGATTTAACTGTTTTATACAAACATTTGTTAATATCAATAATTTTTACCATGTGAAATATAATAGCATCACTAATTTTATTTTACTTTTCTCACTTTTTGTCTTTATTAATATGTTCTGAGAATAACATCCATCTGATTGAATTTTCAAGTTGAACTCACTAATTACAGTTTGTGACATCTTTAGACTTTATTTCTTTGTTGTATTTAATTCAAAAAAATTTCTCTCTCTTTGATAAAAATAATAGATTCATAATCAATTATTTAAATGCTAGTTATTTCTCTAGTTGTTGCACCAGTTTTGTTTACCAGTTACCACAGGGTTCAATTTCTTAAAGAGAAATTGCATCAGTTTTGGTCCACATAGTTTAATCTTCTGAATTTTGATTTATCTGTAAATTGCAACATTTTTTTCTGGCTACCATAGGATTCAATCTTCTAAGGTCATCTGAACAAGTTTTTGTCCACTGGAGAACAGACAAGCAAACTGAGCAAATAAAACTTTGCCATTAATTTGGTTTAACTCAATATTTAATGTACATAATATGTGATTATAATAATATGTACAAATTGATATATGCAATTTATAGAGGAAATACACTTAACATAACATAAATAATTAATGTAAAATACATACAATAAATAGTTTCCTAAAACTTTACTATTATACTTTAATAACAAATGTATTTTTTAATGAAAACAGCAACTCTTCATTTCCTGTTTCATCTATGTTGGGCAATTTTGATAGCGGATCGGCATGAACTATTTCTTTCCCTCATTTATAAATCAGCACATAAGTCATATGCAGCCAGTATGTTCTGCCATCTCAACAGGTGTAGGCTTAGATATTCTGGAGCTTGCCAGTCATTACTTAAAATTGCTAGGAGAGGCTTATGATCTGTAATGATTTGAAAAGGACTAACGAAAATAAATTGATATTTTTCTTAGTGCAAAGATTATTGCTAAAGCCTCTTCGTCTATCTAACTATAGTTGCATTCTTCTTTCGATAATGTCCTTGATGCATATACAATTGGTCGCTCACCATTTTTGATTGGGTGTGCCATAACCTCCCACACCTATTTCTGATGCATCATCGTAATTCTTACTTCTAATGTGTTATTGAAATGTGTCATAGGGTATCTGCAGAGAATAATTCTTTTGTTGTTTCAAATGCTTCTTTATGGATTTGAGTCCATTCCCATTTTTGGCCTGATGTGCTTCTTAAAAACATTTCAAAAAGATTTATAAGACTCAAAAGGATGTAATTGTTTTACATTTTTGGGTCTCTGCACATTTTTGACCACTTGTACTATCTTTCATTGGTCTTTTCCCATTGTTAGAAATCACATGTCCAAGAAATTCTAATTCTTGCATTTTCCATTATGCATTTTTTTTTTTTTTTCAGTTTGAGCCTCATATCTTTTAATTTATTACATGGTCTAGTTAATCACTTATGTAGCTCATTTTCTGTTGTGGCCATGATTAAAATAATCATCATAATAGTCTCACCCCTGCACTTTCTGCAATAATGTGTTAGGTTTTGCCTGGAAAATGTTCAGTGTTATTTCACTCTGAAAGGTAGCCTATTGCAGTGAAACAGACTGAAAGGCATGGTTAGTGTTAACATTTGAGCTGTTTTATTAGTTACCTTAATTTGATGGTAGGCGGCATTTAAATCTATGCAAAAAATTGCAGACATTCAGAGCTGAATATGCCCCTTTGGATAAAAATTTGTATACCATTACTTGGTCATCTACACAAATTCTAATCTGACCGTTTGGCTTTGTTACTATTACGATCGGTGTGGCCCATTGCACATCTTCTACCGGTGTCAAAACTCCTTCACTTACCAATTTCTGAATTTTTTGTTTTACTTTTTCATGCTGTGCAAACGGAATCTTTCAGGGTTTGCACACAATGGGTCGGGCATTTTCACTAAAATCTATGTCCGCTGGGTCTGATTTGAATACTCCTATTTGTTCTGAAAACAGTTCTGGATATGCTTTAATGTATTCTTGTTCAAACAAAATATGTTTTATAATTATTACAATAATACCTAGCTGTTCAAACCATTCTCTTCCTATTATCGGGGCTATTTTTCCTTTTACTATATAAATAGGTAGGTGTAATATTTCTTTTTTGTACCTAATTGGAATCTCGGATTTTCCTTTTACTATTACTGTGATTCCACTGACTTCTTTGACTCTAATGTTCATTTTCTGTATTGTAAATCCCTTATTCCCTCTAGTAATGTCGTTCCATTTTTCTTCTGATAAGATATAAGACCTATTTGGAGGTTTAATCTTGGCATAGAGGTCACATTGCCTTAAGTTCCTCAAAATTCTCTCATACAGACATGGCCAATAGAACTGACACTATAGAGTCTCCTGTTTATCATGGTCCATAATGCTCAATAGCATTGTGGATGTATCCAACCATTTGGTCTCTAAGTTTAGGTGGAATCAAAATTCTCCACACCTCCTTATCCTTTCCCACTCTCTGCTGCAATACACCATTTCTAATTCTAAACTGCCTATGGATAGGGTGTTCCTGCTGGCTATGTGTGCCCTCACTGTTTCTAATCATTTTTTCATACTGCAGGAATTTTTTTGCCAATACGGTAGATTTCTTAGGTGAGCTTCCATTGAACCATTCATCACCTGCATGGTAATACCTAGGGGCTCCTTTAACGCAGGGTTTTTTGCTTCTATAGTAATTGAGCTTCTGCTTAAAATGTCAGCTACAATGTTTTCTGAGCCAGAGCAATACTTTACTTTATAGTCAAATCTCTGGAGAGACAAACTCCATCTTAGCAATCGACTACTTGTCAAATAACTCCTATTTAAAAACTCAAGACATCAATAACTAAAGAGATTGTTTAAATTTTTCACAGGCCCACACTATTGCTAGTCTTCCATTCAGTTACAGGAGAGTGGATTTCCAGCCCTTTTATGATCCTACTAATGAAGTATAACACCCTTTGTTGCAGCATCACATTTATTTGGAACAAAACTACCCCAATACCTAGATGTCTACAATCTGTCTGCCCATAAAAAGGTTGTTTAAAATCAGGTTGGCTGAGAATAACTGTCTGGACTGAACCTCCTTAACTCTTTCAAATTCATGGTGACTCCTTTCATCCCATTTTCATTTGACCTTTCTTGGTTAGGTTTACCAGTCTGGTGATGTCCATTGTGAAACATGGATAAAAATGGTGATAATAATTACAAAGACTAAAGAAAGATTGCATCTGTTTTTAGTAGTAGGTGTTGGGAAGTTCTGAATAGCAGTTACTTTATCAGGATGCATTGTTACTCCCTCTCCGCTCACCAAATGACCCTAAAACAATATTTCACTTTGTATAAACTTACTGTTTTGCAGGTTTCATAGTGATATTCTTCCTCAAACATTCCAAAGAAACTCCTTAGGTTCTGTTTGTGTTCAGAAAGGCATTTGGATACTACCACCATGTCCATGTAACACACCAAATGTTCCTTGATTTCTTGTGACAGAATCTGGTCTAATCATCTCATTAGATCAGCTGCACTATTAATAAGTCCAAATGGAACATGTTGAAAAAATCTGTGCCCTTTATATCGAAAAGCCATATACTGGTGATCCCTAAGATCAAGTAGTATTTGCCAGAAGCTAGAAGTCAGATCTAATGTTGGAAACATGCTTTCACTGGCTTATAAAAAAATTTCCTTGATATTGGGTGGAGTGTCTGTTTCAGAAATAATATGACTGCTTAATGTGTGAGCATCCAGGGAAATTATTATTGAGCCATCTTTTTTACCACCACTAAAGTTATAGTAGGGTGGAGATGTCTTCTTGATGATACCCCATGTCACCACCTGTTGGATCTGCTTTTCTGCAGCCACTTGATATTGAAAAGGGATCGGGTAGATCTTGGACTAAAAATATCTCTCTTCTTTCAGCCTAATACGATGTTCTTATCCTTTTATTTGATGTGTTGGAGAAAACCTCTTTATTTTCTATCAGGACCCCCCTTAACATATCTTGTTCCTCTGGTTGAGAACATTCCATCTGTTGAACCTTATCTCTTAGCAATTCTTCCTTCATGCCCACTTCCAAATACATTGCATGACTACTAGTCTGTTCTATCTGCATCCTAATATTTTCTTGGTATATTGTAACTATGCCAATATCAAAGTTAATAATACACTTGTGCCAGCTTAAACAATCACCACCTAACACCACATCCTGTATTAATCCTTGCATAATTAAAGTTATGGCCAATTTTTAGAGACATCCATGCTACCTCAAACCATACATAATATCTCTTGGTATTTGTCTTTTTACCATTAGCTAAAAACATTTTTAAAGGTCTATTTCTGCTTAACATGACATTGTAGTTTCATCTTTACTACACAACTTCTTGTCACAAATGAAAGCTGGCTACCCATGTATATTAATGCCTTCACATTGCAGCTGCCTACAAATATAGATATGAAGGGACAGAATCCAGAAGATATTCTTGAGTCTGCATCCTCTATTGCTTCCCTAATAGTACCCATTACTTGATCAGACAACTTTTCTTTATTCCCATTATTTGTTACAGGTGTCAAACTAAGGGAATGAGTTATTGGCATCCTCTGTAGTTTAACAACATAGTCTCTGATGATAATCTTTTCTTCGATGTTCTTCCCCTTGATATCTCTCTCAGATCTCCTGAAGCTTTATTGCCACATATACTAACTGCCTAACACCAAGGTTGCCCTTTCACTTTCTCAGGTGGCTCTCTATGAAGTGAGATATAAGCTATAGTTTAGGAATTCTGCCATTTCTTTTACTGTGTGGATACAATATTCCACCATCATCTGTTGTACATACCTGGACATATTCTGTTGAATATGAATGATTTGGGTTTCAGTGAAAGGAAATGCTTTAAAAACCATAGACAAGTTATCTGCTGCATAAAATAATTAGTATGCATTTCCTTAGTGACCAAACCATAGTTTTCTCTCAGAACAGCATGATAAATTCCACCCTGCTGCTCCTCACTCCAGGTTTTAATTAGGGCTGTAGCATACTGGTCAAATATCAGGTTTTTCTTTATGACCTTCCCACCAGGATTGTGTACCCATGTAAATATTGTGTAGCCAGCATGCCTTGATCCTATAGTGACCTGTTGAAAATGAAACAACTCTTTCAGACTCTGTAGGTGTGTTTTTAGGCTCTCACCAATCTCCCCTTTGAACATCATGACTTGAACAAACTTTGATAATTAAACCTGCGAGTTCATAGCTAACCCCACTGGAATCCCTTCCCTATTCCTTCCCATTATTCCTTCATTACTTGTATTCACTTCCCCAACAGATCTCATAGAATACAGACCCTCTTCTCTGAGCTCTGATAGAGGTAAGTGATCTTCCCTAACTGATATCTGGTTTTCTCTGTCTTTCATCCTCATCTCTGTCATTTCTTTGATTTCCTATAATTGTTTTATCCACTTCTGCATTTGTCCTCCCTGTCAATGAGACTCCTTTCCCTGTTACCTCTTCATTAAAGTTTTCTAATACCCTGACTTCCTCTTGTACTTTTTTCACTTTGATTATTCCCTCCTGCAACCCTTATAATTTTTTTATTATGTCCACTATCCCACTGTAGCCTTTTTTACCCATGAACTTTAAATTCTCCTTCAACTCATATACCTCCACCTGTATCCCTTCGCAAGACATCTATCCTGTCTGTCTCTTTCCCTTGAGCTTCCTGATGGCCTCATTCCTCCTCAAGCCCTTGATGAATCTGTACCATAGCCTCTTGGAAAGATTCCCCTGCTTCTCTACTTTATTCTTTACTGGTATCACATCCTCTTTTATCACATAAAGATTCTCTTCTGTCTTTTTCTCATGTGCAACTAGTGATCCTTTATAATTTTCCTGAACCTTGGTATAATTTTCTCTACATTCAATGGTTAAATTCTCCAATTTCTCTTCTAGAGTCCATCATCTATGGTCTATTTTCTCATCTCAAGTTTCCAACATGTCCTATATTCCTTAGCATCTCTTCCTTGTCCTTTTTTCTTCCTTGTTTCTTTTTTCTTTCATTATTCTTACTTCTTTCTCTTTTTCTTCATTGTTTCTTTTTTCTTTTTCTTCTTTCATTTTTTTCCTTACTTCTTTTTCTTCCTCTCTATTTTTCCTTTCCTTTTCTCTTTCTTGTTTGGCTTCTCTCACCTATTTCATTCTAGCTACCATTATCTAGTCTATGCTTGCATGCTCTTCCTCCTTAAACGGTTTTTCGTAGGTGCTGTACTCTCCCTAGATTCACCCTCTATGTTCCCACTTATGTTTGCCTCTACCTTATCTTCTGTACTATTACTGCTATCTCCTACTATCTCTCTCTCTGATCTGAGTGTTTTTCCTTTATTTTTAAACTCCTCTGTTCTATTCTGCTTCATTCTTCCCTTACATCTCTTTCCATACTACTATCCATTATTTACTATGCTTTAGCTGATTTCACAAAAGTTTATTATAACTCTTCTATAGCAACTGACTTTATAAAGATTTGTTATACTTTCCTATAATGGCTGACTTGCCATCCTCCCCTTTGGAAAAATTCTCTACATTTTCTAACTCTCTCAATTTACTTTAGCCCAAAATACCTTCTTAATATAATCAAACTTAATACTAAAATGCTAATATATAAAATTCAACTTACCATGCTTTTTTTCTTGTCTGCAGAATTCATAGTTTTATTATTATTTTTTTAATATTCCTTTATTAATCCATGATTGCTTTTATGTCTTTACAATTTTGCATACCAATTATGTGTATATAATCAATTTGTCTTGCCCAATTTTTTTTATTATTTCTCATTCATTCTAATGCTTGAATCACATAATAAAATTTCCAATTTGCAAATTCTTTAAAACTCCCTCTGACAGCACATTTATGCGAAGGTAATTATAACCTATTCCAATTACCTCAAATGCCAGCTGTCAGTAGGTGAGAAATACACATATGATATCGGAACTTACAAGTCATAACATACATTTGCGAATTATATAACTCAATTTTACCATATAGCCATAGTGTCAAAAATTTAAATTACCATATAATCTGTTAGTCTGAAGTTAAGATTTATAATGGCTTAATACTCAAAATTTTGTTTTCCAGTGAAAACTTCCTGTATTTATCCATTATCAATGCTCTGCAATTTAAGATTGAGTAAAGTAATTAAAAGTGAATTAAAAAAACTTTTTTTTCAGTCATTACCAGAAAAACAAATGTATACAAATATTTTTTAACATAATTCTAAGTATAAAAAAAATTCTATTCAGGATATGTGGGTGATTTACTTCAAAAGCCTTATGTTGCAGTGCCATCTCCAGGAAAAAAATACTATGTAACAGTCATATCTGTACATTAATGCTTATCTGTACATTCATGCAGCAAAATCCAGAGTTTTGGCAAATTATCACAAGGCTGATTAAGATGAGGTTATGGAGACCTCAAACCCAATTTCACTCCAGTTTCATTACCAACATTCAGAGATCCATTACCAACATTCAGAGATTTACTGCCTTATAGATGACATATATGAGGCTACACTCGTATCTCTTTAATTCACGTGTCAGCAGTAAACACAATGATGGAACATGAGACCAAAATTTACTAAGCAGAAAGTATACTTAATTAAACAAATACACTCATAGAATATAGCTATATGGGAGATATGGCCTAATGAACTGATATCATTAATTTTGACTGTGATTCTATAATAACCAATGCAAGAAATGAGACACTAAGCGTAATTGTTTTATAAATTTTAATATAATCCAAAATTTAAGAAAAATATATAAAATGAAATATATATAGTTATTTCACACTCAGGTGAGGATGATGTTTATGGGCTACAAATTACTTAGATTGAACAATTTATCATTCACATTTGGAAAATTTATTCGTATATTTAATCTATGATTAGTTATGCCTCAATTATGCTATGTTATGACCTAATAAGGTTTGCAATAGTTAGATAACAGAAATAATCACGGTGAATTATAACTTTAATATTATTATGATGAGCTAAATATTTCTCTCTACACAGATAGTAAACTCATGAAACTAGATTTAAGTTCAGATCAAAGCTGAAATATTTGATTACTATGGAGGGTTGAACTGGTGTTTAGTAGTATGACTTCAGATATTACAGCATTTATAAAATTCTTAACCTTAGTCTGTGTGTCTCAAATGTGCACTTAATCATGGGATTTACTAGCATGTAATCGGTTCTCATGGACTATACTACTTACTATGAAAATAAGACATTTAGTCCAGATGATCGGAACAGCTTGTGAACAAATCCTCTGGATCTTTGTGCTCATCCTAAATATAATGCTTTCTGAACTAAATCAATTGGATTGACCTTAAATCAATCCCATTATATACAAGAATAACAGCAAGGAGTTAAGGCACATATGTGCTTCATAAGAACACACCCACTCAGTGACTATACTATTACTTAACTAAATTAACATGCAAATCTTTGGTTTCATTCCATGAGACCACCATAAGCCAGTTCACAAAGATAGCATCAGTAATTATGCTACTAAAGGAATATAATAAAATCTAATTTGTTTAGGTACCCATATAGCTTTAAATATGGAACTAAGGATAACTACACATATCTAGGAAACATTACAAGTTTAAATACTAATTATATGCTATATTTAATCACGCCTGCTGAATACTAACCAAATAATTTATTTTAAAGCAAATCTATCTTATTAAGAAACTCTAACAGCTTAATTACATATAAAAAATAGGTTTTATATTTACTCTTTTCAGAAGGGAGTTTAGTATGTGCGAAAATGAATGAAGAATTAAATAAATGTGAGAGCATCTAATCGTCTCTCATTAATTACATGAAATATTAGCAAACTCCATTCTGAATAAAACATAGCATAATTCAATAAATGCATTAAGAAAGAAAGAATAATAATTGGTTGTTATTGATTTACCTAAGTGAAAATTAGAACTTGGCTTTAATTTTGCTTATTTGGATCTAATTAGTCAAGTCTTTTAAAATTAAAAAATAAAATAAAAGATACATTTAGCTTGCATTTTATAAATTAAACATTTCAAAGTTAGAATTTAAAATGGTTTAAAATAAAAGTGGCCATTACATTTTAATATAGCTAGCTTTGAAAGTTTTAGATTTAATTTAAAGAATGGTTAAAATCTGCAGAAATTGGTTACTGATGTTTTCTATGGTTGACTTGCATGGTGTCACTTGATCTTGGGCTGCCTTTCCCTTAACACTACAACTCAGGCTGAGGATGCTGATATCCTACTATCTTGTAGATCAGTGTTTAGGGAGATAGATGGCAAATTTATTGCCCACTAAGTATTTCTCATCATGGAATTTTAATACAACTTTTTTAAAAAAATGACTAAAAATATATTTTTTTTATGACTGAAGCAAAAGGTTTTTATACTGATTCCCCTCATCAGTTACAAAACATGTTTACCCTTTTTTTGGTTTTTAGATTTTCTTTTTTTTTAAATCACTCCACTTTTGCAATATTTTTAGCAAAGGCAGGGAATCCTGATGAGTTATCAATTTTTTTTCTCTCTTTTTTTTAAAAAAGGTGGTTCCCTTGATTTTTAATCCAGGTTAATTTATTCAAATACTTTTAAAATCTATTTTTGCATTTAACATTTAATTAGGTTAAAATTTAGCAAAAGCGATTATTTTTATATTGTATATCCTTTTTTTAAAAACACATTTGAAACTCATAAACATCTTACCTATATGTAACATATTTAATAAAATTTATCTTTATATCAAAATGCAACAATTTCTACATTATTTTAGAATAAAATTGAAAATAAAACAAAACTATAATGTTTTTAAATCTATAGCATTACTTCTCTTTTTATATATATGTAAGTTTTTGTTATACACACAGCAAGGTTTACATTAATTTATTTAATAAATTATAATATGTATGGGTTTATACAATAATTTATCACATGCATACATAAGTGTTGAACGATGTACACTATAATACATGTACATGATTATGCCAAAATTACAATATTCAGGTTTAATTTGAACTTGATACAAATAGACTTGGGTATACAAATAGGGAAATAGATACTATTATCTAAAATGGTAGGTGAAACAGGATGGCTTATACAATACATGCACACGATTATGCCAAAATTACAATATTCAGGTTTAATTTGAACTTGATATAAGCAGACTTGGGTATATAAATAGGGAAATAGATACTACTATCTAAAATGGTAAGTGAAACAGGATGATTGATAGATCTGACAGTTTCAATATATATATATATATATATATATATATATATATATATATATATTGTAACCCTAGTGTCTGAGTTTACAGGCATTGCTTTTATGTAAATATTTTTTGTTATTATGTTTAACAAAATACTAAAAATCATGTATATAAAATAAAAAATGTAAGTCAGCAGAAAGGAGTTTGCTATTAACTGAAAGGAGACCCTTAGATTCCTCTTGGAGGCCTTAAAGGAACCGAGCAGAGCAAATTCGCCACTCCATACGTTCTTGGCATTGCAGCTGTTATTACTATGTGATTATTCATATAGTATACGAACATGGATGGGCTGCTCACCAACACGCATTAGCCAGCATGGTGAGTTTATTGGATTTTTATCTCTGACTTTAAGATCAAGAAACACCATGGTCTTTCCTCTCAGTGCCTGATAAGGCAAAATGAATGTTTGTGTAAATGATAAATATTTTTCTAATACATATATACAATTATGACAGACAAAAATAAAGCATGGCCCTTATTCCCAGGAGGCTGTAAAGTCATCAACCAAGGCAGCGGTTGGTGGCCGAAGGCGGAGGGTGCTAAGAATCCCCTGATTGTGGACCCAGGCTGCCATTTGATGATGACTTTTTATTTAGGTACTTACAACTGCAGATCACTTTCAAGTGAAGAAGATTGCAAGAACTCTCTTATATTAAATGGGACCTTATTGGACTTTGTGAAGTTAGAAGAAAAGGTGAAGAGACAATTGATTTAAAAAGTGGACATATATTCTATTATAAAGGCACAAATATTGGAAATACAAGTGGAGTAGGATTCATTATAAATAAAAAGTGGAAGAACAATATTGTGGAGATTGATGGTGTATCAGACAGAGTGGCAAGATTAGTTATACAACTTAATAGCAGATACCAAATGCAGATAATTCAGGTTTATGCCCCAACAAGTTCTCATAGTGATGAAGTAGTAGAAGATTTTTATATGGATGTACAAAAGGCTTTTGATCAGAGTAAACAACATTTTAAAATTGTTATGGAAGACTTTAATGCTAGAATTGGTAAACAAATGAAAGATGAAATTGCTGTAGGTAATTTTGGTTATGGTAATAGAAATGAGAGAGGGCATGGACTTGTGGAGTTTGTAGAAAAAGAAAAACTTTATATTATGAATTCTTTTTTTTTTTTTGAGAAAAATGTTAAAAGGAAATGGACATGGAAGCATCCAAATGAAGGTTCAGCAGAATTGGATTATATTTTGACTAACAGGAAATACATATTTCAAGATTGTAATGTTCTTAATAAATTTAACACAGGAAGTGATCATCGATTAGTAAGGTGTAAGTTACGTGTTAATGTAAAACTAGAGAGACAAAAATTATTAAGAAAAACAATATTTACAGTTGATATTCCTAATCTTCAGAAACATTCTAATGAATTTAAATTAGAACTTACAAATCAGTTTCAAATATTAGTAGATTTTGAACATGATTCAGATTTGAATGAAATTAATATGAAAATAACAGATACACTTTTAAAAACTGCAACAAAGATAGCTGGTAGAAAAAAGCAGCAATTAACCAATAAAATTTCTACTCAGACTAGAGAATTTGTGAAGAAAAGAAGGAATATGAAGATATACAAAAATGATGCATTAAAAAGAATTGAATATCTTGAATTTTGTAAAATGGTGTGGAAAAGAGTTGAAAATGATATAGAATTGAATATCTTGAATTTTGTAAAATGGTGTGGAAAAGAGTTGAAAATGATATAAGAAAGTATAACTGAGAACTAGCAAGGAAAGCTGTAGAAGAGAATAAAAATCTCAAGAGTGTAAAACAACATTTGGTATTGGTAGGAAATTTATATCTGCAATAAGAAAAAAAGATGGAATTATTACTAAAAAGAGAGATGACATCATGGAATGAGTAGAAGACTTATCAAGAATTATATAGTAATAAAGAACAAGTACCTCCTATATCTATTACATCTTCCGAATTGCCCAGAATCTTAAATGAAGAAGTGAGACATGCAATTAAATGTATGAAGAAAGGAAAGGCTCCAGGTAATGTTGGAACTATAATTGATATATTAAATGAAGCAGGTGAAGAAATAGAATTTTTTTTAGCAAAGTTATATACCAAATGTCTAAATGATAAAGATGTACCAGATGATTGTAAGAATGCAGTAATAATATTAATATTTTAAAAAGGTGATAAAGAAGATATTAGAAATTACAGACTTATCAGCCTTTTATCTGTTTTATATAAAATTTTTATCAAGATAATTACAATTCATCTACAGAGAACATTGGATTTCCACCAACCAAGAGAACAAGCTGGATTTAAAAGTGGTTTTAGTACAGTAGATCATATCCAGGTATTGAGAGAACTTATAGAAAGGACAAAGGAATATGAGTTGTCATTATGTTTTGGATTTGTAGATGATGAAAAGGCATTTGATTCTATAAACATTTCTTCAGTGATTAAAGCATTGGATCATCAAGGTATAGATCCAGGATATTGTCATATTTTAAAGAATATTTATAAAAAATCAAGAGCAACAATTAGATTACATAATGATACTGGGCAAGTCAAACCTAAGAAAGGTGTAAGACAAGGTGACTCCATATCTCCAAAAATTTTTACAGCAATGCTGGAAAAATTATTTTGTGGATTAAAATGGGAAACTAAAGGAGTGCAAGTAAATGGAGATTATTTTTAGTCATTTAGATTTCCCAGATGATGTAGTTGTTTTTGCAAATAATGCTTCAGAGCTACAGGAAATGTTATAGGAGTTATCAGATGAAAGTAGGACTAAAGATAAATGTTAAAAAGACTAAAGTAATGTTTAATCGATTTGCTCACAATATGAAAATAAAGATTGATTATGATGAATTAAAAGAAGTTAACAGTTACAAATACCTTGGCCAGATTATTAATACAGATGGAAACATAATGGAGGGAATCAATCATAGAATTAAACTTGGTTGGAGTTCTTTTGGTAGAAATAGCTTAATACTAAAAGGAAATATGCCTATGTGTTTGAAAAGGAAGTTTTTTTAACAAATGTGTTCTACCAGTTCTTACTTATGGATCTGAGACTTGGACACTAAATAGAAGAGCAATAGAGACTTCGGATCAATCAAAGAAGTATGGAGAGATGTATGTTGGGAGTAACAAGAAGAGATCGAAAACACAATGTATGGGTAAGAGAACAAACAGGTGTTACGGACCTCATTGAAAAAATTAAAAGATTGGAGTTGGGCTGGACATATTGCTAGAAGAGATGATAATAGATGGACAATTGAAATTTTAAACTGGATTCCAAGAGATTGTAAAAGATCCAGAAAGAGACCACATGTGAGATGGATGGATGAAATAAGAAAGTGTGCAGGGGTGATAAGAAGAAGAGAAACTAAAGATCGGAGATGGATTAAACTTGGAGAGACCTTCATCCTGCAGTGGATTGATAATGGTTGATAATGATGATGATGATATAAAATAAATTTTAAAGTATACTATTATTTTTTTTAAAAATAAATATTTTAAAACAAAACATTTTTATGGTAACCAACAGCAGCTTTCCAAAATCATCTGCATTCCAAAAAATGGTGAGAAGAATTGTAATTACTTCATCATTGTCTTTTACTGTATAGAAATCAATAAAATTTTATAAGGATTTAAAATTAATATCATACATTTTATGAAATAGAGAACCCTATACAATGATTTCCCTGATCTTCCTAATATTGTAGCTGAATATGGAGCTGTAGGCAAATAAAAGCCTTAAAATTAACCTTAATTGTGCCAATCTATTTACCACTATTCAATGCTGAAAACATATTTTACATTTACTACAAAAGAAAAACTAAGTCATCTAAAGTGATTATCCTATAGAAATGTACTTCTATAAATTAATCTGAAAATTTACTTATTTTAAATGCTCAGAAGAAAATTGCAATGGAAACTCTCATAGGAAAACTGCCAGAATAAGCCAAAAGAAGCTAAAACATTATAATGCAAGCAGTCATTAAAATTTAATGATTAACAGCCATATTTGCACATTTATAGATACAAACTATATATGTGAACTCACAAAGACATTAAGATAATTGACTGAACTTTCTATAGCTATTCTCAAAAAGTTATTGTAAATTGCAAATATTTTTTTCTTTCTCACACGTGATTGCCATATAATTGTCATATAATTCTATTCTTTAATTAAAGTTATTGTTAATAATTTTGTTGACTGACATCCAAAGACAAGCTGACTATTTATTTCATTAGTGTAATAAAGTATAAGGTGGAGGGGGTAATGATCAGGAAATATAATTGAATCTGCATGGAAACTTTTTTCTATGTGGGTTCAATTTGATCATTGCTTGTAACTAGTATTGACTTGTCAAATAAAAATAATTTGTATGTAGTTACTCTGCCATGTACATGGTAGCCATAGTTATCTTTAAATTTTCCTAAGACTAAAATTAAATTGCAAATATATTTTTTTCATTTTATTGTTAACTTGGTTATTACCAATTGTCAAAAGGTTGATTAGTATTATATTGGGGACCTGGTTCTGGGATTATCTTGATTAAAACAAACAGGGATTGAACCCAGTTTAGGTTTAAAATATTTTTTTTATTAATAGTATTCAGAAAAATATAAATTAGACATTGAAATATAAATTATAAATATTTGGTAGGGTGACAAATATAATCATTTATTTTGTTATAGATAAAAATCAGACAAACTCATCTTAGATAAAAAAAAAAATAGATAGAAATAGATTGGATTTAGAATGGATTGGCAGAGATAATCATAATATGCAAACAAATAAAATAAGGCATCAAATTTAAAGTACCTTGCAGTTTAAGAAAGGTCATATGATGGAAATGGGGATGAACATTATAGTTATTAAATAAATAAATAAAAAATTAGAATTTTTATATACATTTAAAAACATTTTTTTTTTATAGAAAAGTGAGTAGCTAACTTTATTATATATTTATATATATGATTATCCAAGCTAAAGCAAAAATGGAAACTCAGGAAAGTAAAACTGAATTAGTGAATTTACAACCATGATCATGAACATGTTCACAGAATTGGATAAAAAATTTGAAAAATGAAATAAAAAGAACATGGAAAGTATGTTTAACTAATGGAAAAAATAAAACACAGAATTGAATAGAAAGTTTGAAAAACAAAGTGAAAATTTTAAAGCACAAAGCAGAATAAAGAACAAAGAAAAAATGGAAATTTTGTTTATAGAAGCAAAAGATGATAAAGCCCAGCTGATAAATGAGATTAGAGAAAAAAAATAAAGAAAATGTTATGATAGATGAAGCAAATAAAGTTAACGATAAATGTCCAACTACTTTAGCTAAAATGTTCAGTATCTTGATAATCTAAATAGTTTTAAAAGTCTTGGGTGATGCTTACATTATAGTTACTTATATATCTGAATGCTCCCACAATAAAGATAAAGGAGAAGAAATATCTGATTTGGAAAATGAATTAAGTTATTTAAATATTAAAGTAATTGCTGATTATGAAGATCACTTTAATAGAGTCAAATATTGTTTAGCAGAATGTATAATAATCCCAGGAAACCACTCAAGATTAAAATTAGAAAAGAAAAATCCAGAGCTTAAGAAAATAATTATACTAGATAAATCATCCAATAGGAAATTATGTCCAAAAACTCATTGTGTGAGGATGTGAATAAAAAGTAGAGTTAGAAAGCACAAAATGAAATATTCATTTTTTCTAAAAATGTATCAGAGTTACTATATGATAAATAAAAGGTATTAAAGGTTATTCCAAGTAAGAGTCTATATTGATTAAAAAATATTTAAAGGCAAAGTTTAATTCTGCAATGAATAAGAATAGCTTCTTAGTTGATGACTCTGGGCTTGTTAATTGGTATTTGATAGAGAAGAATGGACAAATAATTCATATAGTACATATTACAAAAGTACACCCTCTTGAGCATGGGAAAAAATGACTTTTTTAAAAAAAATTGTACTGTTCAAATGCTAAAACAATTGTTGAAAAAAAAAATCATGGCAAATAAAGTAGTTGTAATAATGATGTTCCATTTAATATTAAAATATTGTAAAAAAAATAGAAGTACTGTCTTTATATTCTAAATATTTGATAGAAATTTCAGAATTATTTGTGCCATATTTAAATCAGGCTAATGAATAGTTAAAGAAAAACATCAGAACTTAGAATTTAAATATTTCTATTCTTTGTATTGTTGATTAAGCATGTAAAAAACACTATATAGTTTAAAACCAAAATTAATTTTATGAGTTTACAATGGTTGATCATATTGCTTTTTGTAGTGATGATGAATGGAGATTGTTTCCTTACTTTGAGGTCATCATGTTTTATTGATACTTCAGTTCTTATCTAAGCATTGTTGCCAACCATATTTTATATTTATCAGCTTCATCTCAAGAGAGAGCTAGGCATAGTTTTATATATGTCAGCCTCTAAGTCTCAAACAGGCATATTTTGATATTTGTTAGTCTCTAAGTCTTTGTAGTGAAGAATACTTTATTTAAATGTATCATTCATTATATGGTTTGTTGGATATTCTATCTGTGCTTGAGATAGCTTTCTTGGTTTTAATGTCAGTTGGAGAGATTTCTTTGTTCATCTCAATACTGTCAGCAGATGATCAGGTCCAATAAATAATTTTAATATAATGAAACAATTTTTTTAATATGAATATCAATATAAAGGATTTGTAAAGATGACAATATTTGTTATATTCATACCAGCTCATCTATTTCCAAAGTATAGCTAAGTGAGACACTATTGTAAAATTAAAAGAAATTGACTCTTTTTATGTAGAAATAAAATCGAGTGCCATTTATGGCTAAATTGATTCTATTTTATTCCTAAATGGAGGAGGGGAAAATGTAACCCTCACATCTGAGTTTATAGGCATTGCTTTTATATGTATATTTTTTTGTTATGTATAACAAAATACTAAAATTCATAAATAGAATAAATTTTAAAGTGTTTTTAAAATGGTAACAATAAATGTAAAGATAAAATGTACTATTATTTTTTAAAAAAAAATTGTTTTTAAAACAAAAACATTTTTATGGGAACCAACAGAAGCTTTCTAAAATCATGTGTTACAAGAAATGGTGATAAGAATTGTAACTACTTTATTATTGCATCTTTTAAAATTTTATAAGGACTTTAAGTTGATATCATGCATTTTATGAAGTCAAGAACTCTACAGGATGCTTTTCCTGATCTTTACAATATTGTAGCTGAATATGGAGCTGTAAACAAAGAAATGCCTTAAAATTAACCTTGATTCTGCCAATCTTTTTGTCACTATTCAATGCTGAAGAAATATTTAACATTTACTTGCTACAAAAGGAAAACTAGTCATCTAAAGTGATTATCTCATAGAAATGGACTTCTATAAATTAATCTGAAAATCTACCTATTTTAAATTATCAGAAGAAAATTGCAATGGAAACTTTCATAGGAAAACTGCCACGGAATGAACCAAAAGAAGATAAAATATTATATTGCCAGCAGACATTAAAATTTGATGATTAATGGCCATATTCCCACATTTACAGATACAAAATATATATGTGAACTCACAAAGACATTAAGTAATTAAATAAACTTTCTATAGCTATGCTCAGAGTTATTGCAAGTTATAAAGATTTTTTCCCTCTCACACATGATCATCATATAATTTTTTTAATTGTAAATATATAAATACATTATTATACTAGTCCATTTGCATGTGTAGCACAATTGTTCTCAAAGCTGTAAATTGTTGATAAATATGAATGAATCTTCTAGGCACTTTCAGAGATCTAGCCTTCATAATCATAGTTTAACTGTTAATGAGGTTAATAATATGCAAATTTATGTTATGCTAGACATTCCATTTCCTTGATAAAGCATAGCATGTGTTCTTCCTATTGATAATGTCTGTCTCTGGAGATGGCTTCCTTAATTTTTCTTTTGAGATCATGCCTCTCTCTGCATGATTGTGGGGTTGTCTGGTAATACTCATGTTGGCATATTTTGGTGCTGAATAAAAACTGAATAAATGGATAGTTGATTGAGAGCTGTTATGAGTATCTGTGCTGTGCCAACAGAGTAGATAAGGATGCTCTGCTTTCTTTACAATACGAGCCTTTGTGGTTGTTATTAGGGCATGCAATATTGTATAGGGGGTCTGTAAAAGTAGGACTTGATCTTGGGTGTTATTGATTAAGTTATTGGAGTTTGGGGCAATGCAGAAGCAAAGCTTAATATGTGTTATTGAAGATAGAATGTAATTTACTATGTAAATTAGAGATGTATGGAAGCAGCAGTCTGAGTTTATCTCATTTGTTGTGAGCAGTTGAAATGTTTATTCTGGAAATGTAAAATTCTTTTATCAATGGTGCTTTGCCTGAATCCCAGAATCAGTAAGTCATCCCTACATTTTGTTAAATTGGCTTTAGTGTCTGCTTCAATTCTGCACAAGATTGTTTCTGTGTAAAAACAATGTTAAGCCAGATAGTTTGTTCTATGGGTGCATTAGAGTGAGGGTGTATGTGGCACCTAATCTCTAAAGGCTTGATGGCCATGACATGGTGACAAAGATCATTTTCTCTTTGTATGTTAACATCCAAATATTTAACTTGTTGATGTGCATTTTCAAGTGTGACATTCACAACCAGTGCTGTGCTGGTTTCCAATTCAATTTTGGTCTGTGTTATGACTTCTGGAGTGGCTGCAATGAATAGATCATCCACATATCCTGTGTATATCAGAAGGCATGCAGGGTTTAAACCAAGTATGATCAGCTCATAATAGTTGAGGAAGATGCTGGTGATTATGCTGCCTAAGGGCAAGCCCATGGGCCATCCTTGCTTCATGGAGAACCATTCATTTCTAAAGCTCACCACGATGTTGTTGTTCAACCAGCATAGAAAATCAACAATAAAGTCTACTTGAGGTTGAGCTGTTTTTTTGGCCAAAAGTTCATTTCTAACAATTTAAATTGATTTGTCTCTATTAACTGAGCCATATAGTTTAGTGACATCCATGGTGGCCAATTTGATATTATAAGAACTAAATCTAGATGCTGAAGACAAATTGAGGATGATTTGAGGGTATATGATCCAAAGCCCAATGTCTGGATGAGTTTGTTGTTCACCCTTTTGTTTGTCTTTGTGTAATGTGCTCCGCTGAAGTCCAGTATTAATCGGACCAGTGTTATCCTTGTGTTTTGTCACTTCCGAAAATCCTGGGTGGAACTGATGAGTATGGGTATAAACTGCAATATTTCAACTTTGTGAATGCTTTGTTGCAATTTTTTTTTAAGAATGGAAGTGCTGAACTTTCTCTCTATTGTTGGCAATGCTAAAATATCCAACTTTATGGAAGAGTAATTTGTTGATCTGTAGGTTAATTTTATCTATACATTCTTGTATGTGCATTAACACAAATCTGTTGCCTTTGTCTTCATGCATACATGTAATTCTTTCCATCTCAAGGAATTGCCTGGTTCTTTTTATTTTTATATCCCATTGCTTAGTATATGATTGTAACATTGTGTATATCATTGTGAAATTGATTTGTGCTATATACTCATCTTTTTGAGGTTCTTGGGCAAGGCCAGCCTCTATGTCCACTATTAATTCCATATCCGGGCATCTCCATGTTCCTCCAATGAATCTAGGGCCCTTTGTTAGAACATCTTTTACTTCACCAGGTGATTCTGTGTGATTCACAAAATCCTGTTTGTTGTCATAGCGGATTATTCCTTGCTTATTCGCAAGAAATGCAAGTTTCCTGTTATACTTGAATGTCAACTTCTTCCTCAACTTTCACATTGATCGGTGACGAGAGGGTTGGTGGAAAAATGTGCCAACATTCTGAGGTTCCTTTTGCATTGCTTTCTGGCAACCAAGGTCCAATAGATATATTCTCATGTGCCAATAAATGTTGTTGTAATTGTGTACTGCCCAGTTAAGATTAAAATTACAAAATCTAGGAATTTGTCTGCATCTTTTTAAGAAATAAATTCTTTATTGCAATTTGCAGATCGACAAACTGTTTTTTGATATTTGCCTGTCAGCAACTTGTTTCTCCATAATACAAATACTGCGAATTAGCTAAATGATTTTTTTACTTTGAGGGAATATATATATATACTATTCCATTTGTGTGTTCTTTTCTTTAATTAAAGTTGTTAATAATTTTGTTGTCATTTTTCATCCAAAGTGAAACTGATTATTTATTTCATTAATGTAGTAAAGTATTTGGTGGAAGGGGATAACAATCAGGAAATGTAATTGAATCTGCATGGAAACTTATTTCTATGTGTGTTCAATTTGGTCATTGCTTGTGACTAGTATCAACTTGTCAATTAAAAATAATTTGTATGTAGTTACTCTTCCATGTACATGGTTGCCCATTAGTTATCTTTAAATCCCCTAGACTAAAATTAATTTGAAAATTTTGTATTTTTTTCCATTTTATTGTTAACTTGGTTATTACCAATTGTCAAATGGGGTGGTTACCATTATAATATATATGTATGCGTTATTTAAAACAACTTTGAGGAACATAATGTTGGAAGTTTTCAATGAAGGAATTTATGTAGTTGATGAAGGATAATTATCCGTAAGATGCTTTCCAAAGTAAATTTTAAAGTCATCTTCTACCACTGAAAATCACTATGATAATATACATATATCTTTTAGTATGAAGATTTCGAATTATTTCTTTCTTTGACAAAAGATATTTGAATAGAAAAATTTTAATCAGGTTGATATAACACAGCAAGATAGTTTAAACTGTATACACGACGTTCCCCATCAAATAATCACAATTATTTTTCATCCATCAAAATAATCATATATACAATTTCTACTTCTATTCAAGAACAAAACATAGCATTATATGTCATTGGCTTTCTTGATTTTTGTATTATTTTAGTAATTGATTATTTTATAGGTAGTTTCTGTTTAAATACATATAGAAACAACAGCTCACTGAATTCTGATTACTAACTTTCAAATATCAGGGTTATCTATAAATAAGCAATGTGCATATAGGATTATGCCTTGTATTTGCTCTTATTCTCTGTTTTTATTTATTTTTACATTAGTGTCTTTAGTCACTTAAATTGGTATAGAGTGGATCTTTATCAATCTCTCATGACATCAATGATCTTTCTACACTAACTGAATACGATTGTGTATTTGTGCGATATTTTCATTCTTTAATTACTCGCATGATAATTCTGACTACAATTTTTATTTTTCTGTAGTTTCTCTTACCAAATAATTGTATATTGGTTAGGAATACTCTTTTCTCCAAAAATACAAACGGATCTAGAAAAGATATTTAAAAAAATTAATATGACTTTTTTTTAATTTCTAGATTTAAACATTTTTAAAAAAACATTAAGATTAGGCAACATATAAATTGTCATATAGAGAGATAGTTATCATCAACCACTATCAATTCACTGCAGGATGAAAGTTTCTTTATGGTTAATCCCTGCAAAAGAATCTTTTCACATAACTAATAAATTTTCTTAACTCATTCATCCATCTCACAATAATTTCTATTTCTAGATCTTTTAAATCTCTTGGAACCTGCATATTATCATCTTTTCTATAAATAAATGCAGTCAAGATCCATTTCAACCTCCCAAATTTTTTCACTATATATCTATGATAGCTGTTTGTTCTCTCACCTATGTATTTCACTTTTGATTCCTCGTTGCTATTCTCACTGTATATCTCTCGTATGTCTAAGTTTCTCTGTCACTCTTCTGTTAGGCATTTAAGTCTTATAAATAAGAATAATAAAAACATTTTTATTAATTTTTTTTCCAAATATGTTAAAAAGTATTAGTATTAAATTATTTCTATTAACAATATTTCATTAAAGTTGATCTATATTACTCATGTGATTTTGATATTTGCAGTTGTTAACTCCTTCTAATTCATTATCAAAAATTATTTTTCTTTTGAGAAAATTCATTGAGCATTTCATTAGACTTTTTTTTTTAGTATTTAAACTTTAATCCTACTTTTATCTGACATTTCATGGAGTCCTGAGGTATTATTTGCAGCAACAACATCTACAAATTCTAGATGATTTCAATAATCTTCATGTATTTATATTCTTTTAGCTTATCATTTCAATCTAAAAAAATATTTTCCATAACTGCTATGGAGATATGAAATAATTATCATATACCTTTATCAATATGAAAGTTCTTAATTATCACTTTTAATCTAATTAGCACTATTGTATTTTGTTAAATATTTTTCAAAATTTGATTTCCTTGGTGTTTATGTTCCAAATCATTAATTATCATAGAAATGATATCAAATGCCTTTCCATAATCTATAAATCCAATACAATATGGCAATTCACATTTTTTGAACCTTAATCTCCTAATATTTGGATAAAGTCTACTGTGCTAAAACAACTTTTAAATCCATATCATTCTATTCATGAGTCCAAAGCTAGTTATAGATGATTTATTATCTTACTTAGAGATGTTAGAAGATTAATAACTGACATTTCTGAGCTCTTCATTTTTACCTTTCTTAAACATTATTTTTATAGTTTCATATCATTTGGTATCTTTTTAAAATTTAAATAACTTTTTTTTAATATTTCATTATCTGCTTTTAGGATATCAATAATATTACATGATCACCATATTTTATACTAGCACATAATCGCAGTGCTCTCAGATCCAAGGCTCCTCACTGACGAAGGCCACAAGCCAGAAACTAGTCTGGGGATATTGGATGAGTAGGCACTAGATAGGGATTTTATGTACAAGCCTTTTGGCATTCATTGATTACTCTGGATGGCACTACTGTATGGAGTTTTGCCTTGTTTGATATCAATAATAATTAATTCTATATATCTTACTTCATTTAAAATACCTGGCAATTTAAAAGAAGTACTAATTTAAAGACTGTTTTGTTTTTATTATTATGTAATTCTTTATAGAATTGTTCTTCCACATACTTCATATAGTCTTTTTAGTAATAGTGTTATCTTTTCTTCTGATTTTTGAAACAACTTTATGCCTAATATTAAAGTATTGTGTTATATTTTGGAAACTTTCCTTGCCAAATCACTATTTATATATTGTTATAAA
Organism: Epiperipatus broadwayi; assembly: GCA_028023455.1. Classification (NCBI taxonomy): domain Eukaryota; kingdom Metazoa; phylum Onychophora; class Udeonychophora; order Euonychophora; family Peripatidae; genus Epiperipatus; species Epiperipatus broadwayi. The sequence continues at coordinate 1,632,408 of JAQFVV010000191.1, read as the reverse complement.
CTTTTTCATATCACTTTTCAAAATTTCCTATACTCTTTCTTCTAAATGAATCATTTAAAAATATTATCATAGTCTTCTTCGTATATTGCTTTGTACTCAATAGAAAATTTATTAATGAATTGCCTTTTTGTACCATTTATCCATGTAGTTTAACTTTGTAGAGTATCATTTCTTATTCAACATTAAACTAACATCAAAACCTGTTAATATTTTACCACAACATAAAATTATAGCTTTAATTTATTGATATAATTCTGAAGATTAAAAATAACTGTTAATATTGTTTTTCTTAATATGTTTTGTTTCTATCTAGCTTTGCATTAACATATATCTTAATATTTTACTAATCAATCATCACTTCCTGTGTTAAATATATTACAATATTGAAATTCACATTTTCTGTTAAGATATAATTCAACTCTGCTGTGTCTTCATTTTGGTGTTTCCATGCCTAATATTGCTGTAGATTTTTTGTAATAAAAAACTCACAATATACAGATTTGCTTTTTGTACATATTCTGCCAGAATATTTTTTTTCTTATTTCTGTTTTTTATATTCAAATTTACACACATTGATTTTATTTTTCAATTGTTACCCAATTTTAGCATTAACAATTCAATAATTTTAAAATGTTGATTGGTGTGATCAAAAGCATTCTGTACACTAAATAAAAATCATTTATTTCATCAGAAAAAGAATTTATTGAAGATAAACGTAGATTATCTGCATTTGATATATTCCATTGATTTGAATAAGTAATCTCACATGTTATCTGATTTACTATTAATCTCCATGTTGTCGTATTTTTTATTTATGATGAATCCCACACAATTTGTCTGCAATAATTGTAACTTTATAGTAAAATATATATATTTTTTCTTTATATATTGCTTTATCTTAGTAGAAAATTTAATGACTAATTGCTACTTTTGTGCTTATTATCTGTGTAACTGATCTTAGAGATTATCACTTATCTTACTGATCTCATTCAAGTATGAACTATTCATTTGAAAATATCTTGTAAACTTTAGTTTTTAATCAATTCTCTACAAAATTTTTTTCTAATTTCACAAATTTAATATTTATCCATTTCATGAAATTTTTTTCACTTGAAAGTGAACAATTATAGAAAACCAAATTTTGTCATGAAATAGCAGGCTAAACCCATGATCAGAGAATTTTTAATAGTCTATACTTTCTTTAATGAATTGCTGCTGGTTTGACAATTTTATAGTCATCTTATTATATCAATACTGTAATGGGCCAGATCCCCTAAAGGAATCAAGATGGTCGCATCTAACTATAATCGTATTTAGAGTCTTCATATAAGATATTATGAATGGTAAGATTTAACTTTAATCCAAGATTGAATCCATTTCAAACAAAATAATTTAAAATTAAATATTCAATACAGATGCAATTTAGATAAATTCATTCAATCTTCATCTTTGTAGATAGTTCCGTTACATTTAGTATTCGAACTCTGGATAGTTTTTACATTTAACTCTTTTCAGGTGTTTCCATCAATAACCTACATTAGTAATAGTACTTAATATAATTTCAATCGATTTTAAAATTAATTTCACCCAAATTATCAAGATATTAAATTAGTATATATGTATATGGGTATGTGTATTCATATCTTATTTATTTTGGAAAATAAATAAATAATCAAAATAAATCAGAGACCTCCTTGAATTTAAAACAAACTTTAACATATTTATTAACAGATAACAATTTATTTTTTCTTCAAATAACAAATATTATAATAAGTGCGTTATATACATTGCTACTATTTTATAATATCAAATTAAAATAACACTTTCCCATAACCCCAGAGTAGATATGTATCATAACACGACCAAATTTTAATAAATTGTAAAACAAGAAATAAAATTTTATAAATTCAACAAAAAAAATTGTAATAATACTAACTAGCTAAATTTAATATGGCATTGTATGTATAAATGAAGATTTTATATTATCCAATTCTTGTATAAGAATTCCAATTTTATAAGACCCCCCTTCTATGTGTAGTCATTATTATGAAATAAAAGATCTCACACCCAATGAGGTTAATCATTTACACAAAGAATAATAAATGAATATTAGTAAGTTAATTATGTTAGTAATAAACAAAAATTTCTGTTCTATCAAGAATGAAATCAATATGAATAATAATATCTTACCTTCATATTAAATTATTTTTGCTCCGGTGAAGTTGCTTTATAGAGAAGACGTAAATTTTATTTAAAAAAAAAAATCTTTTCATTTCTCTTCATCTAATAACTTTCTTAAATGGACTATTTCAATGTAAATGGATTTTGGAAGCAAAGAAAATAAAATTAGATGTCCGAAGCTGATGACACACAATGATAAGATGTATTAAAAGCTTATGGTATTGTCCTATTCATTTCCATAATTTATGAAGTGATGTCCATTAAGGATAAAGTTCTTTATTCCCTGGTTATCAATCTTCAGTGAGTCAATTAATATACTCTGTTGTTCAAAATTTTTCCTCTTATATGATGTTAACATCTTCCATAAATTATTTAGATATAAATTGAAATTGCATTTTTAATAATATAGATGAAGTATATAGTTTAGGAATTTCAGTAGGAATAAACAATTACATTATTTTCAGATCAAACAATAACATTCGATCCTATGGCAAAATGGTCTTTACTCATGACACATTTTATATACTTATCTTCTTAATATAATTTACATATATACTTTTTTTTAACGAAAATTTATCTTCTTTACGATTCCAATTTAGAACCATTTTATTACTAGATCCTTTAATTAATAAATAATATATATATAATTTCATTTTGAAATTATAATTGATAATACTAAAGAGTAATTTATTTACTCTATTTATTGAGTGAAATTAAAGTTCTTTTCTAATAAAAATTTTATCAACAAGAAGATTCATTTAAATTTTTAATTAATCTTTTAATACATTTAGAATTCGAACACCGCAAAATGACTATACGTAATGGCTATTTCACTGACAAAAGATAGGATTAATTTTGAAATTATTTGATCCAGCTTTTTATAGTAGAATTAACTTCTGGTAGCATGTTTTAAATATACTATTTGATTTCACTATTTCACATTCAAGTATTGTTGAAATTACTATAATTAATAATTGTATTCTAAATTTTATTTCCTTTGTGTTTAAATGCTAAGATACAATTTTGACCTAAGGTTATCTCTAAGTTTTACGTCTCGATTAGTGATGTTAGTTAACTTAAATAATTATTATTTATATATAAATGATTTAAAAATAATCATTTTATAGATGTATATATGAATTATATTCTCTTATTCTTCTCTTTCACTTTCTTTTGCATATCTTCATATATATATATATTGCTTATAACAGTTCTTTCATATACACTTCAATGCAAACAAATTTTCTTAAAAACTTCTTTATCTTCCTTACAGTTTCAACCGTCCAGCAGTCTTCATCAGAGCAGAGAAGCATAGAACTCTGATGAAGACTGTTGGATGGTCGAAGCTGTAAGGAAAATAAAGAAGCTTTTAAGAAAATTTGTTTGCATTGAAGTGTATATGAAAGAACTGTTATAAGCAATATATATATATGAATTATCTAAAATAATCATTTTAATTTTATTAAAACAACTATTTATTTGAATTGACTTTCATTAAGGTTTTATAATTTAACCTTTAAATTATATATATATGTGTATGCATTTTAAAAAATAATAATTTATGTTTTGATCTTTTACTTAAATAATTGAGGTTAACAAGATTGTAAATAACCCTTATAATACATAATAATTTTGTCATAGTTCATATCCACATGTACTTATTCATCTTGTCTTCAATAGAACACAACTGATGTTTCATTTATTATACAATGGAGAAAGCGCAATGTATTTCTTATTAAGTTCAAATAATCAGTAATCTTATCATGTGAATCCATCTATGTTTTGAAACATAATAGTATAACAACTGCAACAACAAAGAACATATGGAGTGAACATTAGGAATTAGCCATAGAAAGGAATCGTAAGTCTTCTTTCAGTTAATGATAAAGTTTTCTGAAGTCTCATAACAATTATTAAATAGATAAACAATATTTTTATTCTCTTTTCACGTTTCTTTAAAAATTTTAATAAATTATTTGATGTTATATATGTCATGTCTTTTTTTTTTAGTAAATCAGTGATTAAACTTTAAATAAAATTTTATTTTTTTTCTAGACATTCATATTTAATATTAGATTATGTAAATAGTTTCATATGTAATTAATAGCAAAATGCCATCATCACAAACCTTCAGACAAACAAGTTATTTATATTTGTCAATTTATGGAATCTGAAAGAGAGGTATAGTAAATGAATTGTATTTTGACAATTTCAAGATGCTAATGTTCTAATTCAATGTAGGAAGTGATCATTGATTAGTGAAGTGTATGCAAAACTAAAAAGTATTAAGAAAAACATTGACTGTTGATATTCCTAATCTCAGAAACATTCCAATGAATTTAAATTAGAACTTGTAAATCATTTACAAATATTAACAGATTTTGAACATGGTTCAGATTTGAACAAAATCAATAGGAATATAACTGATATACTTTTAAAAACTGAACAAAGATAGATGTTACAAAAAAACAACAACTGCCCAGTAAAATTTCTAGTGAGATGATGGTATGAAAAAGAATCAATAACAACATAATATAATTGTGAATTAGCAAGGAAATCTATAAAAAAGAAGTCTCGGAAATGTAAAATAATAACTTGGTATTGATAAGAAACATTTCTGCAATAAGAAGTAAAAAATATGTAGAAGATTTCTAATAAGAATTATATAGCAATAAAGAACAAGAAAATGCATCGTTTATAACCGCTATATCTTTTGAATTACCCAGAATTTTAAAAGAAATAAGACATGCAATTAAATCTATGGAGAAACGCTTCAGGTAATGATGGAATTATAATCGATATATTAAAAGCGAATTAAAAAATAAAAAAATTATTGGCAAAGTTATATACCAGATGTCTAAATGATAAAGATGTATCAGATGATTGGAAGATTGCAGTAGTAATATTGATATTTAAGAAAAGTGATAAAGAAGATATTAGCAATTACAGATTAGTTTTTTGTTTTTTTTTATCAATTCTATATAATTTTTTTACCAAGATAATTACAATTCCTCTATAACAAACTTTGGACTTTAACCAACCAAAAGAACAAGCCCGATTTAAAAATGGTTTTAGTACAGCTGATCAAATCCAAGTATTGAGAAATTATAGAAAGAAATAATGAATACAAGCTGCCATTATACTTTAGATTTGTAGATTATAAAATGATACAATTTTATAAGCATTTCTTTAGTGTTTAAAGTTTTGGATCACCAAGATACAGCCCCAGGATACTGTCATATTCTGAATAATATTTATAAAAATTCAGCAACAATGATTAAATTACATGATATTAGGAATATTAACATTGAGATGGGTATACACAGGATAACTCCATACCGCAAATTTTTTTACCACAGTATAAAAAGTATTCTGCAAATTAAACGGGAAATGAAGGTAGTAAAAGTAAATTTGATTTTGTAGATGATACAATTGTTTTTTTGCAAATAATGCACCAGAGCTTCAGAAAGTATTGCAAGAATTATTACATGAAAATAAGAAAGTAGTACTAAAGGTAAATGCTCAAAAGACTGAAGAAGAAAAAGATTGATAATGAATTAGAAGTTAACAACTACAAATGCCTTGTCAGATTATGACTACAGATGGAAACATAATGGATGAAATTAACAATAGAAATAAACTTGTTTCGAGTGCTTTTGATAAAAATAATTTCATATTAAAGAAAATATGCTTATGTCTTTGAAAAGGAAAGTTTTTAATAAATGCATTTTACCAATTTTTACCTATGGATTTGAGACTAGGACACTTAATAGAAGAACAATACTGAGGTTTCAGATGCATTAAAAATGAAATACATGGGTGAGAGACCAAGGAGATGTTTCTGACATCATTGAAAAAATTAAAAGCTGAAGTGGAGCTGATTGGGCATATTGCTAGAAGAGATGATAATAAATAGGCAATTGAAACTGGATTTCACATGTGAGATGTTTGGATGAAATGAAGTCTGTTGGAGTGATGTGCAGAAGAGAGGCTAGAAATCTGAGAAATTGCATTCAACTTGAAGACTTTAATCCTGCAGGAGCTTGATAATGGTTGAAAATGATAATAATGAATGTTGTTCTATAGAAAATGTAATGTTTATTTTCTACTATCCCAGCATATATATATATTTAGACAAAATCATGGTGAGCAAATTTTAGTATATTCTTTTTTTACAGATCACGGAATTTTATAAATCTAATGCCACTTTGTCGAGCGTTTTTTCAAGTTCTATCACAACAGGAATTTATACAAATGAGTTTATCGTATTTAATAAAATTATATTATTTTATTTTTCTTTACAAATAAATCAATGTTGTAAATTATTGTTATTAAAATGAGAAGATAATTTACTTTCGCATACATATAGGAAATCAAATTTTTAGGAGGACTTATAGAAATAGTAAAGTAGTTGAAACAATAATATAGAATTTTAAAACTTTGATGAAAAGCGCATGCAAAAAAAAAAAAAAAAATCAAATCGCGATTTGTGGACTTCATTCACTTTGAACATTATTTAAAAATACTTAATCAGCGAAGATGTTAGCGGAGAAAAGCAAACCTCGTTTATAAATTAAACTATCAGATTAATCCTTCTCCGGAGAATAAGATAAAGTAAGTCGACCATATATATTTACTTTTTTTTTTAAAAAAAGCGTAAGTCAATTGAAAAAAAAAAATCACAAAATTACGATTTCATCAGATTAATTAGTAAAGTGTATAGTACTTAACAAGATTTATAGGGAGATGAATAACGCAATTGGCAATAAGCTGAATGGACACATTTATCACAAAAAAAAAAAGAATGTGCCGTTGATTAGTCTAAAAACCAATTACAATATAAACATCGATTAATATATGCAAAGGAATGTATTCGATATAAATATATATTTGAGACAAATATTAGGCATCAATCGTTTCCAGGGTATGTTTATTTTATTGTGAAAAAAGCGGTGGTTACGACTTTCAGAATTATTCAAAAAATCTAAGTTTGAAGCATGTACAATTTATAATTTTACAAAAAAATTATTCATTTATAAGGGAGGTATTCACAAGTTTAGCGAGAACAAGATTTTACGTTAAGATAATGAGTTAGAAATCTTTCTTTTAAACTTTATATTTTTTGTACTTTAACATTTACATTATAATATGGATGAATCCAAAACATTTGTCATATATTTCAAAACCCCTTAAAAAATAATTCCACGAAGAATATGGTAAAATAAAACTTATTTAACCAAATAATTACATATCTGACACATGAAGCAGATTCAAAACATATAATTTACACATAATTGGTTATATGAATTTCTTTTCATCAATAAATGTTATTAATAAACAAATCTACTTTCAATTTATTCTCTATACTTATACATGTATATGTTTTTCTTTAATGACATGCAGTTGATTAGTTAAGAATAATTTAGTATATATGAACATCAGAATGTCACTCTAGTTAAACCCTGAAACAGCAGCAGAGAATTTATAAAATGCAGAAATGTTAAAATATCTGTAAAATAACCCTTGTCTTAAAGGTGATGCTCAGTACATTTACCAGCATTAAGACAAATAAAAAGCGTTTTAGATTATTCTTTCTGCCATCCATTTAGGAATAGATGTTGAATCTTGAAAGATAATCCGTATTCTGAAAAGAAATTATGGAATAATTCTAAGCTAAACAGAGTGCTTAGTTTGATCATAATTGGTAACTTAGAAATATGCATTAATCTTTCTTAAAATTCAAAATATAATTATGCATTTGATATATTATTTCTTCATACATCATGTCTTATCATGAATATATAACCCAATCCAAATGACAATGTAGAACTAGTATATTTTAATTACAATATATTGATTACTTCCTTTTTTAAAAAAATACTTCTTAAAATACTTTGATTGATTCAGCATTCATAAATGAAATTACGTCTCAATTATCACTTAAATTTTAGAAGCCCTAGACTACAGCCTCTAAAACCCAGGCAATAACTCTCATAAAATAGGCATTTAATTTGTTTAACATAAAAAATCCAAATCTAAAATATTTTTAAAAAATTTACGTGTGTTCATTAAATCAGTGAATACAATTTATATTTACTGCATCCACTTACTGTAACCATGACTTTGGGTTTAAAAATTCAGTATTGAGGAATTTTTTTAAAGCAACTTATAAATTTCTAAATTGATTTTATTCATTTAGATATACCATCTATTAGTTGGTAAATGAATTTTAAGTATATTGAAATCCTAGATTAATCTGAACAATCATTTAAGTGTCCATATATATACACTATAAAAAATATGTTGGTTTTTATTATTGATGAGAGACATATCATATTTTTTATATTAAATCAATACATGTGAGCTTTTTAATATTACTCAATTGTTTATGAACCTTGAGTTTTTATATAAACTTTACATTAAATGTTTTTACAGCTACATTGGTTTGATCATTAAAAAATGTAAGAAATGGCATATCCTTCAGAAAAAAATCATTTGGTTTTGTAAACTAGTTCACCAATTCAGATAGGTTATCACTTATGAAGCAATGATGGGGGTGGAGTAGCTGCTTTAATAAAGATTAAATACAAATTATTCATTAAAATAAAAATCTTATTGGATTACTGACAAAAGAAAAAGCATGATTAATTCACAAAATCTTAATTTATCACAAATGAGCTACTAATAAACAATAAGTTGAAAAGATTTAATAGAATACATTTCCAAAAATAAGATATGTATTCCAAAACATGTTTCTGAAAATATTAATGGTATAAAATGTTATTAATAAAATTAAAGAATAGAAATTAATTTCATCTCATTAGTTTATACTTAGAAAAAAAAATTTCAGATGAATTCAAATTAATGTAACATTATCTAAATATGGTGAACTTTTATGAACATATTGATCAAACCTAATTCATGATAATAAATTCCATTTGCTAATATGGCTGGCAGCAAGCTGAACACATACATTCCATTCAATTGACCAAAATGAGATTTTTTTACCCAGCTTATAATTGAACATAGAACTTTTAAATATCTACCATTGTGCTGGAATAGCTAGATATATGCAAGAATCTAAAATGAAACATTTTTTGCAAAATATGAATAGGTTTGAATTTTCTCTTTAAGAAAAGTAATCAACAATAGGCAGAGATAAAACCCAAAGGTATTCAAAATGAAATTGATTTTGCATGAAATAACAAATGTAACAGTTACTTGACAGTGATTTATCATTATAGTTTATAGATGCTATGTTGTGATATAAAACCTAAAAAACAGAATAAGAAAAATTGCAAATGTGGAATAAAATTATACATTGGTAAGTTGGCAATCATTCATATCATTTTTCAGATATTAAATTGGAAGACCTTAAGAAAAGTATATAGTGAGAAGTCCATATTCATATATATATATTTATAGGTAAAGCATCAGATTGCCATGTCCATTATTTGGAGTTCAAATCCTGGTGAAATTTTTTTCAGATATCTAAGGACTTCCGGTAAATATAAATTTTCTGGGTAATCAATCCATAAATTAATCAATAATGAGATAAATATTCTTAGCAAGAAAGTAAAAAATAAAAATAAAACCATAAAAAAACACATAACCATCCTAATGAAAATATATTCATTACACCTCTGTGAAGAAATACCAATACCATCATTATTTATTATCATACAAAAAAATTACTAGAACACAAACTGCAGAAATGCAGTTAGCTTACTGTTAAAATTTGTAGAAAATTAGTTGTGCTCAGTCAAGAAAGTATTCTGGAATGCAATTCAAAAAGATGCAATAAACATGTTCATCAATTAGTCATAGACTACACTTATTAAAAATAAGCTTGCAATTCTCTAAAAATGCAGGAAAGTTTTCATTAATATATATGCCTTAACCTAAAATACCATAAAGTTATTGAACAAGAGCATCATTTACTATGCTAAGAACATCTCTGTTTAATGTCTATGTTTTATTCTCTGCTCTTAATGCTTTGACAGACTTTTTCTTTATTTCATACTTATTCCTTCTTGGATCTTTCTTATTTCGTTCTTCTGCTAAGAACATTTTTCAGTATTGTTGAATGTCTATGTTTCACTCTCTACTCTTAATTCATTGGTGGCTTTTTTTTTTAAATTTCATACTCATTCCTTTTTGGATCTTTCCCATCTCACTCTTTTGGTTAGAATTTTCTACATGATCCATATTTGTATGTATCCGACAGATTATTTTTTAATCATGTATCACAGATCTTATATACTTAATGCTTTTTTATAACTAGTTTTTCTTTAATATTTTCATACATTGACATCACATCATTCTCCACAGTTTGCATTTTCTTCTTGTTACTTGTAATCATTCTTTAAGTTTCATATATGCCGGACTTTCTATTTTTTTTTTTTGAGCATTCCATTATCAGATTTTCAATTGGATGGACAGTTGAAGAGTTGGAGTAGATTGAAGCCTGTCCATTAATGTATGAAGATTGGCTATCTTAATATATATCTGAGCACTTATAGCATATATGTGTAGAGATGGTAATCTGGACCAACTGATGATTGCTGGTTTAGCATGAAATACATTTATTGGTGATTATTTATTTTTTCAACATATATGAGTTCAAGTGTATCAGTGTTATAAGATAAAGTGGAGAGTAGTGGGTCGTGTGAAAGTCTGTGCTCATATACCCTATATATTATACTTCTAACTAGAATATTGTTTATAAACCTAATGTCTTCCTTACTAATATTCTTTTTGATCATTAATACTATCGTAATATATTATTAAAAATAATTATTAATTTATTTTATTTCCCTTGAATATTAATATGATTTGCTTTCATCCATAAATACTTAATTTGAGGATTACTGTTAGATTTTAATTCCTTATAAATAGTTATGACATCATTATTTCTAGAAATAATTAACTTAATTTATTGATGCCAAATTTTCTATCAATATCAAAATGTTTACATCTTAGAGACTTTTATTCTCATTTTCTATTTCATAGTTATATTTCCTTATCATCAGTAACTCTTTTTATTATACTGAATTCTACATATTCTAATCTAAATGAATTGTTAATAATTTTTATAATCCTTATTAAAACAATATTGATTCCTTCAATAATGTAATTCATAAACATTGAAATAAATCTTTTTATATTTTTTGTATTTAATTTATATTTTAATTATATTTAAATGTCATGTGCCATGCTCAGACAACCAATGGGTTCCACCAGTGGCAGATAATGGAATTTGCTTTAGATATGAAGGCCGACTGTAAATAACAAATAAACAATGCTTGATCAAGAGATCCAGATAACTTCTAGGATAGGATGTTAGTTCATAAGTCTGTTTCTGATACAAAGTCTTTTCTCTCTCTCTTTTTCTTCTTCAGTCATGTAAATTATTGTAGCATCCAGTTGTCAGCTTCTCATGTTATCAAACAACAGCTTATAATGGAATTATGTATTTGTATATTTTCATCCTCGAACCTATTTCAATTCTTTTTTTTATTGATTTAGCTCAAACACTCAAGAATGAATAAACCAATAATGGGTTGCTCAAGACAGTATAATACTAATGAGTTGTCTTGTAACTGGAATTGATCGAGACAGAAATTTCAGCTTAAGATTATATATTTAGGCAGTCCTATTTAGCGATTTTCCTGCCTACCACAAAAGTGAGTCTTGGAAAATGTGTTTAAAAATAGCCTGTCTCACAGTTTGGCTAGGTTGTTGCACCTGACACATTACTCATAGCAATAGAAATAATAATAGAAGTAATAATAATATCAATAATAATAGTAAACTAGGAGGCAGCGGAACTCAAACTACCATTGACAATCTTAAGATTTATAAGGATAAAAAAATATTAGATATAACAACTAATGATCATTATAAATATTATTAAATAAAAGTATATATATATATCTCTTTTTTATTTTCAGATTTTAACAATAGATAAAAATCCATCTGATCATATAGATATTATCCATATTGAGGAAGGACACAATATTTTAATACAAAGAAATGAATATAATCAGGACCAAGAAAAAAGAGAAAGGTGTCGAATTTTAATTTCAGTATGTTGGGGCTTTACATTCCTCCTTATTGATTTATGTATAATAGCTTCTATTGTTTTACTTATTTTTGATTTTTGGATATTAGCAGCTTTTTTGTTTATGCTAGCTACCATTTTATGGTTTGTCATGTGTAGAATATGCTCCTTTCCTGAAGACTGTGCATGCAAAACAGAAGTAGAACCACAATCCCTCTATTAATAACATTTTTATTTTCATGTTCTTTAAAATAAAATAACCAAACTAAATTTGTATTTCTGTTTATTCAGTTTTTATTTTAATGTATTTTCATATACTATGTGTATATGAGTGTTTAAGTATATTTCATCTTAAGATTCACTTGCAATTTATTGAAAGACAAAAAAAAAAGAAGGCTGATAAGTTTATTTCTATATTGAAGTTATAAATATTATATAAATAGGGCATGGTTACTGTATTAAATTTAATTTTAGTGCAAATAGACAATGGTTCCTACAGAAGATTAGCATTTTCCAATTGTTTGATTTTTTTTTTTATAGACAGTTTAATTGATAACAAAATATAAAGAAATCTGGAGAAATTCTAACCAAGAAATATATTCACTAGTGTTTTGATTAAGTCCTTTCATTCTACCACTGAGGCCATAAATATAACAGCCATTAACTATATGAATTCATATCATATTTTCTACATTTACATAGATTAGTGGTTGTTAAATTTCATTTATGAATGAGATAAGTACAATAACCATGAATTGTCCTGAATCTTTTGGTAAGACTTCAGTTGTGTACAGGAAGAGCAAATTCAGCTGGTTTTATTGTTGGATCTAGAAAAAAAAAAAAATTGTTTGGAATTTCATAACATTTCCATTTTTTATGTGCTAATTCTTTAATTGTAGATTCTTGTTTTAATACCCAAAGGGAAATCTTAATTTGAGACACAGATATGATGATGAAATTATATTTTCAGTAATAGTACAATGTCCTTAATAGCTTTTTAAAAAATTTTTCTTCTAATATTTGGTGGAGAAATATGTAAAAAAACAAGAATTGTATCTTCAGTAATAAGTATGATATCCTTAATAGCTTTTTATGCAACTTTTCTTCTAACATTGGTTGAGGAATTTATAAAAAAAAAAAAAAAAACTGCTACAAGGGAATAAAGAATGATATGGAATGGTTTCAAATAAATGAATAATTATGAAAAATTTCATTAATCAATTTAATTCGAAAAACTATTATCTTCATCATATACTTTGAATGTATTAAATTTGACTTGAAAAATTTCTTAACTTCTTTATTACAGAATATGTATAAATAACACAGAATTGATATAAATAAAAATAAACACATAAATTTCACATTTTTAAGCAAAATATTTTAAATATAAAAATTTATTTATTATAGAAAATACTCATATTTACAAAATATTCTACAATGCAATTACAATCACTGGTTGCTATGAGATGTTTCAGTATTACTAAGCCCTGAAAAGAATCTCACTTTTGAACGATGCAATTCAAAATCAATTACCTAAAAATATATATATATTTTAATTAAATAGTATGCATGAATATTTTACATAAGTAAATATAATTCCGGCTTTAATAAAATTTATGTGTATAAATTACAAAAAAGGCTATAATAGTTTTGTTGATTATATTGCTTCCTATAACTGTAGATATAAAGATTAATATAAATGTTTTGCTAAATTCATATGGAATAAGATTTTATCTTTTCATACAATCCTGTTAACTAAATGTAGCACTGATCACAATTTTATATTAAATATATACCAAACTATTTTTTGACCCAGTGTCATACAAATAAGATCATTCCTGAAATTTAATGCTTCTGGATAAAATTTATATATATTAAAGCAATATACTTTGAAGATATATAATTTGTGAATACTACGAAGAGCAGTTTAAAAAAAATACAATAGGATGTTAATTTAATAGCAGCAAAAATAATACAATATTATTAAAGTTAATCTTTATTTTAATTAATAGATGTTTTAATATTATTAAAAAAATAATATTTCTTAATGAACTTTTTATACACACATTCTTAATTACAATATAAATCCAATCTACATTTGTATTTTCATTAATTAAATATTATTTAAATTTCACATTTAAAAAACAAACAAAAAAACTTTTAAAATAAAGTTGAAAAAACTGATATACCATTGTTTATAAAGACATTCTACATAACAAATTTGAGTATTACATATCAGTTAGAGCCAACAAAGCCATACTGAAGATATTAATCGATAAAATTAGCATTTTTGAGACAAAGTACTGAAGACATTTTATATAACTAATGTGAATGTAATTCTAAATTTGGATGAGTGATTTTCTAAAAAAGCTATACTGCGTGCAATGTATAATTTTATATATAAAAAAAAAACAATACAAACTAATGTGAACATAACATTAAAATTGCAAAGTTGTGTAAAGGTCTTAGAGGAATACTATGAAGAGAACTTGACCATTTCTGTTCTGACGTGATATTTTCCAACAGATGTTACTCAAATGAGATCTTACTGCTGATGAGTGACATGCAGTGTTCAATTAACACTAATCTTTCTCTCAATGATGGTGATGATTGAAATTTGTAACTATATGACCTCCATTTTATTTTGTTCAAATAATAATACAATGGTTTATTTAGAAAAACAAACTGCTGCCAATGTTAGAAACTGAAATTGGTGAAAATTTATCATTTTCTTTTGTTCAAATTTTAATTTACTTTGTTTTAAAGAGAAATTGTAAATTTTAATTAGTATACAAAATTGATTGCATTGAAAATGAATTGTGTTTTAAAAATTATAATAGTGAAAATTATTTGTATGAATTAATTTTTTATCAAAAATTCTAGTAAATGGTGAAAATTGTTTGAATTATCTCTACCTTATATTTAATACTTGAATGGGTTATGTAGAACATCTGTGAAAATAATACATGACATATCAATTTTAATCAAAATAATTAATTACATGATAGACATTTAAAAGAATTTTAAAAGGATACAAATTTGATTATTTAATATATGTTCAACAGTAACATATTGTATCAGTTGCAATGCAAAGTACATAATTAACCACAGGAGTGGCTAAATGCTGATTACTTTTAGGGTAATTGTTTTAATAAAAACGATATTAAGAAAAGAGAATAGACAAGTAAGTTAAAAAAAAAAAAAAAGGAAAACAATTTCCTTTAGTTTACAAATTTAAATTTGCTTATATTGTCTCTAAATTTAATATTCAAAGTTTGAATAAGTGAAATCTGATTTTTTCTTTTAAAAAAAAAAAGATTAAAGTTTTATTTTGTTAAAATGTCAAGTTTATAAATAAAATTATTAGAAAGATGATAAATACAATTTATTTATTTTTAAACAATAACAAATTCAATAAAAAGGTAATTTAAAATTTTTATTGAAAGCTCGCACTTTTCTCAGCATCTTGAATCTATCTTTTGATTTTACAGTCATTTTTTATTTAGTAGTCAAATTATGAACAAAAATAAATGTTATAAAATTATCATAATGACTTGTGGCGGCTAAGTCCCCTGTGTGTATACCATTGACCCTGGAAATAATGCAGCTTGGATTATTTATTTATTTAAAGCCTGATATGTGATGAAACTTGAACTGCCATCTCTGAGTCCTATATTAATCTATGTTAAAAAATTATAATTGCAAATAATTGTTAAATAAAAGTTCTCTCTTTTGTGTCTTTAGAGATATGAAAAAATGATCCAAACAATTTGAAATACAAAGCAGTTAAAAAAGTTGAAAAAATTTAATGCTTTTAAATTTTCATGGATGGATTTATAGCATCTGAAATACCAGAATAGACTCCATAATATAAAGAAAACAAATAAAGAAAAAATGTTAAGCTTAATAAAAATGGATTTTTAACTGGAGACTTTGATAAAACTTTTGTTTTAAGTGTGATTAGTTTGTTTAACCGCCGAGGTTAATCAATATTTATCGCCAACCTTTTAAACGTCCAACTGGTTCTGAACTAATTAATGTTCGCTCTACTTCACAATAGATTTATACTACTAGCAGATAGTTCCTGCGTAAGCTTTCAAGTTAATAATTCCGAATACCTATATATTATATCACGCGAGCATGTAAATATATTAGCAACAACGAATACTCCAACAATTATTATTGTTGTTTGTTCTAATAATTTGACAGTCGATCTCTAGCAAATAATTATTTGACATAAATGTATCCATTGTTCTGGGTAGTATCCCATGTCAGGTTTTAATTAGTATATCACACTTCTCCTTCCACTACACAGAACTAGGAGTAAACATGGAATACATTTTGTTTTTCTCTATAGTCCAACATCATTTTCTCTTTTCTTCTAGCTGACATAGTCTTTTAAGAATCTGGGAGACTGTTTTTTTCTCTGAGGTCTTGGTGATTGTGGTTTATCTATCTCTGATTTCGTCTCTGCCGGTTCGATGATTTTATTTCCACTGGGTTTATTGTTCTCCCAGCTTGGAGAACTGTGATAGCGTATATGGTTTATGTGTCGCTTGTGTAGACTATCTTTGAACCATACTTTTTTTCCAGCTATGAATGTTTTATTTTCTGTTTCAGACCACGCATTATTAGCTGGTGGCCATGAACTATATTCTTTTATTGTTGATCGGGCATTTGATTGACATGCTGTGCATGTTTTTGTGAATGACTCAATGAACTCATTTATCTTAGGCCACCAAACATAGCTTCTG
The DNA here is from genome assembly GCA_028023455.1 of Epiperipatus broadwayi. NCBI lineage: Eukaryota > Metazoa > Onychophora > Udeonychophora > Euonychophora > Peripatidae > Epiperipatus > Epiperipatus broadwayi. The sequence goes on along the minus strand of JAQFVV010000191.1, from coordinate 1,615,410 downwards.
GCGAGTGCTTTTGCCCGAACAATTCCTGGGTGACCATTGTGCAGCACTTTGAGCACCTGATTCCGGCCCTGCGTGGGTATTATAACTCTGTCTCCATTTAGTATGCACCTTTTGCAGACTGATAAGCTTGAACGAGCATTCCAGAAAACCAGTGGCAAGTTCTTTGGTCATATGTTGGACCAACCTTTACTAATCCATTTTATAAGCAATTGATATCCTGGATCATTATCTGTACACTCTGCTACTTTTTTACTATTTATCTGTGAATTCCAGTTGTCTATGTAGTTGATTTCCACATTGACTTTTTTTTATCTTGTTTATGGTAATCCCAAGTGGTCTAAACCAATTCCGGCCTATTAATGGATTTACTTGTTTATAGACTATGTATAGAGGTAATTTTCTTATTTTTGAGTTTAATTTAACTTTTACTTTTACCATTCCAACTATTTCCACCGTATTGCCATTTACGTCTTTGACACTTTACATTGGTTTTTTCCATTTTACGTGTAACGTTTCGTTGCACAGTGAGAACTTCCCAATCGCTAAGGGACATTAGTGTAACTCCGGAGCCGCTGTCAATTTCCATTTTAATGTATTTCCCTTCGATGAGTATTGGCAGTTTGAATTCTGCTTCATTACATTTTAAATTTTTAATGCTTGTATTAAGGTTTCTTTTGTCTGTATTTTCTGGTTTTTGTTTACGCCAGACTTTCACAAGATGACCTTTCGATCTGCAATTTGTACAATACTCTCAATTTTTCTTACAATTTCGAGCGATATGTCCCGATTTGCCACAGCAGTAACAGTTTGTTTTCTTATTGTTTATTCTTTGCTATTTTGACATTTCATTTCCCTGTTCAATGGTTTTATTAATTGATTGGTAAAAATTTACTGATGGCGTTGTATCCAGATATTCTTTAGCTTGGTTCATCACAAACTCGTGTGCAATTCCTCTTTTAATGGCATCCTCATAATTTAACTCTGAATCGGCTAGTAGATGTTCACGGAATTTAGTGTCGTATATGCGCCATAATAACTGCTCCAACAAAGGCACTTCTAAAAATTGTCCATAGACACAATTTTTTTGTAGTTCCCTTAGCGCTGTGTCAAATTCTTTAAAAGTTTCTGCTTTCATTTGCCGACGATTTCTAAAATGCAGTCTAGTGACGTGTTTAGATGGAAGACGGCAGAAGTGTGCTGTTAATTTTTGAACAATTTCATCGTATTGAAAAGTTTGAGGCTCTGCCAGTTCACATAGATGGTTTGCGATCTCGAGCACTTTCATTCCGCAAAATTCAAGTAATATGGCCACTTTTATGTGGTTTTCCTTGATATTGTTAACAAGGAAAAATTTTCCGTGTTTAACGTAAGGTGACCAGTTGATAGGGTTCTCGATATCAAATTCTCCTATTGACATTTGGAACATGGCGGCCATTGCTGATTACGTTTAATGAATCTTTTACAGGTTCTATCCTTGACTGCACCAAATTAGTTTGTTTAACCGCCGAGGTTAATCAATATTTATTGCCAACCTTTTAAACATCCAACTGGCTCTGAACTAATTAATGTTCGCTCTACTTCACAATAGATTTATACTACTAGCAGATAGTTCCTGCGTAAGCTTTCAAGTTAATAATTCCGAATACCTATATATTATATCACGCGAGCACGTAAATATATTAACAACAACAAATACTCTAACAATTATTATTGTTGTTTGTTCTAATAATTTTATAGTCGATCTCTAGCAAATAATTATTTGACATAAATGTATCCATTGTTCTGGGTAGTATCTCATGTCAGGTTTTAATTAGTATATCACAGTGATCACCTGAAGGATAGTAATATTTATGTATTTATTTATATTTTATAACTTAATATAATAGTGTCTTAATATTTTATATATGTCTTATTGTATAAAATTTTATTTATTTATTAAATTCTTACCATTTAAATATAATAAATTTTGTAATAGCTAGTGAAATAAGAAGTCATATTCTACTAAATTAGTTATGATATAGTTTAATAATGCTGATGATGTAGAATATCCTCCTGTGAATTTTCCAGTGTTAGGTGGCACTCTGGTTTTAAAGCTAATATAAATTCATAATCCATAGAGGATCTAATTTCTTTTCAGTTAATTAGGAGTTATTTAATAGTCTGGAAAGATGACCATAGTATATAATATTTTTATGAATATAACTAGGTCTGACCATTAGTATAATTTATGATTAAATTATATTTTCCTCTTATCTTGTTCATTTATTATTTGGATTTAAATGTGAAATCTCAAAAACATTATTAAGCATTAATTGTTTATATCCATAGAATTATTAACTTACGCTTAACTTTGATACTCCCTCATTATCCAAATGGCAGGATCATTACAACTGGCATCCAACATGAGTGCTCAACAATGACTTGACTTTTAATATAAAATAATAATTAAAAAATAAATAGAGAATAATAATTTGGTGAGAAATATGGGAATAGAGAAGAGGTTAACAGTTAAAATAATAACTGAATTGAATTTTATATTTGTTAAATTTTGATGTTAAGAGAAAATATAAGCAAAGAACATAATTAAATGTGCATATTAGTACAGCAAATTAATAAAATGGCAGGCAATAAAATAATCAGACAGATAATAAACAGAGTAAATGGACACACCAATCAATTGAATAAGAAATTAGGCAGAAATCATTTTAAAAATAATGTTATTAAAAAAAAAGTAAATATTATAGTTAAATATTATGATTAATTAGATGCTTACTAGATCAAGTGCCAAAAAAAGTTAAAAAATGTTCCCAGTGAGGACCAAAGTAAAGATCAAATAGAAGTATCAAATAATAATGGGTTTATGACCACAATGAAGGAAATCATAAAATTTGAAAAATTTGAAAATCAAATGAAAGAGATGACCATAAAATTTGAAAATCAAAATAAAGAGACAGCCATAAAGTTTGAAAATCATCATTGTCAGAGGTCAGAATTCACTAAATGAGGAGTGTAAATCATGATTCGGCAAAGGTCACGATCAAGTTGCACACTTTCCGAGATTTTTTCGAGATCAAAACAGTTCAATGGCAGACGACCGTTCGGCGTTGTAGTTTTCAGATGAACCTGCTACAGAAGCAGACGCACTGGCCTTCCTTCAACACACACAAAAAAGAAAAAATATTTGATCCACCCAGAAAAACTGTCTTTGTGGTGGTTGAATGAAATTAAGGCATTGTCAAACATCTGAAATGGAATGTCAAGCGCGTCAATGTCGACCAAGGTGTTCCATTCGCTCACGGAACGGGCTTTGAGGGCTGCCTGGGAATCGGTTTTTCGCAAGCGGTACGGCTAATTTATTCTTGAAGCCGGAATCAGCTTACAGTGAAGCGTATTACAGCTGAGTTGGAAAGGTGTCAAAACGCTGTAAGGAATATGATGACAGGTCTTAGAGAGGTCTGTCGAGAAAGCCTTGTTTCTCGATAATAAAAAAAAAGTTTCTTCAAAAACAATCAAAAAAACTTGGAAAACCAAAAAAAAAAAAAAGTTTTTAAAAAGAAAAAAAATAAATAAATAAATAAAAAAAGACCGGACAAAAAGAAATGTTTGTTTTAATTAAAAAAAAAAAAAAAAGTAAAAAGACAGAATATTTTAAGAAGGCCAACCCCTCCTCCATCCCCATTTTTTTTATTATTTTTAAGAAATATACATCAAACCAGTTACAAAAAAAACAACAACAACAACAAAAAAATAAAAATCAAGTAAATCCAAAAATTCAAAACATAAATCAACAAAATTTTAAAAACAGCCCGGTAACATTATATCTATTCGTTTTTCACTAGCAACAGCACCATCGGACGGTGTGGATCAATAGCTGTTATATTACCAAATATTTGATAATCATAAAAAGGTAATAGAAGAGATAAAATCAAAAAATCATAGAGTGTTAGAACAAGTTCCTTTAAAAATAACTACTATTGTTGAAAAGATAGAAATAGACTGTTCTGATGATATAGTAGAAATAAAATATATAAAAGAGCATCAAAGTTTAGATTCGAAGCTTTCAAATGTTGAACAGATACAACAAAGTGAGAAAGTAAAGGCTAAAGATAGTCAAGAAAGTATAAATAAAATATGATTGGAAAATGAAATTATTTCCAAAGAAATGGAAATTTTAGACAGTGAATTTTATCATAATATAGAATGGAAAAGTTAAAAATCCAAATCATTAGTTATAAATGTGTAGCACAAATTTATGAAAATATACATTGTAGAGTAAAGGGAAAATAAAAAAAGGGTCACAGCTGTAATGACAAAAAAAAAAAAAGGGAAATAAAATCTCTAAAAAATGAATTAAATATCCACTCCAGTGAAAAATTCATAATAAGGATGAGCATGTGATAGATGGTAGCATAGAGAAATTTCATTACTATTCCATTTGAAAGTGCAGAGTAATTGAAAAATACATGGAGAACAGAAAATCTTAATCCCAGTTTATTCTGTTGCAAATTTGGATGGCTTTATCTCTTCAAAGAGCCAGGATCTGATTAATGATAATGAGTTCATGTATGAATGGAAAATAAAAATATAATTTTAATGACACAATTTTTTTTTAAAAAAGTCCATATGTTTTAGCTTCAAATATTACATGATCACTATTCTTACGCTTACACAAGCTGTTTTTTACAGAGGCAAAACTCTCCATACAGTAGTGCCATGCAGTGCAAGCCAGAGAAATCAATGGATGAAAGAAAGTTTCTGCATAAAATCCCTATCTAGTGTCTATTCATACAACATCTCTAGACTAGTTTTTAGCTTGTGGCTAGATCTAGGTGCAGTGCTCTCAAATCCAAGGCTCCCCACTGATAAAAATCACAAGCTAGAAACTAGTCTGGGGATATTGGATGAGTAGGCACTAGATAGGGATTTTATGCGCAAACTTCCTGCATCTATTGATTGCTCTGGTTTGCACTGAGTGGCATTACTGTATGGAGAGTTTTGCCTCTGTGATGTTTTACCTTAGTAATAATTGTCAAAACTACAATAATAATGTTGAAATAATAATTTTGTGACAAAAAGAACTGCCAGTAAAAATGTTTTTACTTAAGACACTTCTAAAACTTTACAGATATATTAGGCATATAATATTTGCTGTGTTTATGTTGGATATTTAAATATGTTTAAGACATGGAAGAAGATTATGACATCTAGCAAAGAGCATATCATTGAATATTTACATTCCAATCCAAATATTAAAGAGATTGATTATAGTAAAGATTGTAACACATAATCAAAAATATATTTCTTGACATAAAAACTGTAGTTGAAAAGTAAGACAGTTAAATATTTTTATCATATAGCTTATGAAATTAAGAATCATGGCTATCATAGAGGTGAAGTTATTGACTTAAATTAGTTGATATTTACAGAAAAAAAAAATATTTGCAGAATATGATCTCTTTATTTATTGTTTTATTATTATTCTGTATGAAGAGATAATGAGGGGTTTGAAAAATGTTCATTCTTTCAGATAGGTGTTCTATGCTGATCATATGATTGTAGGTCATGACCAAAGTAAGACATAGATGAATGAGATCTAAGAATAAATAAGCAGAAGACTTCTAGTCAGACTTTTGAGATAGGTGATAAAGTTATGATTTGGGTTATTCTTGTAGTCACTCTGAAAAACCAAAAATTTCAAGAAATTTATGATGGCTCATTCACTATTATTCACTTATTCACTAATATAACAATAATGCTTTTGTATTGGCTAATGCGGGAAGAAAAGGCAACATATGATGCCCGTTCTTAACTAATGATGACAAGTAGAATGACTGAAAGGGTGAAAATATAGGATATAAAGTTTATAGTATGTATGCTAATTGTAGACTGAAATTATTTGTATGATTAAGCTTTTTCTCTGAAGGAGTCAGCCAAATTACAGGTGGTTGCTTGTGCTAAAACCCATGTAAGTTGATAGTGAAGCACTAGTTGAGTGATATTCTAGGTTCACTACAAAATAGCTGATAGAAATTCCCAGTTAAATGACTAATAATTAATTAGAATTAGTAAGTTAAAATCAAATGTTCAGTAGAATTTTCTTGACATTCGTAAAGATTTCCAGACCAAAAGTCCCTAGTTAGCAACTGTATATTGCACAATTTGGCTCACAATGTAGTTGCAAAATCCTTGAGAAATTAAAATAGGATTTAGTTAACATTTAGTCAGTTTACTTTAGTAATGAAAAGTGTGATTTCAAATTTTCTGCCCCACTTGTTTAATATCTAGCTCAATGTCAAGGTTATATGTAAAAAAATTATAATGTTAATGTTTAGAGTACACACAGATCATGTTGGTACTACGAATAGTTATATCTTTTTAATTGTTATAGAGTCATACTCCAAACGGGTGCAATCCAAACTTGTGAAAAATACCAGTGCAGTGTATTACAAGAACATTGAAAGAAATTTTCCCAAGTCAGAGATATTCTGAAACTATTGTGATTGACAATGGAACTGGTTTTGCATCACAGGTGCGTAAAGATTTTTTAGCTGATAAAGGAATATACCAGGTTTTAACACTGCTGTACTACCTCAAATTAAATGGTCTGGCTGAAAAGGCTGTGCAAGTCAATATTGAATAAAATGCCATGTAAGGAGATAAATACATCGTTACTAGATGCAATGATTTTCTAGATTTGACACCTTGTATGTCAACAAAGGAGACATCAGTAGAAATTTTATTATGTTGGAAATTTTGCATGTATATTTCAAAGATATTATCAACTAACAACATAACTGGAAAAAAACCTTTTAGATCATGAACATTTTAAAGCCAATGAATAAGTCTGGATATGAGATATTGTAAAAAAAAAAAAGGTTTCCAGGAGTGATACTAAAAGTATTGGCTAAACAAATCACATTAATCCAATTGGAAAATCAATGTGATGTTAGAAACAGATAATATCCAATTAAAATTAGCGAGTGAAGAGGAAAATTTTTTCACTAAACAGGAGTCTGCTAACACTTTTTCATCAACACAGAATGAGGAAATGTTCACTGATAGCAGACAGGGGAAATTGATGTAACTGGAAATAGACTAAGCTGATGGTCAAGTGAATGACCCACAAAAAACTTCTCTTAAAAATTCTGAACAGGAAAAAGAAAAATGTTTATGACTAACAAGACCTGGCTGAGATCGTTAGAGGTCTCTAAAGTTACATACCTATTGTTTGTAACTTAATAAGATTATTTTCTAGAGTGAGGGGAGGAGTGGACTATCTTTATGCATATATGTATATATTTGAACTATAATGAAGTTTATTAAATTATTATAATTACAGACAGCACATGACTAATATTTCCATTCTTCATTATTATTGTACTCTAAAAAATTTACATACAACATGGATACTTTTGAATACATTAAGGATAATATAAGCTAACGAGGTTAGATTATGCAAAAACGTACTAATATAAAATCCTGAAATGATCTACTACATATGTTGGAAAATTTAATATGTAGTCATTGGTATAGTGGTAAGATATTATACCATCTATTTGAGTGCAAAAAGATTTCGTTAATGTCAACATACATAAACAACAACTATACTAGATTGCTATGCATGTGAAGTAACCAATTGACATAAACCATTCATTATTATGGACTGTAGAGATTACAAAATAATTTGTAATTGCAATTGATTCTTTTGTTATGTTTATTTATATTTATTAATTTCACATATGAATAAACTTGTTAGGTTAAGTTTCATTTACTTTATTAAATAAAATATCAATTAAAATTTATTGATGCTATCCAAATGATATTGCAAGAATATCCCCAGTATACATCATCATCATTAAAATTTGTGATGCACTTCTAATATAAAGATGCTTAAAATAATTTGCGATGAGGGGATGGCAAGATTAATCACTTGGTCATGCACTTTATTGTCTAATTATTTCAATTATCTTCAGACAACAATCCTAACATATATATTTATAAATGTCATCATTTATATTGTAATAATTATGAAACTTTATTAGACAAAAATGCAAAATAGTCTTTAAATAGATAAAACAAATTCAAAAGCTCTTTAAAGAGAAACAAGGAGAGAGAAAATATTATTTATCAGACTTGCTAGATACTGTGCGTATTGAAGGTTTTAGTAGTTTTCCAATCTTGATTTACTCTTGCCACATTCACAGGGAAACAATCTCAACTGTATAAATAAAAATGAATAATATACACACAACTTGAATATATATATATCAGCAAGTTTATTTCTGTTTGATAAGGCATTAATTTACCAATAGAACAAGTACAATAAAATTATATTACCAACAATAATTTATCCTGTTTTGGGAATTGCTTAGCAATATATTTAATATGTGAAAATATCTTATTTCACACACAGTCAATAATTGTACAATTCATTAATCTCCAAATAGTTTGTTTACTTGTCCAATTAGTCTATGCAAACTTCTTTCCATTTGAACTTTAATAGTAAATAATTTACTAAAACTAACTTCGTTCAGCATTATCTTTTCTCCCTTTCAAGAATGCATTGTTTTACTTTCGGCAGCCATTTTCTCCTCTTGGCTGTGACTGACTGTTTTCGACTGCTACATGCTAAGAATCTCAGATTCTTTTTATTAGCTATGCTAATTTACGTAATTTATTTTAAAAGTTCTTTTTATAATACATTTTTTCTAGAGTAATCATTCTGGATGAAAAAAATAGCAGTATTGTCTGGGCAATGATTTAATTAAAACTTTATTTACACACAATTTAAACATTTGCACAGTCAGTAAAACTCTTTTGCTGAAACAAGCGAGATACTCATTTATTTACCAATTTTTGTTTATCTAACTGGAATATCTTTGAACCGACAAGCTGACAAAAAAAAAAAAATCCTAAGCCATTAATAACTCTGATAAATTTCCCCAATTTTGGTCAGACCAGATTCAAATTCCAAATTATGAGCAAGAGTAAATGCAACAACTACTATATTACGAGGCCTTGCATCAATGTAAAAAATAAATATAAAGTAGTAAAAATTGTAATAGATGTGGTAATAACTAAGAAATTGTTAATCCAGTTTAATGCAATTGCTCATATGTGGTTTCATATTGTAGTTTTATTCTGATACTGTTTAAACTTAGTGTGTCTTTATTATACTTATGTTTTATATTTATTATTATTATTGTATATTTAAATTTTATAATATATAAATTGATACATTTCAAAAAATTTGCACTAAAATTATTTAAGACTATTAAATGTCAAATTAATTTTCTTTAACATCAGAAAATAACTGAATTTTTATTAATATATTACCTGTTTAACATTATTGCTAGCTGTTTTTTTCATTTCCTTACTCAAGTGTCGAGAAGTAGGTAAATCCTAATATTTTAATTAAAAAAAAAAGTTAAAATAACAAAATTATTTTACGTATAAATAATAGATCATTGTTTTCTTTTTTAAAAAAGTAATATTTATGGCAAAAGAATACAACAACATTTATATTAAATAAAACCATTATACCTTAAGAAAGCTTTTACATAAGGTAAACAATCGACCAGAACAATTTGCAAAACATGAATGGTTTTTTGATATTCCATTTTGGTCCAAAGTCCATTCCACAACTTCTTTAAGTTTCTATAATATATATAGTTTTAAAAAGATCTTTATCACAACAATTTTTATAAGTATAAAACAAATAAAATAACATAAATAGACAATACCAACATAATACCACTTAACTCTCAAAACTTTAATTAACAAAACACTTTTCTCTCCATTCTAGTGCCATCTATTGATGAAGTCAAACTAGAAACTGATCTGAAGGTGCTAACAATTCAAATTTACAATAGATGCACTAGAGGAAAAAAAAAATGCTCATTTATAAATGGATAATTTATAACGCACTCATAAATCTAAATCAAAAATAAAAATTTATGTTAAATTTCAATTAAAAAAAACAACTTCAAATCTAAAATCCTGATATTACAAATTTAAGTTCTTTAGTTTTTTTATTGACTTTCCTCTCAATTAGTAATCACATAAATTTAAAATATCTCAATATTCTAAAACTATTAAAAATTCAAAGTAAAAATTGTTTTTTACAGTTCAACAAGGAACAAATTATCTTGTATAAAAACCTTTACTAAAATACTAAGATCATGAATGGTTGAAGCAGGATCTTATAGTGCTTAAAACTATTCATCCAAGGTCAAAACTTTGTTTCTAAATAATATATCTTCATGTTTAAATGTCAATGGCAATAAATTCAGGTAAGAAAGTTATCTTTTAAATCAAATATATCTTAATATTTAAATGTCAGTGTTAATAGATTCAGAAAATTCAGTTTATCTTTCAAATCATCTATAACCTGTAAACAAAACCACTTTATATTTTCAGTGAAGGAAGTATCTACACTTTCTCACCATGACTGAATAATTAAGCTTTAAGAACTCTTAAGTAAAATTATGAGCAGATGGAATAGAAAAGAACTAATTTCATGGTGATATGATCGTTGACATAACTAGAAAGATTAAATGCTATAAATTGCTAATATTCATATGGGCAAACAATATTTGAAAAAGCTGACACAATATCTAAAATTATAACTAAAGCTCAAAAATTATTATTATTCAAATACTTCAATAGTTATGATATCAGCATTTTATGAGATTAATTAAAATTGCTGATTAGAAACAATTTGTAGTATATAGTTTGGTTCATGTGATATAAATATAGGTGATTTGAACTCAGACTTTCAAGCCCCTTCACTATCTCACACTACACACATGCAGAAAAGATAAATAATCACCAATATATATATTTCATGCTAAACCAACACTCATCAGTTGGTCCAGATTATCATCTCCCATACATATATATAATCAGTGTTCAGTTGATATTAAGATAGCAAATTCTTACACTTTAATTGTCAGGTTTCAACCTACTCCAACTCTTCTGCCATCCATACCATTGAAAATCTAATGATAGAATTCCCAAATCCCATGCTATTATATTTAAAAAAAAATCAGATTTCAATGTTTAACTATGAATAATAACTAAGCATTGTCTGATCAAAACTATCTTCTGTTGCCTTGCATTATAAGAAATAGTCTTGTCAAACTCCTTTCTTTGTTTTTTTTTTTTTTATGTTATTACCTCCAGTTATTTACATTAGTATTTGGCAATAGCCATTATGACTTCTCATGCTGTTGTTCACCTCCTTGCACTAACTGCTTCAATGGGGGAATGATGTGAAGTCACACCATCAATTTTTAATTACATACAATTTTGACTTTAATTTCCCCTTTTTTATATTTTGCACACAAATGGTGGAAACAAGTTTAGTAGACTATGAGTTAGTTTTTAATCTCTGCATAAATCACTTTTGGAAACTAGATTTGGCACAGAATTTCAGTTTAGTAGATTCTAAGTATGGGTAACCCTATTTAGAGATCTCATGCCTATCATAAGAAATTAGCATAATCTAAATAGTGAACAGATCATATTAAAGAGATAGAAATAAATGCTAAAGCAGTACTATTAATAGAGGTAAAACAGAAGATATGGTAGTAATAAAGATAATTTAAATTTTTTTTTCTCAAAATATAAATTACATAGTATGTGACTTTGATATGAATTCTTCAAGACTTGAAAAGAGAATAGCATTTGAAGCTAAAGAGATATTCACATTTAAGATTGACATAGCTTGTCTTCTAAATAAAGTTGAACTAAACAGATAGATGATTGCAAGTTTTTTGGAAAAATAGATCATCAAATGAAAAAAAACTGCATGGTATTAAATTTGTTGTGAGATTTAATTTAGATTTTTAATTCTCATAAGATGTATTAATGAAAGATTAATTTTATTTATGTAATGATATCTGTGCCTAATTTATTACTGCTAATGCTTCAACACTAGATTTAAAGATTTCATATTTTTTAAAAAAGCTTTTATTCCTTGTAGAAAATGAAATAAATCAATATCATTAAAAGATTATTTTTTTCTTCTCGGAAATATTAATGTATGTGTTGTAGGAACAAAATTATAATCCATAAGTAATTATAAATGATATACTGATGCTTTAAATTCAAATGATCCACTGTTTTCTTCAAAATACAGATTGACCATCATGAACATATTATGTGGAAAAAAACATCATTATATGAATTTGTACATATTCACATTGAAACAATGACATTTTACAAATATCATTAAAGTATGAAATTGAGCACAAAAATGTTCATATTAAATAAGCACTTTCTATAAGTATAGACTTTGACAGACAGATCACAGATTAGCAAGCTCCAAGATAAAAATGGTAGCTGCTTTAAAAAAACAAATTATATTCAAAGAAATTTTATTTTCATTTTTAATAGTATTTACTATCCTCCTAAATTCCAATGCATTATTTAAATTTGCAAGATTAATGAAGTTACTGAAACTTGGGATTTTCTTGTCGAGTATATTGTGGATACAAGTAAGTTTATTCTTAAATTCACTAATGAAAAGACTCCTGACAGCTTTTCTCCAATAATTCTATTATTAATGATTTGATTAAAAGAAATATGTCATTTTGTGCTTGGCAAAATAATTAAAAATGAAGTTTCATAACTATTGCAGAAACTAAAACTGCAAAGAAAATGCAACCATTCACTAATTGTGATAAATATTTTAACTCTTTTTTTTTTAAAAAAAAAAATTAAAATAAATATTTGGGCTGAAAACCAATATTATAATTCTAATTAAATCCATAGATGGAATTGTTTTATATGATAATGATTATATTTCAAATAGATAGAAAAGTATTTTGATCAAATTTTGAATAATAATTAAAAATTGAAATGACAATGATATGATTCATCCAAGTACTCATTTAGTTATGGCAAAGATATGCAACTGAGTGCAGTTAAAACAACTTATTGTATTCTTAAAAATGTATAGGCTACAAGTCTAAATGGTATTCCTGATAGTAATATAGTAACTTTAAAACTACTGGAATTTTTTAAGAATATGGTGAATAAAACCATGACAATATGTCACCCAATCTTTTTTCCGGTTTAAAAATAACAAAAGAAATAAAAAAAATTTAATCAATTATAAAATATCATAGTTATTCATTAGAGCAAAGGTACTATCAAGAATTTTATTGAAATTTGTAATTTGCATACAGCAGTACCCTATTAATTTACCCATTAACCAAGCACTCTAAAAAATTTGCATATCAAATTATACATAAAAATTAAATTATATTAATTAGCACAACTATAAAAAGTGAACTGACATCAGCTTGTGAGTTTGAATTAAAAAAAAAAACTGTTGAATTGAGAATAATTATTTTTTTGGTAAGGAGAAAAAAGGCAGGTCTATGTTAGAACCATATTTGCATTTCTAAATGTGTCAGTTAAGCAAAATGAGAGACATCGTTTGTTAATAATCTTATATATAAAATAACTATGAGTTAATGGATATTAAAGTTATAGAGTTTAGTAAAAACGAGTTAAGGAAACTCTAGTCTGTAATATATATTTGCAGTGTTTAAGAATAAATCATTAGCACACATGAACTTGTTATTTACTCTTGTACAGGGATATTTATTATCATTTACATTATTATTATTCTTTACATTTGTCAGTAAAGAGAATAAACTTGTTGAGTTTTAAAGGTTTGATCTTGTGTTAGTTATTTAAAATTTAATGCTTTCTCAGCTGGTATTATTAAGAATACTCTCAAGAGCACAGAAAAGTGGCACGGCAACAGTTGAATCTACTTTTGTGGATTTAGTGACAACAGAGTGGTGTATTTAATCTATATGAACAGAAGAGAAATATGGTAATCAAAGTGTTGGCAGTACCTACTTATAGTATTCAGGAGTTTGATATAAATAATCCAATAGCACATGAATCATATATGTCGAGCTTTATATGTGCATAAATAAAATTGAAGATGGTACAGTCACAGTTTCTACTTTCTATTTTTTGCCATCAATGATATTTTGTAGATAATGAAACAACAAAGTATTCTGAAGACTCCAGAGAATACATCTTTTAAAGAGCTAACTGAAATTCCAAAAAAATACATTTTCAACTAGCTGTCAAAATGGTTAGCCTGCTTATGCTTTAGAATAAGGATCAGTTATCTTGTGAGTTCTATCATAAATAAAAATTGGCATTGCAAACAACAATGTAGATTTACGACTGACCTGGATATGTTGTTGGACCAACAGCAATATGGGATGTCAGACTACAACCTTAGAAAGAATTTAAATGAAATAGATTTGACATACAAAACAGCAATTGCAAAATGCATAGTACATGAGATGGTTATTAGAAAATATGTCGGAATTTCAAGCCATAACAAGAGAAATAAAAAATTTAACAATTATCAATAAGGGAAAAATGATAAATGCATCTACAAAAGTTCTAAAGAATAACTATCTAATAACTAAATGTGTTATTGATATCGTGCAAAAGGGCACACAAAAAAGTTGTGCAGGTTTAAAACGAAAAAATGTAGAGTATGTGACATTAAAGGACATCTAGCTCATATCTGTAGATAAATTCAAAAACCAAACTACACACAGACTTTGAATTAAAAAGAGGCAAAACTAGAAAAAACATATACTTCAAAACAATAAAGGATACAGATAATGATCGGATTACACTTGATATGATCATTTGTGAAAAAAAAAAATTAATAAGAAAGTTGACAGTGGTGCAGGATTATCTATACTATTCTTAAGAGGTGGAAAAAATAAGGGGGAAATTAGAAAAGACAGATAATTTAGCTACAGATGTCAATGGAAATGTATTAGTCCCAGTAAGTCAATACTAAACAAAGTATTTCTATTATTTATTGTAAAAAGAAACATGTCTGTTATCAGGTTGAAATTGGTTTCAACTAATAGACTTATGTTTAAAAACAATTTAAAAAGTTTAATTGGAAGTGGAGATTAGAAATGTTTCCTCAGCTATTAAAACAAGAATTAACTGAAATAAAGTTCCAGCCAGTGGACATAAAAATTATATTGAGGGATGGACAGCCTACCATGTTGAAACACAAATTGTCCCATATGCATTAAAGCCAAGTTGTCACTTGTGGAAGACTCACTGTGGGCTACTCTGGTAGTTATGATTGTGAAATTTGAAGGGACTATCCGTCTTTGTGGAGATTATTGCATCACACTAAACAAATATATAAATAAAGGAGCATATCCTGTGTGAAGTGTGCACGAAGTATTAGCCTTGTTACAAAAGACGCCATCTTCATGAAGATAGATTTAAAGTCCACTTTTCATCAAATACCAGTCACAGAAAAAACAACGGAGCTACTAGCTATTAATTAATACCCATATTGGACTGTTCAAGGGTAATTAACTTCCACACAGGATTACTGGTGCTCCAAGCATCTTCCAGGCTAAGAAAGATGCTTTGTTGCAAGACAAGGAAGGAATCATTCCTTATATAGATGTTATCCTTATCACTGCCCAGAGTGAGGATGAATTGGAATCGAAGTATGCTCAAAATTAACCAACATTGGTGATAATACTGCAAAATGTATCTGGGCCATGTTATAAAAAAACATGATAAATACCCAAACTCAGATAAAGTTAGAGCAGTAAAAGAAGTGGCAACTCCAAAAAAACATTAAAGAGTTACAAGCCTTCCTGGGATTGCTAAGCTTTTATGAAAGCTTTCTCAAGAAAAATCACACATATTAACACAGCTATATGACATTTCATGGAAAGGACAATGTTGAAGATGGACCAAAGTAGCTGTCCAAAAAGCAAAGAATTTGCTAATGTCAAATCAATTCCTAGTGCAAGTAATTACAGATGTTCTGAATACAGAATTGGAGCTGTCATCTCCCACTATTGTTATGGAGTTGAACACCCAATAGCATATGCCTCCAGAAATTCTAATGGCTGAAAAAAACTATATCTGGATAAGGAAACCTCAGCTATTGTTTTTGCAATCAAGAAGTCCCTCCAATATTTGTATGAATGAAAATTTAAATTGTATACTGACTGTCGTCCGTTATTTAGAATTTATGGCAATGATAAAAAAAGCCTGGAATAAGCAAGATGGTGATTACTAAGATAGATAAATATCTTAATTGCATATGATATGCTCTACATTACAAGTCTGGTAAAGAGATCAGACATGCAAATACCTTATCGCATTTACAAGGATAGATGATGTCCAGTGGAATTCCCAAAAGTAAACTTATTGGATGTGATGAACTCTGAAAATTTTAATAGTATCAAAGTTGCATAGTGGATTAATTGGTCTGTGGATGTACTAAAGTAAAAAAGTGTATTTCTTTTAGATGGCCAAATAATCAACCAAACTATGTCACAAAGTCTATTTGAAATTTCCCATCACAGTTTATCTATGTGTTCAATGAGTGCTGATACCAACCAAAGGTCATAAGCAGATGCTCAAATAAATACTATGGACATCTAGGCATTGTAAGAATGAAGACATTGGCACAAACCTATGTTTGGTTGTCAAACCTAGATAAAAACATTGAACAGACTGTAAAAAGCTATAATGAATGCCAGTCTGCAGTGGATTTACCTAAGAAAACTTATAAATCATGGATGGAGTCTAAAACCCCACGGCAAAGGATTCATATTTTTGCTACCCTTTGAATGGATACCTATTTTTAGTTGTAGTGGATTCATATTCTCATTAGGCTGAATAACAACTTATGAAAGCTACTAATACAGATAATACCATTAAAGTCCTCCAAGAGATTTTTGCTACTCATGGTTATCTTGAAATCCTCATATCTACAATGGAAAAGAATTTATTTCTGCCGATTTTCAAAGATATTTGATAGACAAGGGGATACGATACATTTTAACTCCACCCTATCTCCAGCAATCGACAGAGTAGTTGAAGAGGCAATATGTTTAAAGTCTGCCTTAAAAAAATGAAAACCATAGATATTATGGAGGTGTTAATAGAAGTCGTCTTTTACCGACATTTCACTTCAAATGTATCTACTAGGAAAATACCAGCAGTTATTATTGCGGTGAAAGTAAGTTTTGTATTATATATATGTGTTTAGTATTGATATTAGAAAATAAAGTTTTTGAAAAGAAAAAGGAGAAGGATTTTTAATTTGTTGATATTCTTCATATAAAATAATAAATACACAATTAAACCTTTCAATTGTATATAAAAAAAAAATACGACAAATGTTTTAAAATGTACATATATGTGTGTGTGCGTGTATTCGCACATTGACATTACATCTTTTAACTTGTTACGATAATATTATATTTTTCATAATTAATTCAATATTCAAAGTATATAAAACCATGTTGTTTAATTTTTTCATAAAGTTTAACATCCTTTTCTTTTTTGATTTTAATTCAAACAAAATTATGCTTCCAGTTAAGTTATATATTCTTCTTTTAATGTCATTTTTTTATAAGGAATTACCAAAACAGTTTCTTTAAAAATATTATATCAAATCATCTTACTTTTAGACATTTGACTGAAGCAAATTATTTACTTGTTTTGCTTTAAGTTATTAATTTATAAGCTTAAAAGTCATTTTAAGAAATATTAAAATAAAATAACTCACTGTATACACACACGGCGTGTTTATTTGTGGTTCCCTGCGTTTATAGATAAACAGCAGCATACATACACCAATTTCTTCAAGCTTTCTCTTGGTAAGTTTGGTTTTTGGTCCATCAGAAAAATATAATTTCAGGCTTGTTGTCATCATCAGAAAAAATTATTCAAGTAATTTGTTGGCATACCATGAGCTTCCTTTTGTAGTCCAAGCAATTGTCAAGCTGTCTTCTAGAATATATTTAAGCAGCTAGTTGATCTATTTGAAGTGACCCTGGCCTCATGAATCAAAACTCTGCAGTAAATTATAGGTCAGTTACTAGGCTGTACTCCCTTAGATTTTCATAGGGGCCCTGTATAAATTCTGCTAGCTATTTTGTCATTTTTTTCTCCAGGCTATTGATTCAGAAGTGACCCAGCTTCAAGTAAATCAAAACTCCAGTGAAGGAAAATAGTAGCAGCTCCTGGATCTACTGTCCTGCCTTCAGCTACATCAGTTTATGGTAGCTTTTCTGCAAACTCTATGGTCAGCTAAAACCAACTGCTGCAAACTTCAACAAAATATTGTAAACAACTTTGTAGCTGACCCATTCTTACAAAAACTACCATCCAGACTGTAGCATATTTTTATCAGCCCTTTTATCAAATCATCTGAGGTGATAACAACACCTTGATTGAAAACAGAGTTTTATTTTTATCTCTCTAATCGCTTGGAATCTACATACATGTTTTTACTTAGATAAGAGAAATTTACAAATTAATTAAAGATTTCAAAAATAGACATTTTTAAAAATGATCAGAAAACATGCTTACTTTTAAATTTTAAAATCAGAATTACAAATAATATTTATCAAATCTTTTTAAAATATTAATTTCATAATGAAATTTTATTTTAAACCCAGAGTTATTTAACTCTTTACTTATTATTTTATTTTATGAAATATAGAAAAATATCTACAAAAATTTAGTGTTTATCTCTACTTTTCCTTTCAACTTTATATATATTTATGCACACACACTATATTATTGTGTGGTATATAAGCCAACTGGTTACAAAATGTAGATTTTTTGTTGTTGTATATTCATAACACCCACATACTTAAGTGATTAGAATATTATTTTTTGTATATTTGATGCATTTATTATATGTAATCTACAATAATCCTTTTGTAAGGCAGGGTAATATTTCAGATGTTAAAATTTTTTTGTTTGAAGATTTTTTTATATATTGTACAAGTCGAAAAACCCACCAAAAGAACTGCAAGTCGGATCCAAACTCAGGCGGTTCAAATTGAATTCAAACCCAACTCAACAGCTCAGATTAGTAGAAATCTAAATCGATGGCACAGTGCTATGCGCCAAGAAACTAGCTCAATGGTTGGTGAGGATCAGAGACCCCTAAACTGACACTAATATTGAATTTTAAATCGAATCATATGTATATGTTCGGGTTGCCAACACAGACAGCGAGTATTAACATTAAAATAACTATGAAAGAATTAAGAACTAAGAAACCAAATGTGTTTAGAAAATATTTAATAATAATAATTTTTTTGGTTTGAATTTTAAATAAAGATTAAATTAATTAATTCTAGTCCTTAAACAAAGTTTATAATTATAATACGAGTGGCGGTCCTTATTATATGCCAATGAATATTACGCAATATTTGAAAGTCTATGTCTATGCCCCCAACAAGAAAATAAAGGCAGATAAAGGTATTCATTAGTGAAGAAAATTATTACTCTAATTTTATTATGACAGAATGTGAGATTTATTTTCACATTCGCAAATCCCTTCATGAAGAGCAAGATATGTATTTTAGGGCATAACTTTAATCTTTATTGGAAAACTTATTTAATTAACTATATTTGATAACTTGTTTGACTTTAATTGAAATCACTTCATCACGAATTACGAGCATCAGAGCGGGCTTTACTGGAACAGAGAGGTAACGGTGCTGACGAATTATGAGCTATAAAGTGAAATTGAAAGACGATAGCTAGTCGATGATTGAAGTCCTATGGCGGCTTGCATCTGACAAGTCTTATGGCCTTTGACTAATATGAACAGGAGAGGAAGTGCTTTCTTCCTCGATAATTTAAAATAAGAGAAATATTATCACTGACCACCTAATGGAGTGGAAGATTGCCCTACGTCAGTAACGTTCGAAGATGATGACTTGATAGTCATCGTTTGAATACTAAAACCCATATAGAATGCTCTATGTGATGACTTGAGATCAATTAATTAAAGTCAAACGAGCTTTTAACGAAAACTATTTTAAAGTATTTGTAAATCATATTAATTATGCCCCAATCATCGTGCCCTTCCTGAATCTTAAATAACAAAGTTGAATTAGAATATATTTGATCCTTTATCGGCCCTTTTGCAATAAAAACTTTTTGCGATTATATATGAATAAATACATATTGGTGAATACAAAAAATAGCTGGGGCATAGATTAAAAACGGAGCTAATAATTTATTATTAGCCAATTATAAAAATAACACATTTAATAATTTCTTTCGACTCGATAATTGATAGAATGGTAAATCTAGTTCTAATGGCGAGAATTACTATTAGAATTAATATATTATTATTTGCACAAGGCAAAGGAAACAAAGGAGATCGAGTCGAAAGATTATTGGCATATAATTAAAAATAAATGACATTAATAAATCACACGATAAATATAATATAGTAAGTGAACCGCCATAGTAATAAAGGAAAGTTAAATTTAAAGACTAGAGATTGAGAGACCTACTAATTTAAAAAGCATAAATAAAAGAGTTTTACAAAGATTATTACATTATAAATGAGAAGAGCTCTTAAAGGAAGTGTAAAGTAAAGTTCGGAACTGGCCAGAAAGTTTAAGGTTCATTATAAAAATATATATTACCCATTTCTTCTAGGCTGGATCCGTAGGTTACACATCCGAGTTGGTAAAAACGTAGGCATGCATTTAGTCGATTACTGGAACAGCATTTTAGCGGCTTTTCATAATTTTAGCAGCATGATTGGTCCAAAGAAGATTCAGCAGCTCCATTGAAGATTTTCAGGGGACTTCAGGAACCGATAACCAGATTCCTGATGTTTAGCCCCTTACCATGATCAAAACACTATTTAACATGCATAGAGTTTACTGTACTTCTCTACAACAAAGATGGCTTTTTTCTCCAAACTTTTCAGAGCTATATATACTGTCCTCTGATGCCTTCAGGCTAGCGCTTCTTTCATTATCAATGTTTTTGGATTTACCGGTTGTTTTTAGATACATTCCTTCGATAAGGCTTTCAAACTCATTAACTTGAATTCATTTTCTAATTAAAAAATGAATTCTTAAAATCAGAAAATGATTTTAATTAGGAAATCCTTATCTTTTTTCTAATTAATAAAACTTTAACTGTTGTTTTTGGAAAGGGAAAATCTGAAAGCTTATCGAAAGAATGTAGCTTTTAATCATTAAAACTTTAACAAATTATTTAAAAGTAAAAAACAAATAGTCCTGACGCAATGAAACTTTCAAACAATTATATATATTTAAATATTTACAAATATATACGCACAATCCACACAATTGGAATATATATAAATTCATGAATAATTTTATCATGAATTTATTAATAGAATTGATCAATTTAAATCTGAAAGAATTAATTTTAATACGCATTTATAAAATGTTTCCTTTATGGAAATTAGCGTGGATTGAACGTATAAAGCCCCATTGCATCGGAAATTTAAGGTTAGTACTAGGGTTTGAAGTGGGCTTATGGCTAGATGTCAAGAAGCTAGGATCGAACTCAGATCCGACTGCTTCAATATATACATATATTCATTACATGTGTGTGAACTTAGAGTGTCCCAAATGTTATTTGTAAATTGTTGATCTTATCTCATTGGCTGGCACCCCAATATAAATTTGCCAACAGGTGTCGATTTAACATGATTCATATGAACTTAGAATTTGAACTTGGATCAATGGGATAATATAGTCATTTATTGTCAAATAAAATATTAATATAACCAATTAATAAAGAAATTCTAAGTATGTTTCAGGCACAAGAGAGCAACTAGAGTGAGGCAAAAGAAGGAAAGCATGGGTAAAAAAAATTCTTTTGGTTGTGTATACTTATTGTAATTGACTATTACTGTAAAGGGGATAAGTGGTAGCATAAATTCTTATAAATAATAGGGAAGATGGGATAACATTATAGGAAAAAGCATTC
This sequence comes from Epiperipatus broadwayi, assembly GCA_028023455.1. Lineage (NCBI taxonomy): Eukaryota > Metazoa > Onychophora > Udeonychophora > Euonychophora > Peripatidae > Epiperipatus > Epiperipatus broadwayi. Next base: position 1,593,573 of record JAQFVV010000191.1, on the reverse strand, counting down.
ACAGATATTAAAGGTTTGAGGATAGCAGTGTGGTATTAGGCGGGAGATGATCAAAGGAAAAAAGGGATAGGTGGATTTACCATTGCAAATCAGGAATTCAAAATCTATACAGCCTTTAAAATGAAGAACTCAAAAGAAGCTTCAGATGGCATAGACATAGGAGCAATGACACCAGAGGAGGAACAAAAGCTCATAACCATGATGTATAGTATGTTTCAGGACATAAGAAAACTTTAGAAAACAAAATGAGGAAATGAAAAAAGAATCCGAAAAACAAAGTGAAAAGGCCAAAAAGCAACTTCAGGAATTCATGGAGGAAATGAGAAGTGGGTTTAGACCACGATCCAAGGAAAAAAGAGAAAGCAGAGCTGGATTTAAAAGGATCTGGCCCTGCTGGTAGTATAGAATCAAATGAAATCAAAACAACCAAGAGTAAGACTGCCCCAAGCTGCAGAGGAGAAAGACTAAAATGAAGGTTGCGATCTCAAGTATAATGAACTGTGGTGCTAATGTAACTCTAGATGTTGAATGTAAATCAACGGAAACAAACCCAGAGATTAAGAATATGACCACTATTCTAAACTCACGAATATAGAGTGCCAATCAACTGGAATAAAATCAGAGATTGACAAGGTTAGTACTACACTGGACATACAAGCTGACGAGTTCAAAGATGTGTCTATTCACAAATAAAAGGTGATTAATGTAACTAAAGACAAGATAACCTGGGTAAAAACAATTTTGGAAAACAGTAATGGAGGGTATGGAAGCTGTGAATGAGGTAAAGGATACTAATTTCAACAAGATGTTAGTCAAATGGAGAATCTGATGAACTAAACAATAGAACTGGAAAGATTAGAACATGCTTCAAGCCAAAGGATATTGGGGGTGAAACTAAAGAAGTGCTTTTAACAGATGTCAGAATGGAAGACACAGAACCCCAACCAACTAAAATAAGGCTGGAACCTCATGGACTATGTTGGAGAAGACAAATGCCAACTCTATTCAACAAAAATGTAAAGAATTAGGCTCTGGATTGTCAGAAATTACTTATAGTCAGTGTTACTCTAACGGATTTGGCCAAGGAGAAGAAAGTACTGATGAAAAGTGGATCTCAAGTCTGCTTCAAATCAACCCATTGCAAAGTGATGATACCAGTTTATCACCTTCTAACAGAGTGCCTGTATCGGTCATGAAAACTGTGACCGATAGAACAATGTCTTGTTTTGGATGAATCTTCTGAACTCATAATTGATAATTCTGAGTTATATTTTCATAATATCTATAAAGATGTTCTGTGGGAAAGTGATGATGAAGGATTGATGAAAACATCAAAGTTAAATTTTAGATATGGCAGCAATGATGAGATTTCAATTTGTGCTGAATGGCCTCCTGATACGAAGATGAAGAAAGTGGACAGGCCTTTAGATGTGGCCAATAATGCTAATTTTAATAATTCCGATAATCATTTATTTATGACATACGATTATAACAAAATTGATGAGCAGCTAAACCCACCAGACAGAGAAGGTAAAATCTCTTTTAGGGCATGGACATTTTTTGGAAAGATGGCTTCATAAAAGGTATAGAAAAACTTCCCAATTCCCAAAGTGAACATGTTATAATGGATACCATTGTATCAAAGAAAGTTGGAGAAATTCTTTCAGTACAAAATACATTTAATAAAGAATGATATGAAAATATAATATCAAAGCATGGTAAGTTAACACCTTTTGATATTTTAGTAAGAGACCCAGAAAGACGTATCTATAATCCAGGGGAACATCATTTTGAGCCTTATATACTCCCAGATCCTGGAGAAGGATAAGGGATCAGATCATGAGGACAAGGAACAACTAAGAGAAGACTTAGGGACTTAAGAAGTGACCTTGGACAACCTTGGATAATCACCAGTTTGTGTTTTATTTTATTTTTCTCTACATATGTCTATTAATAATTAAATGCATGCTAACCTAATGATAACCTGAATGTTTTTTTTAGTAAAGTGTAATTATATTGGGGGGGGGGGGCTAAAACACCTGATATAATATTTTAACAAAAATTGACAAACCTAGTTGTTCTGTTGTAGTGTCACATTTTGAAGTAAAATGTTTTTTTTTTAATTCTCTTCAAACTAGAGGAATATGAAGTGATAAATCTGTAATCCAGATTCATACTTCATATGCCATCGCTTGACTAACATCCAAATGGGGTTCAAATCCATTTGTTCATGTGCCTAGATCATATAGAAAGCAACCACGCACCTCCACATAACTCTACCCGACCCTACACAACCATTTAGTCAAGTTATTATAAATATTTCATTTTATAAATTAAAGTATAGTCAAATTTCCCAAATAATTGTTTTTATAACATATAGAGTCATGTATGATGCATTTACATATATGTGGCAGATAGACATATGTAATGTAAATATTTTAATATATTTTATTTAATATTTTTGGTTACATTATTTTATATTCATAAAAGTTTCAGTAGGTGATGCAATATTTCGAAGGTTCTCAAAGTTGCCTTAAGACAGGAAATTTAGAAAACAATAGCAAAATCTATTAATTAATTTAGAGAAATTGCGCTATTAATTTATTCGTTTAAATATTTTAAATCAAAATTAAAATTCATGTGAATCTATTTCTAAATTAGAAATAGATTCAGAACAATAGCTTCGAGAATTTATCAGCCTATTGCATCTTTCATTGCACAAAAGTAAAAGTATATTTCATGCTGAGTAAGATCACATGAGATAAGTTTACATCTGCATTGCCTCGGGTGATTTTCTTAAAAGCATTTTTAGAAAACTCCAGCTGAGTATAAATAGGGCTTATTTTGATATCAGAGAGAACAGTCAGTAAAATTAAAATTCAGTTAAGCCAAATTCACCCAGTTTAAATTTAAGTAATATAACCAATGAATAGAGGGACTTGTCTGCCTTCTCCTGATCTTTTCAGTATCATCTCCATGCTATGATGCTGTGCTTTTTCTACTAACAAATGAACTGCCTAGCTTTTTGAAATGATTTGAGAATAGAATGCTACCTCCATTTTTTTATGAACCAAGGACTGCCCATGCTCCAGTATAAATTGCTTATAGAAGAATGGATCTTTCAAATCAGTATGCTATTATAGAAAAAGGTAACTTTTCTCTACCACCTTAAGGATTTCGTTAATCTTCTATATTAATCACATAAGTTCTGTTTAACTCTATAATTTGTACTCATATTAAATTCTTTTATCTTTTAAATACTAGCCATGTAATCATATTCTTATTATGACTCTCTGTAATTCTATCAAATCTATATGTAAATGCTCACATCTATCTCATGCTTTAAATCCTATATTTTATTTTAGTGCGGTAAATTTTATTATTACAATACAAAGTCAACTCAAGTCCGTGAGCCTATATTTTATATTAGTCTTATAAATCCCAAGTACTTCAGGGATATTTTAATTACTTATTTTAATGCCCTTGCTCATTTCTGTTTCCTGGTAGATTATTATTATTACTGCCATACAGGTATTTATTGAGTATAAATCTAATATTATTTAAAAATGCTATTACTTAAATTTCAGTTAAAATATTTTTAAATAATAATGACCGTCACTCTTCATTCTTAAATGCAATAATCATTTATGTGTAGTGCCTTGAGCATGTTAGTAATAAATGCTTATTGATTCCAAATGTATATGTGACCTGTTTAATGAAGGGAAATGCAATCGTGTATTATTAAGACATTCATATAATTTTAGATTTATTTAATTTGGTTTAGTATAGAGGTCATGCTGTTATGCCCGATTAAAACTATGTTTAGGCCATTAATCATTTAGACGTCATTAAAGACGTATCATAATTTCACAGCAATGCCAGCAGAGATCAGCTATCATCATTATCTATTTGTTTTATCATATTTTGGGGATCATCAGGAACTCCGGATCCTCCATCTCCATTTATTTATGTTTTAGCTGGCATTGTAAGTGCCCTAAGACACCTTTGGAAAGAGTAGCAGAAGCTCTGCATGCGATGACCCCAGGATAGCCTGCCCATCACATCTCCCTATCTTCCTTCCTTTCCAGGTATAGCACCACTAGGAGAGCAGGCATATCCCTTTTCTCACATAAATGATGAAATGTCTCATCGTCTAAAAATAGACCGAATCTTATGTTTTCCTGCCTCATGCTCGCACCGCCATTTATTATAGTAATTTAGAATTAAGCCTAAAACTAATCTGTAGGCCATAATGCTATGATTTAACTAAACCATTTGGTTATTTATTATTGGATTTACATTTAGAATGTTACATAAAGCTTACATTAAGCTATTTTTCTTAGACGAGCGACTTCACATGCGTAAATGAATTCTTTTTATTTTATAATTTGTAAATTTAAGAATTAGAACATAACATTTATTATATTGAATATGAAAACATCCGCGTATTCAAATTTATTGTTTTATAACTTTGTTGTTTAATATTTAATAAATGTAATGGATGTCAGAGACCAATTTACCTGGTATCATGATTATATACATGTAGATTTCTTGTGTGATCGAAGTGGCAGCCATCATATTTTGCTTACGTATATATAGTATTAATTTATTCGAACACCAAAGTATGTCTCATTGTAAATTTATGTTGTGAAAGTCATTAATTAATCATATATCATTTAAAATAGCGTTTCTCTTCTTAAACCTATTATGTAAAACTTGTTTAACTAATCATTGGCATATAAACAAACTGCACTCTAGCTATATATATTGTAACGGGCTGGTTGATTCCACAAGAGATAGGGGGAGCGCATCTTACTATGGTCCGACTTTGGATCTTCAGATAGGATGCAAGTGATTACGTGATGAAATACATAACCTATGATTGTATCTACTTCTAATAGACTAGCTCTACCTATTTTTAATAACCTAGATACAATTTGGGTCAGTTCATCTAATTCTCACCCCTTTCTAGCCACATTATGCCACAGTATTCGAACTCAGGGAGTAATTGCTTGGACTCTCTTATCAGGGAAGGAGATCACACTAATAGTAGTTATTGCACCTCTATATAGGTGATAATTAATTACCAAAAATCAATTAAACATATCCAAAACTATAAGATATATATAAAAAAAATATGTATGTGCAGTATAAGTATATATGTATTAAAATTATAATAACTGACCTAAATATGTATTTCCTCTATAATAATAATAATAATAATGTTGATATGTATTAGAATAATTAAGATTATAATGTTTATGACGGGTATGTGAATAATGAAGAGCTGATGGTGGATATGGAAATAATGATGAGCTAGAGACCAAATTAAAATAATGAATTATATTAGCATTTATTGATTAACAAAAATATAAAATACGAATAATAATTCAATCTGACACATGTAATTTGTTTTGTCAAGGATGAATTTCTACCATATTGATATCTATAATGATATTAATAAAAATAAAGTCCTTACCCTCAACCCAATGGTAGAAGTTCATATACTTGACCAATTCTTTACAACAACAAACATGTAACATTATTATATATATGTGATTGTGATTCTATCTGGCTAATTTAAAAAAAATATATATACAAACATAAAAAAAAAATCTTTGTTATCCAGATAGATCAATGGTTATAAATCATTTATATAAAAACAATATAAAAGTTTAATTAATAATAAATAAATTAATATAAACTCTATCATTATCTAGTGTGTTGCTTACTGTGAGATAATATTAAAATCTCTTACCTCTCATTTCCCTTTAAGTTGTCAAAAGTAAGTCGGATGGAGAGGTCAAAACTTGTGTAATTTTTTATTTTTATACAAATGAAGATGATAAAAAAAAATTAGTTAAATCTAATATTTCCCCCCTTCTGACTCTCATAATGAATTTTCCTAAAAACATTGGCTTCCAATTGTAGAAAACGAAAATATACAGAAAATTTACAATAGACAAAAAATAAAATAATAAAACAAAAATCACAATTTTTATTCCATTATATTAATTAAAGTTTGACAAGTTTGCTGGAAACTGTTTATTTGCCAACTAAGTTCCTATGAATGAAGATGAAGTTCTACTCCCGCGAAGAATAGAAATTTGTCATCTGGATCAAAAAGCAGTAATCTTCTTTAATTACTCTGTCTTGGATTTGGTTAGGCATGTTATTCAAAGCAAAAGATGGTCTTCAGGTTTCTTCTAAATGGGCAGGTGAAATCTTTAAGCTTTCATGACTTTATTGATGACGTAGTATTCCCTATGGTATAAACTGTTCAGCAAACAACCATGGTATAAAGATAATATTATATATCTATTGATTTATTTATTTCTTAATACTTTAGTGTCGATATTTCTATATATCAAAACAGTTATTATATTATTGTTATAACGTGAATATAATTAAAGTTATTTAATCAGCAAATAATTGAATCTTCTCTTTTAAATTATTTCTTCCACTTCGTATGGTTGCTTTAAAAGTTCATCTTTTGATAATTCTGAATACTATTTTAAAAAATATATATTTAAATTCAAACATATATATCCATTTTTATATTCAAATTTCTTTTTAAGCAGAAAAAAAAAAGCTCTATCTTCAAATGCAGAAGACAATATAACAATTAAGAACACTTTGTAGATCACATGTAGTTTTTTTTTTTTTTTAAAATATATCAACCATGTCATTTTCCATTGTTGAGCAGACATAATATATATAATTGGGATTAAAACAATAATTTGTGAACATTTTAAATTTCGTTTCTACAACTGGTTATGTGATTAGATTTTAATTCAGTCATTGTTTTCTGAGGTTTATATGCAAGTTTTTGGTATAGTTCCGCCCAGTTAGTAACACATAACACGTTTTATTCCAATCTTAGTATGCCTATCTGTTTTCCCTAGTGGTTTAATGGTTTTTATTATTTCTTTAAAAATAAAAAGATGTTTAGGTAAATGTATATGTTAGAAAGGAAAAATGTTAATATGCTAATTTGCTTGGAATTTATTGGTTAAGCAAATATGTTTATGTGGCTCCAATTGGCAGAGTGTCCTAAATAATTGGATGGTGTGTCAGGTTGTAACTCATCACTACAATATATATCAGTGTGACATCCTATAATGGTCACCGTGTATAATAACCTTTTATAGAATCATTAAATATATTTAATCATCATATTATCTAAGTGTTCAGAATTTGTTATTTGCTTATCAAATTAGTATTTTATTGGAAACTAAATATAATATTTCAGTATTAATATGTCCTTGTATTGGGTTACTTGAGGTTTCACACATATATGAGCATGTTTATCATCACCATCTTTAACATATCATGCTTTTCCGCTGTGTCTCCAGGATGTAGATTAAGAATAAACTCACTATATCACCGGAGGTGTTGTTCATGAGGTCTTAGATTTGGGGAATGGGCAAATGGGTTAGAATTCGTGATCACTCCTGACCTACTCAGGCTTGACTGGATTTGAGGTACTTTTACTCAGATTCCGAGTCTTGTTGGATGAACATACATGTTCGACCGGTACAATATATGTCAACATATTTATAATTATTGCAAAACTTATTTATTTTTGTCTTATCTTTCTGTTTTTTGGAATAAAATGACTAAATTTATTTATGAGTGGCTATTAATATAAGAAAAAATAATACATACAATAGTTTTACAATTTAATACTCTTTAATTTCAGAAATAAAGATTTTTCCCTTTAATTAGTTTTATGTAAATTAATACACAAAATCTTTATTGAATCTGATATGCTAAAAATTAAAAAATTTAGATAGAAGAAGATCATGAATGCATAAAGCCTTTGTAAATAGCAATAGTACAGTCTTAAAAGACTATTTTATTAGAATATAAAAAATACTGAATTATAATTTATTGGGAAATCAATGATTAAACAATAATAGGATAGTGCTATGTGGTAATAATTCCATTAACCATGAATTTAAAGTCTGTAATATTTTCATGAAAAGTTGTATAAAAACAAATCTATCCTTTTATAAGATGGAGCACTTCATATATTTTTTTATTATTAGACTATATCTATAATTGGAGTCTTAAATCTAATTAATGATTATTCATTTTTTATTTCATTTGTTCAAATCCTCTTATATCATTAAACATGAAGTTAATCTTCATATTTCCTCCAGATATTATAATGTTTGTTCTGAATTTTCTCTATTGATAAAATGTACTTTGTCACTAAATATGGATTGAAAAGATTCTAATATAGTTTTTAGCTTTTTCTATAACTAATCTAAGAAACAATCAAATATAATTTATATAGCTGATCAACTTGGCAGACAATCAGTTTTGACCAGGCAGCAGTCAAATTTTTTTTTAGTTAACAATAACTGATTAAAATAATTGTACAATGCTTTAAATTTTAAACTATTCCAAAAAGATGACAGATTATTCTAGCTAATAATCTAGTATGATCTTGATAAAACGTTGAAAAATGTACTTTTTTTGATTATTATATAAACCACTAATGAAATTTTATTATTTAGATAATTTGAAGAAAGTCATATTTTGATGAATAAATAGAAGTTCTTTATATATTCTTTTATTTGAGTCCTACAAATACATGTCTAACTTTTTTCAAATCCTTCCATTCATTTATCTAACATTCTTCTTAGTATTACTAATGTGCCTCAGATTTTATTTTGTTACCTGTAAAACTAATTTCTATGCCCAATTTACCATTGACAGAAATCTGCATTCAATTTCTTCTTTAAGTACTTGTTTGTATAGAAATTTTTTTTATTAAATGTAGATTTTAAAAAAATTATAAAATATACAGCTTCATTCAACATTATCATATTTCTAAAAAAAGCTTGATGAAAAGTCCTCAGATCTTATTCTTCAAAATTTTTCCAATTTATCAATATTTGCTATTACTTTTCTAATGATTCTTCTAACCACTATCATATTTCTTCTATTATGAAAAATTTGGTTTTTATTAGAGATTAAAATTACCTTAATTCTCCACTCTTACCTTCATTGTACAAAGCCAAATTCCAATCTTATATTTAGAAAGAGTACTTGAATCTATTTTTTCTTCTACTCAAAATAAAATACAATCAAAATGATGGTTTATTTTTTTATTTCATCATTTCACTTTTTCTGGTATCATCTTCCACCACCAATCTTCTTTTCTACAATTATTATTATGATTATTGATTTAAACTTGCTTCATTAATTTTACCAGCACTTAAAAGTTCCCAACATATATAATATTTTTTTTTCAATGATGTTTGGTACTTACTATTTTTTGAATAAGTTCTTCCTTGTGTGAGATAATGCTAATAAAGAAGTTAAGAAGAATTATATAAGTAAATGGACAACTCACCCTGACATGTCTCTGTGAACGAGATTCTTTTTTGATTTTGGAGTTTGAAGTAATCAAATGAGTTTTCTCTTTTCTGAAAAAGAATACTATTATTTATCGAAAAATAGTGATAAATTAAAACAAGTCAGCAAAATTATTCTTTAAATTATTATCTCAGAAATAAATTTTTAAAAGGATTAAGAAAGACTTTTTTTTAAAAAAAAACCCAAAACAATTATTTATAAATTATTATTTACTGAAAAACACTAAAAATAAAGAGAATATTATTTTTGTATTTATAGTAACTTAGATCTAAGTTGGAAATAATAGTTTTTTTCATCTTGGAATCAATACAATCTGCAGAGTCAAATCAGAGTAACAGAAGAATTGTCACTGTATAATTCATTTTATAAATATTCACTTTTTGATATATTTACCATATTTTATAAATTCTACAAACTGACATTCCCCAAATGTGACTCCCAATTTTGAATGGAAAATATTTGGCATAATTAAAACAGGATAAACTCTCCATACAGTAGTGCCACTCATTTCAAGTCAGAGTAATCAATGGATGCCAGAAGGTTTGTGCATAAAATTCCTATCTAGTACCTACTCATCCAACATCCCCAGACTAGTTTCTGGCTTGTGGCCTTTGTCAGTGAGGAGCCTTGGATCTGAAAGCACTGTACCTAGATCTTAGGATATAATGCAACCCTCCAGCAACCACCTTTTATCTCAACTACAAAACTATGAGAAAATTCCAATATTTTCGTTAGACTTCTCTTAGCATGTTGAAACTACGAGAGGGCGTACTTTCTATGCAAACGCATATAAATATGCCATTTACACAGCCCAATATTTGTGCTTTTGCATAGAAAGTTACAGCCTATAGAGAAGTTCTGTTCATATTAGCCATTTGCAGGCTTAGATGGCATTGCACACCAATATCAGGCCCCGCTGATGTGCTTTGTGACACTATGCAAATGTGCACACTTAACAGATCGCTACAGTATAGCATGAGGGTGTTTGGAATTCAACTGGCCAGAACTGTTGTAATATACCTTTGCAATAGTGATCTTATACCCTGACATACTAGTACATCACAGAATGTGAAAACATTTGCAAAAGGGTCGGGTCAAGCACCATTTCACACAAGACATAATAAAAGACATGTTTGTGCGAGAACAGCTATGAGTCAAATGAAATAGCTGAGGTTGCACATTGTTTTGGAAATTGTAAGCTTGGTTTGATCAGAGTATTACATCTTTTGGTCAGGTTAAGAACAGATATGAGACAAATAAAATGTCTGAAGTTGCACATTGTTTTGCAAATCATAATTTTGGTTTGATTCAGAGTACTGCAACTTTGGGCTGATCCTTCGAACCGGCAACCCCCCCCCTGCACATTCCAGTGCAATGTACTGACATGTCTAACAAAATTTAAAAATGTAACTATTGTATTTTAGAAAATAATGTCAGTTCGTAAATTGAGTACAGCATCTTTTGGCCGATCCTTTGGACTGACAAAACCATCGATCCCCCCTCCCCCCATGCACATTCCAGTGTTATGCGCAGACTTGTGGAATGTAATTTAAAATATTGTAATTCTTGTATTATCGAAAATAATTTTTTTTTACAAAATAATGTAGTTTCGTAAATTGATCAAAAATAGTTTGCAAAATGTCGCAAGGTGCTAAAATGTCTAATGTAATTTAAAACATAATTATTCCATTTTAGAAAATAAATGTTAATGTTGAAAATCAAAAAAAAAAGGCCCGATAACTTTATATTTAAAATAGGCAAAACTCACTATATATATATATTGCCACACACAGCAAGCTAGAGTAATCAATGGATGCCAGAAGGCTTGTGCATAAAATCCCCATCTAATGCCTACTCATCCAATATCCCCAGACTAGTTTCTGGTTTATGTCCTTCATCAGTGAGGAGCCTTGGATCTGAGAGCACTGAATCTAGATCTTAGGATCTAATGCAACCCTCCAGCAACCATCTTTTATCTCGACTTAACTTCAAAACAATGAGAATAAAATTGAAAAGACAATATTTTCAATCCAAGCTCATTAGCTTATATAGTCATATGGGTCTGAGCACAGTTCAGAACCCATACATTTTGGTGTCTTTGGTTCTTTAATAACCATAGCCACCACTATCCTATTAAGTAGGATTGGTTTTAAGTCAATAAACATCACATGACCATCTCCTCTTATGCTTGTGTAAAACTGTTGTTAAAACAGGCAAAACTCACTATATATATTGCCACACACAGCAAGCTAGAGTAATCAATGGATGCCAGAAGTCTTGTGCATAAAATCCCCATCCTGCCTAATAGAATAGTGGTGGCTATGGCTATTAAAGAACCAAATAAACCAAAATGTATGGGTTCTGAACTGGGTTCAGAACCCATATGACTATATAAGCTAATGGGCTTGAATTGAAAACATTAAGGTGTTTTCAGTTTAAGACTCATAGTTTTGTAGTTAAATGGAGATAAAAGGTGTTTGCTGGAAGGTTGCATTAGATCCTAAGATCTAGATGTAGTTCTCTCAGATCCAAGGATCCTCACTGATGAAGGCCATAAGCCAGAAACTAGTCTGGGGATATTGGATGATAGGCACTAGATAAGGATTTTATGCACAAGCCTTCTGGCATCCATTGATTACTCTGGCTTGCACTGAGTGGCACTACTGTATGGAGATTTTTGCCTGTTTTAATAACTTAGTGATTTTATTAGATTAATATTAGAAGAACATTATGAGAGCTTGCAATTCTTCCTAATGATGGCTTTTTCTTTATCAAACATGAGTTTAGGAATTTGATTATAAGATTGGAAATTCTTTTAAAAGGGTATTTATAATCTCCATCTGAAATGAAAGACTTTTGATTGTTATGAGTTTGTTAAATTTATAATCTCCATCTAGAATGAATGACTTTTGATTGTTATAAGTTTGTTAAATCTACAACAGAAAGAAAAAACTGAAGACATTCTATCAATATTCCATTGAAGATATATGATATATTGACTCCAGTCAATTTTTTTTTAAAATCTCACTTTGAAACAGGATTACTTTTAACTATAGAAATGTAAATTCCAAGAATTAGTCCTAGTTTATTATGTTAACTATAAGGAATTTAAATCAGAGATAGTCTCTATCTGAATGGAAGATTCTTCCTTGCTTTAACAACCTGCTTAATCTTATTTGCATAACCTTTGACTACTATGTAAATTGAAATCTCCTATGTATACATTGAAGATATAAGCATACCTGGAACAAAAAGGTAGAGTCAGTTTATATTAGAAAGTTTGTAAATACTGCATATATAAAAATAATCTATCTAAATGGTGATTACAATACTATCTTCATTAGATGCTTTTTACAATATGGCTTGAGACATAGTTAGCCATATCATGCTTAGAATGCATTCTATCATGAATCAATGTAAATGCAGGAATCTTTAAAAGATACACATCATTTGAAATATGATGAGTTTCTTAAAATACAATAATATCAATGTTATGCTGAATAATTATTTTGTTGAGGATCTCGATTTTTGATTTAAGATATCTTCAATATTAATTTTGTTATATTTCTTTGGCGAAGAAAAATTTTCTTAGGAAGATATACCTGATAATGGAAGAGTTCCATGATTTCCAACATTATATAGTCACTTTTCATTTCAAAAACCTAGGATTCTTATTTCTAAAGTCATGACAGACTATTTCTCATAATATTGCCCCAAATCTTGTTAATAGTTTTATGATGTGTTTTTATAATTTGCTATCTTTAATCAGGAGTACATGAAAATGAATCATGTTTCGATGCAGATACAATTTATTTCGCATACAAATGCATGCTATTTGCAGGATGGGCAACAAAGAAATATCTATCCATCATATTTATGGTTACATTATTTAAAATGAAAATAAATCCAAAATGAATGTTAATAATAATTATCCATCATTTTATTTGACAATTCAAAAAGTGATCAAATTAGAATTAAATTTTATACTTTGAAAATTATAAGAAATAATTTTTAAAGATGCACTTTTCTTTATAATTTATGAGCTTTTTTTCTATAATCAGTTAAATATTTCTAACAGTTACAAAATTAAAAATTCTGTGGTATCAAAAATGACTTGAATCTTCAATTTCTAAAATAAATATAAAAATAAGTTCAAAAAAATTTAACATTTTAAAATGAAAAGGTAATCCAAATGAATAAAGCATGGGTGAGGGGAACCTTTTTTCTGTTAAGGGTCATTTGGATATTTACAATATTTGTAAGCCATACAAAGCTATTGACTTAAAAATGAGCCTGCTATACATGATCAAAAATTTAATTGATTTATATCTAATCATTATGGATGGGCAGACTTTTCAACTAACAAGTCAATTTCAACTTACTCTTTAAATGAGGGCCATAAATTTTTTGTGAATTAAAATTAAATAACATCATTATTATTAATGCCTGTTCCACATTTAATGACAATTTGCTTGTAACTATTCTTTGTGATATATTTATATTCTCAAATTTCTTTTCATGTTCTAGATAGATTCATTCCTCAGACTTTAAACTTACCTTCAGAAAATGGTTTCAAATTTTCTGCTTATTTTTTTTAAACAACTTTCACAGAATTTTTTGATTTGTTTGTACTTTTTGTAAAGCATGTCAACCATTTGATAAAGCTCCTTTTCAAGTTCGCTATTTTAAAATTTTTTTCTTCTCCCCAACAATTTTGCTATAATCAGTGTTGCGAAAAATAATTCCTCTTAATATTATTCTTTATTAACTGAAATACTTTCCAGATATATTAGGCACATTGATTTACTATTTCTTTCTACATAAAAAAAAAGTTTTACTTATTTTCTTTTGAAATGCAGCAATTTTCTGTATCAATTTTTATTATCTTACTCAGTGTAGCCATCCTAATTAAAAAAAAAAGCTAAATGCAAAATAACAATAATAAAACGAAATAAAAATTGAGTTTTATTTTTGCTATTATATGTTCATCTCAAAAATCACTATAAAAGCAAATAAAATGGTCTTAGTGTCATAGAATAAATATGTAGTCAGAGAGACCACATAATATAGATAATTTGTTGGAAAAATGCATTTCTGATAGAATGAAATAGAATTATTATAATAGTTGAAAAGAGTAAAAGATGTAGTTGAAAAAAATAAATATTTTATTTTACTCTTAATTCAATATTTGCACTACACGTGTTTAAGCTGCTTTACACAGTCATTTTCTATATGTTATTAAAAATATTTGAGGATTGGATGAAAGCTTTCAAGAGCTGGAGCTAGCCCATAGGCCAGAGATTCCCACCCCTGGAATAAAAAAATAACAAAATATTAAAACTTATCATCATATTTTTATTTCTTTCTAAGAATTCTTAAAACTTGTTTTTATTTGAAATTGATGTATATATTGTACCCTTTTGACTAGGTCCAAATAGGTTTACTAAATCAATTTTTGAAAAATTTTAAATTAAGAAAAACTTAAGTAGTATAAATGCTATATGATATTGATAAGATTTTTTAAAACTTTATTAAAATAGAGTTGAGAGTTGTAGATGTGTAAAAGATTATGTTAATATGCTAAAATTGTAAAATAAAGCTAAATATTATGATTTTTGGATGGTTGGGAAAACTGGCCATAGTGAAATAATATAGTAAAAGTTCTATTAAACAAAGTACTAAAGGCTAATTTTAAAATAATGACTTAAAATTAAACAAGCTAATGTATTATAAATAAAAATTAGATTTAATATTTGTGTTGTAAATTATTTATTAAAAGTATATTTTATGGTAGGCAAATGTATTTAATTTATTAGTTTAAATAATTTCAAAATTTATCTATTCCAAATTGTATCATTAAATTTTATTATTTTTTTTAATGTAATATTTTGTAATAAAATGTTTACGATATTTCTGTTTTCAGACAGTAATTATAAAAAGAGATACATATTGTCTGGTTTTTAAGTCATGTGATCAGCAAATACACATACTTTTGTGCTTACAAGGTTTCTAAAAAAAGTTTCAAAATTGCTTTAGAATTGTTTTAAAAAATTGAAACATTTGTGCATCATAAAATAAAAGTAAATGTTAGGAAATTTATTTAATTGAATAGTTTTAAAATAAGTGAAGCTAGTAAAGTTAAAGGTTGTTTTACAATAGCGTGTTGAAAACGTCGGAGGGTGGGCTTTGTTTGTAAACAAAGATAAATATAATGTTTACGGGGCCACCGCCGAGTTTGTTTATTATCACATTTCAAAGTAAAGTAATAAATAAATTTTGGAATACGCAACAACAACAATAAATAAAAAAAAATATGCAGAAATCAAAAAATTGAATTTAAAAAAGTACTTAATTTTTTTTTTTTGTTATTCTTTTCATTACTTATATTTTTTGGGGGGGGGACCAGGAATTCTTTTTTTTTTATATGTATGTTTTTGATTTTGTTGATCACATTTAACCAAAACTACTATCTATCAAATAACAATTTTTGGAACGAAAACAAACAAAAAAAAAAAGAAGGTACATCGATCGAAATGAATTTTAAAAAGTAGTTACTTTTTATTCTTTCTCATTACTTACATTTTTTTTAACGGCAGCGGTTGGGTATTCTACGACAAAATCAGCTTCTTTTCTTTTTTATATTTTTGTTGTTTTATAATAAATTACAAATACAAAATCGATTTCCATTTAACGGTACCAAACATTTACAACCAAAAGGTCCAATTTTGGGAAAGGTGGTGGGGGTGAGTGATTACAATTCCTAAGCGAACGTAATGCTCCGACTCGAAGGTTGACCAACTTTTTACCGTAATTACCAAAAACCACATAAATATATTTATGCCAATTAAAAGCAACTTTTAGGGCTGTTCAGGAACAGCACACATGCAGATTCAAAGCTCTTTTGTTTGATAACCCATTTCCAGCAGCAGCAGTCAGAGAATCTTTGACATTCGCAGTAAGTTTCCAATTTCAGCCATTCGATGAAGCTCGGTTGTTCTCGCAGAAGCGTGACTTAGAGCATGCTTTCATCCGAATCGCGCTGGAACCTACACTTGCCGAATTTTTTGAGCAGGAAATGGGGGCTAGGGAAACATGACACTCTGCTGATAATTGTTAGTAGACATTCCTAAAAGATGGCAGTTAGAGGGGGAGGTGGTCTTAATGAATATTAAGAGTTTTGACAATCGAAATTCCAGACACCCTCACCCGATACTGTAGCCAAAAGTGAAATGTGATCACACATCGAAAATGCTTAGCACAAATCTGAGCTGTAAGCTGACACGATAGCTTCTGCGGCAGATTCAATGTCATGTTTCTGCGCATTAGCATAGAAATAGACACAAGCAGCCACCCCGTACCAAACGGACTATTTCTAGGCTCGCTAGCGGTGGTAGGCCACCTAAACAGCATATTTCTGTGCACTATCACAGAAATAACGCCCTCCGGTGGTTTCAACACACTATTGTAAAACAACCAAATTAAATTTTAAAAACAGATACATTAAAATATTGGATAAATTAATAAAGTACTATTTTAAAAAATGTTATTTAAAAGTGACTGATTTGTTAGATGAAAGTGTAACATTAATTTAGAATTAAGTTTTGTAATGGTATTTAATATGAGTCACAATTTTTGTTTCTAAATTTTAATTGCACAAGCTTGACTAATATGTAAATTAGATCGTAAGTTGAAGATTAAATAACGAATCAAATTATCAGTTTGATTTGGTATAAAAAGTAGATGCTTTCATTTTTTTTTTTTGCTTGCTTAATAATTTGTTAACTTATTATCAATATTATTATCATATATCAATATCGAAGTATTACTTAGTTTACTTAATATTATTATTTTTAAAGAAAAGTTTTTGAAGAATTAATAATTTACTAAGTTAAAGTAACAATGCAGCTCTAAATTTGTAAAAATTCTCTACTGGTTATTTTATTGAAGCTTAAACCAACTTCATGGAAACTATAGATTTAATACCAGAAATAATATATTTAAAAGAGTTAACAACAAAAATACAGCTAATAAGGGAAGGTATAATTTTAAATATATTATGGGAAAATTTATATAATTATTTATTTTTAATACTCTGGACATTGGAAAGAATGTTGAGCAGAAATATTTTTCGAAGGTTTAGCCTGTTTATGTATTATATTTTAAAGATAAATAACTTTATTTGGAGAACAAAAAGTTATATGGAAAAAACTTAAATTTTAATATTTTTGAAAAGTTGAAAACGAATTTAATATTGAACCTAGAATAAAAAGATACCATTTATGCTTACAGTAGTAACTATGTATATATTTTTTTTAAAAAGTTGCAGTGAAAATTTTTAAAGGAAAATATTGTCTTTAAAAAGTTGATTACAAAGTTCTCTTGGAAAATGATTAAATAAAAAAAACCATATTATTACGGATATACTTTTTTATGACAAGTCGTTATTAAAAAGACCGTAAATTATTTAATATTATAAAAATTGGTTTTTAAAAACACTTATTCATCAGAAAAGAAAAAAAAGGGTAATTAAAAATATATTATCCTGACTAAAGAAATATAACTTTATAAATGACTTTCTCTGAATTACTATAAAATGATATTTTTTGAATGGAATATAAAATACGTATTTTCTGTAAAAAATACACATGGATTTATATTGCTGACAACTGATGCATCTAAAGCCCATAGGATCCAAGTGAACAGGAAAAAAACTTCGGAGACTAGCTATAAAATCTTTTCAAGTAATCACTTTAATAATTATTATCCTAGAAGCTACAGACCCTAGACTGTATTTTTATAAACTTTCATAACAGGATTAATAATTATTCTTCAAAATAATTTTGGATACAAAAGTCGACATTTTTTTTTATGAGTTTATGCGCCGCGCGAGGAGAAAAGAGCTGCATTTGTGGTTTAAAGCTTTGGACAGTAGCGTCGCTAAGCAACAAGCACCAGGGGAGTATTTCTATGATCTATGAAAATATTGGAAGAAAGAAACTTTTAAATTGAATTTTATGGAGAGTTGGAGTTTTTAGTAACTATAGTTTTTTATTATCATTTCACATACTAATTGTAGTATTAAGTTTTATTAGTGATAGAGTAGAAAAGATTATACTTTAGATATTTTTATTTAAACTAACATAATTAATATTTTGTAAAGTTTTTTCATAAACATTTTAAGGTGTGATAGTGATGCTGAATGAATATTATTATTTAATATGTTTTCTTATGATAAATATTGGACCAGAAAATGTCAGTTATAGTGACTGACAAGTGAAGGGTCACTAGGTAAACTTTATAAAATATATTAATTATATATGATGTATATTTTATTGTCATTTATTAGAACTGCTTGAAATATTTTTATGATATTGCTATGTCATATGAATGTATGAACATTTGTGCATGCATTAATTATACATAAAATTTTATTATTATTCTAAAGATATGAGCTATGATTTTTAGAAAGATATGCATACTTTTTCTTTTATATTACTAATGTAATATAATTTATTGATACTCATAATTTTTATATGATTCTTTAATGGATGAACCCTATTTTTTGGAAAGATTTTGAATATTGATTTTAATATCTTAAAACAAAATCATTTGTATTTTATTGCTGAGTTTTTTTAAAGTGAATAAAACCTTTTCTTGTAGTAGTTTTGGATTATTAAAGTCATATACGAATTTTGTTTGTTATTTAATAATGCGAGATATTTTGTGATGTAGGTTGTTAAATCTATTGTGAAATTTTTAATCGATAGTGACTTAGGGATTATGTAAAGAAATCTTTGGATGATTATATGTAGGATCTATGGAGAAAATAGGAAAGTAACCTATATTGTTATCTTAGTAGTTTATGCAAGTACAGATAATGTAGCCGTGTCTTGTATGTATTTCTGTGGACAGTGTTTTTCTTGATATTGTGTATTTTAAAATGTTTGAATGAGTGCTGAGTAACTAGCCTGGACATTATAATTATATTTGAAGTTATTAGACAGAGAAGTCATACCTCTTTGTTCATACTATATCCATGTAGATTATCCCATATATTTTATACTATTGAGTATTTGCTCTAGTTAGTTCTTCATGCCTTCACATCGTATCGCTATAGTTATTGCATCGTATAGCATTATATTTTATGAAAGAAAATAATGAATAATTTTGAATTGTAATATCGTTGTTTTGAAAGAAGATGAGATAGGTTTTTCTTGTTTTGGTTTTAGGTTAAAGACAAATACAAATGAGATTGAATGCAAATGCTAACGGTGAATAATAAAGAATCATAGATATTTTATTAAAGTACTTTTTTTGAAAAATAAAAGGGATGATAATTATTCACGAAATTCTTTTTGAATAATTTTGATATAATGATTTTACGTGTTAATGCATATTTTTAAAAAATAAAACATCCAAAATGAACAACATAAAATAGAATGAATGCTTGTATTTTATGATTAATAATTTAAAAAAATAAAAATGACATGATATAATTCAAATTTATATATTTGGTTGTTTTACAATAGCGTGCTGAAACCGTCGGAGGGTGGGCTTTGTTTGTAAACAAAGATAAATATAATGTTTACGGGGCCGCCACCAGGTTTGTTTATTATCACATTTCAAAGTAAAGTAATATCAAATAAATTTTGGAATACGCAACAACAAATAAATAAAAAAAATGCAGAAATCAAAAAATTGAATTTAAAAAAAGTACTTATTTTTTTTTGTTATTCTTTTCATTACTTATATTTGGGGGGGCAGAAGGAATTCTTTTTTTTTTTTATATGTATGTTTTTGATTTTGTTGATCACATTTAACCAAAACTACTATCTATCAAATAACAATTTTTGGAACGAAAACAAACAAACAAACAAAAAAAAAAGGTACATCGATTGAAATGAATTTTAAAAAGTAGTTATTTTTTATTCTTTCTCATTACTTACATTTTTTTTAACAGCGGCAGTCAGGTATTCTACGACAAAATCAGCTTCTTTTCTTTTTTATATTTTTGTTGTTTTATAATAAATTACAAATACCAAATCGATTTCCCTTTAACGGTACCAAACATTTAAAACCGAAAGGTCCAACTTTGGGAAAGGTGGTGGGGGTAAGTGGTTACAATTCCTAAGCGAACGTAATGCTCCGACTCGAAGGTTGACCAACTTTTTACCGTAATTACCAAAACCCCACATAAATATATTTACGGCAATTAAAAGCAACTTTTAGCGCTGTTCAGGAACAGCACACATGCAGCTTCAAAGCTGTTTTGTTTGATAACCCGTTTCCAGCAGCAGCAGCAGTCAGAGAATCTTTGACATTTGCAGCAAGTTTTCCGATTTTAGCCATTCGATAAAGCTCGCCGTTGTTCTCGCAGAAGCGGGACTTAGAGTGTGATTTGATCCGAATCGCGCTGGAACCTACACTTGCCGAATTTTTTTGAGTAGGAAATAGGGGTTAGGGAAACATAAGACTCTGCTGATAATTGTTAGTAGACATTCCTAAAAGATGGCAGTTAGAGGGGGAGATAGTCTTAATGAATATTAAAATAGTTTTGACAATCGAAATTCCAGACATCCTCACCTGATACTGTAGCCAAAAGTGAAATGTGATCACACATCGAAAATGCTTAGCACAAATCTGAGCTGTAAGCTGACATGATAGCTTCTGCAGCAGATTCAATGTCATGTTTCTGTGCATTAGCGTAGAAATAGACACAAGCAGCCATCCCATACCGAACGGACTATTTCTAGGCTTCCGCATTAGAAATAGAATGCTCGCTAGCGGTGGTAGGCCACCTAAATGGCATATTTCTGTGCACTATCACAAAGAACGCCCTCTGGTGGTTTCAACATGCTATTGTAAAACAACCATATATTTTTATCAAAAAATGATTCCATATATAAAAAAAAAATTAACCAGTTGATTTTTATTCATTAAATTAATCAATGTTTTACTTTCTTTAAATTATTTCCTGTTTAATAGCTAAACTTGAAAAACAACTTTTAACAATAGGAGATAAAAAAAATTGTAAATTAGCTAAAAACTCTTAATAATTTTGGAGAAAAAATCAAATGAATAAAAAACCATGTTTCAAAAGAAAATGTTAAATTAATAAAATTATTCATTATGACCGCTTATTATTTCCCTAAAATTTTAATCTAAAGATGAAAATATAATGTGCACATTAAATACCTTTTATCCTGGTTTTATTTTAAGTCCTTCTTTGGCAGTTGTAATTTACAATTTTTCCAGGCTAATGTACACAGTTAATTCATTTACTTTTGCCACATAATATTTTCAGGTTTCACAGGCTGAATTTATCCATTTTTGCAATAGAATATTTTCAGGCTTCTATGGAGAATGAATTTACACATTTTCTTCAATCAATTTATTTCCAAAATAGGCTAACACATGAGTTTATCCATTTTTCTTAGTAATTTTCCAGTTCAGACTAAAACAGAGACATTCATGCTTTTGGAGATAAGACTTGTATATTATTTCAGGGATATTATTCTTCTACATTTCCTTTAATGAAAGAGTTACATGGTTGAGGTAGATGATGCACCGCTTCTAGTTTAGCATGTGTTTTCTTAACCGTACTTTAGAAATAATTTTCTTTTAACCGGTAGTTTATTCTCCAAAGTTGAACTTTTGCTTGCCTTCTTCAACAGCTAAATCAGAAATCTCTGTTGATACTGATTCTTCAACAACTTAACCAAGACTGACTGCTATGCATAGGATATGGAGGACTGCTGATTTTTCCACTCCCTATCTTCTTTTTTTTTGGAACAATCTTGGCTCCATTCAATCACAACCTTGTCTACCACCTGAGAAAATTTAACTCTGATCAACTGTTTATTTTTACAAAAGGTTATTTCCCTCCTTCAAAATTAAAAATTGCAAACCAAAACAAAGATAAAATAAATTAAATGCCAAAAATAAAATAATTTCTTAATAACCATTGACTTCATAAACATTATCTTTTGTTTTGAAGAGATAAATGAAGAAAAAAAAATCTTAATTAAAACATTAAAAAAAAAAAAAGTTAAACCTCATTATTTTTTCTCTTTTCTTTTTAAAATCTTATTAAACATAAAATTTTACCTACTTTATCTCTCTCAATTTGCACTGAGATCATTCATTGTTTCATTCCCTAGAGCTGATTGGCTCATATTCCTATTCACTCAGGTGATTCTTCTTTTCATTGCTCACATGATGGATACAAGAATTTTACCATTATATGTCTGACTTTAATTAATGAATTATTTTTTGCTTACAGTTTATATTCATGAAGGAAATCTAAACTCCAATTCCTTTAATTGTTCACTATTCCATTATAATACTGCATTCTACTCTTATTAATTTAACTGCTTTTACTTTTAGAAAATAATCCTTTTTCTAATCTTACAGTTATAAATAACTTTTATTTCCTATTTTAAAAGGATCAGTATTTTAAATTTCTTTAATTCCTTTATAACTTGTTATTTATTTCCATTCGTAATTTATACCTTTATATGTATGTGCATTTGAGCATCCACATACATATCACATTACAATATGAATAATATACTTTTTTATCTTGGTATGTGTATTAATGTATTTTTATTGGCATTTTTCATATTATATATAAATTTTGATGAAAATCATTATTGTGAATAAAACGCAAAATATTCATTTTAGAAAGAATGACATTGGTAAAAAAAAAACGTTTCTGATTATTAATTTAAAAGACATTTTCCAGATGTTTCTGGATCATTCATTTTCCGAAATATTCAATCTATAATTCTTAAACATTTTAAATATTTAACTATATTTAAATTGTTTTAAAAAACACACATGTTAATAAATATTTGAAATAAAATAAAATAGGAGTAATGCCATATTGCTTAAAGATTTATGACATATAACTTTCATTTTTGCATAATAATTTTATCAAATCTCCATGCATATGAATGTAACAGCTAATGGACTGCTATCAGTAATAAATTTATTATGTAATATCAATAAAATATTGATCATACTCCACTTTAAACAATGTTGTCAATTCCTTATGTGAAACTTAGAGACAATATAACCAATTAAGATTTTTTTTTGTTTGTTCATAAGATTATCAATAGACCGAAATTATATAAAAAAAATTCCACTTTCATTTTAGAGTTTAAATCATTTAAATTAAAACAAAACAGGTAAGCTTTAAATAAAATCAGAATATTAGATGACAATAAGACTAGGTCAATATAACCTGTTTTTGACTAGTTGGCTTTTTCTGGTATCCATCTAGCAAACATTTTTTATAAATTCCTATCCTAAGATTCAACCTAATAGCTAGAAATTTCAAGTTATTTGCAATATTTTTAGGAATTTATAAGTTATCTTCAAGCACTTTTAATGTTTTTAGGAAAAGGACAATAGAAACCAATTCTGAGAACTACATAATTTCTCAGTTATTGCTTAATTAAATGTGAACTAGAGAAAATTGTATAATAAATCTGTGGCAAAAAAAAAAGTTATTTTCAAAACAATATTTCAACTCTGAGATCATATTCAAATTATAATTTAAAAACTTCTATTGACTATTATGTTGAATTAGTAATTTTAGATTTCAATTTGCAGCAAGATATATATATATATATTGGAATCATTTCTAAATTTTGTTTAGATATCATAGCTGCAGACTAATTTAAAGTTCACAATGATCACATTCTTTCTCATTTTTAAAATAACTATAACATAAATATAACAGTTCCATGGATATATCTGAAAATATATTATATAAAAGTGTTTGTAATGTAAAAATAAAAGAAAAAACATTTTTCTTACTTTCCTTGTGATATACTTTTGAGATGAGATGAACTACTGCTCTCAACTGAATCAGTCATTTTAAAACTGATTCTTCTCTGTAGTTTTGTAGTGAGTATATTAACTCCCACTGTGCTGAAAGTTTCTTCTTTTAAATAACATTCTTTTAATTTTAAACAACGTTCTTCTAGCTTCATAGATTTTGCATTTTTATTGTAGCTGCATAAATTAGAAGTATGTAAAATATTAGAAAATTAGTATTGTTTTCATTACCATAAAAATTAATTTAAAATGTTTTATTTTTTTAAAAAAGAGTGCTTTAATTATTGCAGAAAAGTTAAAAGTTTGTATGCTAAATAAATTCGTATAGTTAGATTTAAATGATCAAAATCATATTATATATATATAAAAAAATGTTGAGAAGTTATTTATAATACAGATTACTGATGAACAGATTCCCTGATTAAATTCCTAATGAAGGAATAACAAAAATAAGACCCCATCCACATCAATCTTAAATTTTAAAATTTTGGGATAAATAAGAGAACTATGCCAACAGTAATCTAATTACAAGTAAAATTTCCCAGCTGGACTAATATTAGTTATAGTTAACTATCTATAATAGCTAATGGGCAACAAATCACTGCTATTAATCAGAAAATTTGTCACCAGACAATTGTATGCCACAAATTATTAGAAATGAATGCTAGTAATGACAATAAGCATATTTTTCACAATCCAAATTAGAATATTGAAAATTCATAAAAAGCAGACCTGAGCTTTTGGCAACTTCTGAGATACTTCTCATCGACTATAAAAATTTTAATCTAAAAAGATAAGTTGTTAGCACCAGAATTGTATAGACAAAGATAAATTATAATTTTGCTTAGGAAAAGACTGAATCTTTTTTACTTGGATGAATGGATTTAAATTACATCTATGTGCTGTTTCTAATACTTCACTATGTGACTGAAATATAACAGCATGTGTTATGAATGAAAGCTATTTTTCAATAAAATAAAGCACAGCCACACATTATCAACAATTTCCAAGTGTCACAAAAGGCTCAAATACATTCTTGGCCAAACTTTTAGGATATGATTGACACTCTTATATTCTCTCAGCTAAGAAATCAATAATTAAACAATAAAGAGTCACACATGTTACAGAATGATATCAGGCATCTTTATTTTTCCCTAGCAATACATTGCTTTTAAAATAGATATCAGGTTTCTTTTTTCTGTCTAATAACTTTATCTCATTTTTATAACTTTTTATGAACAAGAGAAATTTTAATTAGGACCATTGTGTGAGAATATAAATATACATATACACATGGTAAATATATATAACTGTTGAAACAAAATTGAACATAATCAAATGTGAATTAATAAAAAAAAAAAAGTAATACTTACTGAATTCCATGATATTGAACATGTTTAGCATCAGGCCAAACTGACTCTAATGCTTCTTTGAAAGTTGTCTTAGGCTTCAACGTGCTGCCACCATCCTAAGAGATTGGGTTTATATATATATATACAAAAATTCAAAATAAGATATTAAAATCTAAAAATAAGTGAAAAAGATGATCATTTAAATCAGATATAAATAATTAATTGTTTACATATATGTTATTATCAGATTAGAATGAAAGGATCTGATGCCTAACTGACGAAGTTGTTCAACAATAAAAATTTGATTGGGTAAAAGTTTTGTTATTTCTAAATTTGGCAGACTTTTAAATAATGTTTGTTCCTAGCATTTATGTTGCTGTTCTATTTGTTCAATGTCACTTTATCATTCTATTTTTATAATATATTTAACAGATGTTCAAATAAAAATATTTAGTACATGGAATTTTCAATTTATCAGTATTTAATTAAATAGCTCTCACCAGAATAATATATTGTACCTACCGAAATTTGAGATGTGTTTCAGTATGTGGTAAGATGTTAGTTATAATTTTTTTTTCTTTAGTTTGATTTTTGGATAATAAATATGTTGACTTATAAAACATTGAGCTGTGTTGCTATGATGATAATAATATGAAATTGTTTATTATTAATTGTATTGTAGGATTGTAAATTGACTTTATTCATTTTAAAAAGGAAAATGAATATGTAAATAATAAAGGATATAATTGGATAAAATTATTATTCTTTGTCATTACCTTTAGTTTTTGTTACTGCATTCACGATAGTAAATTATAAACAATGCAAATAAATGTTTAATATTTCAAATATATTTGCCCTTTTTATTTGTATGATATTATACTAAAGAAATATGCATAAAAATATATTTCTAATATAATATATTGAAAATGTGATATAGATTATTTAATTTTTGTTAGAATGAAAAATAATATTGGTATTGTAAAAAGGAAATTTTTATTGTATGTAATAATTCTAAAATATTCATTTTTATTTGTTGTGTAATACAAATTTTTATTAGAGGAACGCTACTGGAAATGGCTTATTGAGTGAAAATAGAAGATTGCTATAGTTACACTGATGTCAATAAAAAAATCTAATAAATAAAACTAAATAATTTTAACTCATACTCTCTTTTGTTTTTGCTTTTAACAGAAGCATGTACAAACTTCTTTATATATATATATATATATTTTATTTACCATAAAAGTATATAATTGACTGGATTGGGCAGCATTATTAAAAAAATTTTTATGGAAAAATGATAATTTATTATAATGGGAAAAAAATCATCAAAAATATTTCATTGCATCATGAACCACCAGAATATTTTATTTTTTAAAATGAATTTTACCTTTATCTTAATACAAACATCAGCAGATGTAAAAGAATCATATCCACCTACCTGTGTAATTTTATTAAATCGATTAATCACTTTTTCTAAGATATGAATCAGTTTAATTTCCCATCATATCATCTTAGATGAGGCTAGCATCTATTCATTTGCCATATTTCGAAATTATATTTGTTCATGAAAGAATATCTCTTCATATTATCGTGAATATAAACTAGTACTTATGAGTGTAATATCATATAAACTAAATAATTATTATTTGAAAGAATAATTTGGATATATATATAAAACATTGGAATCGACAAAATGAACTTTGAATTTAAAAATTCTCACAACTATATTATATCTTCTCTGGAACAAAGACATACTACTGGTTTGTAGTTTGAAATATACATCAGAACTGTAATGCTATTCTGGAAATACAGTATTTAAAGATTCTCATTCAGATCGTTTATTTACATTTGTCATTATCATTGATATATATATATATGTTTCTCTTCATTTAAAAATATAAGTATTAATTGAAGAATAATATATAATTTTAAGTTAATTAGTAATATATAATATACCAAAATATAAGAGAATTATGCTTTCCTAAACTTAAACTTATATCTTTTGACATAGATTAGACAACTTCCATATTTCTCCATTCTTTTTTATTTCATAAATAATTTCATATAAAGATACAATAAAAGTCAAATAACCCCCAAGATGCAGTTCATGCTGAACCAGCACTCATTAGTTGGGCCAGGTCATCATCTCTCATATATATCTTTATTACATGAAGAGTATTTATGTAGAGCAAATTGTCTCATTTTTTATTTTCAAGCATCAATTTACTCCACTAACAACTTTTATGTTATCAACTTTTTGATAAACACATAATGATTATTACTTATATATTCATTTTTTTTTTAATTATTTATTTTAAATTAACTTCAGGTATTTCACTTATATTAGAGGTTTTAAAAAAAACCTTTTATTTCAATAAATATTTACTTTATTTTATTCTCTTCAATTTTATTATTAAAGAACTAGATTCATCTATATATATATATTTATTAAATATATATATATTATATAAAATATATAAGGTGTATATATTAAACTCTCTTGTATCTTGGAAAGTACGAACATCCTGCAACATATTTTGCGCTACATAGACATATTTGTTTCGTATTTGGTATTAAATAATTGGAGATTAATAGGCAATCATATATTAAAATATGGAATTAAAGTTTATTAATGATTTATTGTACATTCAATTAGACCGTATGTGTACATATTGATTACTTGGAATCTATTCATCATATATATATATATTAGTATATAATTGATATTCATTTATTAATAAATTTTAACTTAGCTTATACCAAATAAATTTATCTGATTATTGTTCAGTTGTGCAATATGAATTCATTGAGTAATAAAATTTGATTGAGATAAGATAAACTGTCTATACCATAAAATTTATTTGAAATCACTATCACCTAATTCAGAAATCAAATCCCAGGATCGTTAAGTAAATATGGTTATATTTTTTTTTTGTATTGAATTCACTAGTTATTATCTGACTAGATAAAATTTTATATAGTAATCACAAATAAATGTGTTTATCTAAATCATTATTGTTTGAATAGATACTGTATTGAGTTTATGGTTGGTGAATAAGATCTTAATTTTATTCAATTATAAAGCTGATAGTAGTATATTTTGTTCTCTTATGAGTCAGAATGATTTGCTTTAATTATATTTAACTTTAGTTGATATGAATCATAAATCCAATTAAATAGTAAATTTTAATATTCATATTTCATTATAATAAATGTTAATAATTCTTTTTATATGTCTTGATTGTTATAATATACAGTTTTAATAATTTAGTTACAAAAAATGTAAAATAAATTGATATGATTAGTTAATTGTACTTAAGTAAATACCCAACAGAAATGTTTCTTTTATATACTAGTATGATTGGATATTATACATTTAAGATTATCTTATAGGTTTATTGATATTACAACATTATTAAGTCTTTTATCTTGTTATAAATAGCACAATTAGTAATAGTAAATTAATATATGAATATAGCATTGCTGAGTTAGTATTATTTATTATTTTATTAAATTAGGATTTAAAATTTATTATTGGATCGTATATTTATTTAGATATTATAAATATTGTAAACTTATAAGACATACTAAAGCTGTTATTCAATCATTCATGAATAGATGTGAACATTGTTAAATTTTAATATGTTTATATTATAAGCATAGAGATGTGAAGAAAAAAAAATGCTGCTGAAATCATAATGAATAAGTTCAAGTCATGTGATATTCAATAGTAAATGGAAAATAAGTTTTTTAACAGAAAATATTTTGAAACTCAAAATATGTCACAAGATATTTTTTGACAATAATTCTACTCACTCTGACTGGAATTATAATCACTTCTTCTTGATTTGGATAACCAGTTTGATCAAAATGCTTTAAAAATTCTTTCACATTAAGTGACACACCTAAAAATAAATGAGAAAAGGAAAATAAATATCTAAACTAAAAAAAACCCAACCTCATAATAATTAAAAGTGTATCAACATAATACTGCTTACAAGTACTAAACTATAGTCTTTAGCAGTATCTCCTATTTTCTGTTTTTATAAACATATTATACTAACCACATAGTACTTAATTATCATGTGATTATTTAAAATATTTACAAAATAATAATAAAACAAGAAGCTACATCTATCAAAAAAAAAAAAAAAAGAAGAAGAAAACAATATAATCATAATTAAAATAAGTCATCTTCTTTACTAAAACAACTATAAATATTGCAATATTAATCATTTAAAATACATATCAAATTTTCTTTCAATTAAATTTTTGTTTTTGTTATATATTTTATTTTTGATTGATTTATTTGACTGCATAGTCTCATTTTTTTTATTTTCCAAAATTTGGAGGTATCTTATCTAAAATTAATTTTCTTTTACTTTTGTAGATGTGATGTTTTTACTCAGTTTATCATAATATATAGAACTTTTAGAAATATTTTGCCTAAAATATAAAAAACAATAAAAATAAAATATCAACTTACAGGAATAATTTTCTTGAAAATTCACTCTATTTCTTTAATGACATTTCTTTTTTGGAATTTCTATCAGTTTTTTAATTATACTTTTAATACCTGTCATTGTGTGTGAATGGAAAAATGGAAATTGTCTTTACATGTTTAACATGCACACATATTTGTCAAGAGTTTTTTTTTTTTTTACTTTATTTTTATTATTATCACTGATTGTGGAAATTTTGAATGACTTCATTTTAATATTTTTTATTTGTCTTTAATTTTGTACATTAGTGTATTTTGTTTTATTGATTCTGTTTATTTAACATTAGGTTAAATTTAGACCTTTTTGTAGGGAATAATCTTTTGCTTATAAAATAATTTAATACATTTCTGATTGACTTCATTGCATAAATACTAGTATTGTAAATATAATTATTTTTGCAAATACTATGTTTAACCATGGAGCAAATGTTGAATGTTATTGTGAGTTGAGGGATTATAGTATTTGAAATTGGTCCATTAAACATGGCACTCTAGTAAAAATTGAAAATGCATGCCTTTTTATTTAAATTAAATTATATCCAAGTGGTAAAACTGTTTCAAATCACTAGTGTTGAATTTGGGGAGGTGATTGCGATATATAACCTGTTTTAGGTTCTATAATCTTCATTATTGTCTACTTTACATATGATCTATGAAAGTTGCATTGATTAGTCATATTTAAAAGTAGATCCTATAGGCTATCAGTACAATAAAATGTCAGTCCAAGTATGGCAGGATTAATCCATTTTTACCTGAGAATTCAAGACAAAAATGATTTCCTAATGTATGGCTCAATAATATATGTATATAAGAGCACACCCTGAAAAAATTAAATAAAAAAAGTGACTAAATTTTAGTGGATATATAAATAAAAAAAACACATTTTTTAAAAAAATACATGGTAATTTTATTAGTTATACATAAATGATATTGCAATATGTATGTGCCCAAATAATATATATGAATCAAGTTTATTAAAATAAGTGCTTTGAAATCAAAAACAATATTATTTGAAATGGAAGTTGAGACTGGCACTTGAATTAATTATAAGAACTAGTTAGTGAACATTACCATTAAGGGAATACAGGAGTTAAGTAGGCAAAAGAATTCAAGTCAGCATAGGTGTGAGTTCAGGCAAGTTCAAATATTTATGGAGAGATTTGCATGTTTATGGTAGGGGTTAGTATATACTAAACTATGTATTTGAATTTTTATAATAGTAATAGTTATTGTTTCTTTATTTCCTGCACAAGCCAAATAAATATGGGTAATCGACATAAATTAAATGATTACCAGATCAAAAAAGGAAAAAAGTGGAAAAAGAGTCTATCATAGACAAACCGGTGATGCAAGAGGCAGAACAGCCAATAGAGTTGGAGCTAACAATAATTAAACTTGTTGATGCAGCACCACTCGTAGTTAATATAAAAATGTATGACTTAATCAAGGAAAGCCAACAGAAAATGCTACAAAAGGTAAATCAAATGAATAAAAAGATCAATGATTGACAAAAAAAAAAAAAAAAAGAAGTAAAGTTTGATGAAACACAACAAATGATTAGAAAAGTTAGTAAAGAAATAAGGGAAGAATGTAAAAATATGATATAAAAATTCTCTGAGAAAAATGAGAAAAGACTTAGTCAACTGAGAGAGAAGCAAGGAGAGTATAGTGAAAACGTAAGTATGCAAGTAGTAAAAAATTAGAAATCAGTAAATAAGATATAAAAAAATTTAGACGAGATAACTATAAATTTAAATGATGCAAAAATTGATAGTAAAAAAACAATAGATGAAAGTCAGCAAATAGTTGCCCTGCTAAATGCACTGAATTCAAGTATGCATAGCCATCAAGTAGACAGTCCAAAAAAACTCTTGACCAAACTTATATCAATATTCTGGAGTTAGAATAGAGAGAACAGATAAAGAAAATAAAAACAGATATGATACACCAGCTTAGCAAAATAAAGGCTGAGCAAGGAAAAATAAGAGGCAATGAAGAACATGAAACTGGAAGACTTAGAATTAAACAATAAAAGAGGTGATAATGAGGAAAATCAAGAAATAGAATCTAAAATGACAGAGATTAAACAGAATAATTTTGGAAAAACAAACCCCAATATAAACCAGTTCTTAAAAAATGGTGTGTTTAAAGGGCAAGTAGATGAAGCATCTGTAGAACATTATGAAGCTTCAGCCAAATATATGTAACATATAGCTAGATGTTTTTCTGATCATCAGATCACCAGTATCATTCAAGAAATACTAGGGAAAAAATAAAAACTGAATCTTAATTGAATATAGAAAGTCTAAAATGTCGACCATTCCAGACTTAACAAAAGGAATAAAGGATTTGTTTTAAAAAAGGTTATAGTGTTTGATATTAGTGATTATAACTATATCACATGCAGTAATTTTTTTAACATAATGATTTTTAGAATATCTCTATATAACAAGTTTTTTTTTAAGCATAACTTATGGGGCATAAATGGAAATATAATGCTTGATTATTAAAACCATTCAATTACAAAAATAAAGAAATTCGTATAATATTACAATACTAGACAAAAAAAAAAAAATTATTAAAATTCTTCCACAACCATGGTTTCATCTATTACTAAATAGACCTTTTCAAGTGAAATTCAACAAAAATGTACATACTATAATGGCAATTTTTACACGAGTAGATGGAAAATGGGTTTGAACCAGGAACCATATGCAATCAAAGATATACACAATTACACATATATATAATGGGATCTTCAAGTTATATGATAATCTATATTCAAGAGGTGTGCTATAGTATCGTAAATTTTGGTTCAAATAAATAATAAGTTGAATGGTTAATAAAATTCAAATAAAAATTTTAATTCAAATATATAATATTAACCAAAGTGATGATAATGATTTATAAATTTAAAAATACAAATATTCTCAAAAGTATATGTTTTTCAATTTCAATAAAAAGAAACTCAGACATCAAATCTCCTAAAAAGAAAGTTTACTTTTGGAAAAGATTTTTTTTAAAAAGAAACGATTATAATCAATTATTACTACCATCCCAGCATGTCCCCTCATGGATTAAATAATTTCCCAGGGCTGTAGATATTAATGTAAGTATGTAAAAAGCATATATTTGATTGAGTTACTAAAAGAATTAAAAAAAAAAAGTAACAATTTCTTAATAATGAATAGATAAAACTGTTGCATATATATATATTCGCAACTATCAAACACACACACAAAAATATTATAATAACAAAAGATATTTTAAGTTTAAGCTATGGTTTAAGTTCAAGAGCATATGGTATTTAAAATGATAAGATCTTATCATGTTAAATATCGAAACAGTCACTAACCATGGTTTTTGTTGTTTTCCTTAGTTTTTCTGATGATGAACTTCTCCTTGAACACTGGTGTTGTTAGAGAGTAAATACAGCAGCATTGGTGACATTCTATGAGATATAATATCTGTAGATCTTAAATTTATACAGCTCTATCCATTTCTTCTTCAATGGCATTATAGAGGTGTTACACCAGCTGGTTTTGCAAACTTCAGTGTCAGTTTCTGACTCCGACTATATTTTCAGGCTCGCTTTGACTGGTGTGGTTTTTGGTTATCTAGCCACATATGGTAGATGAATTTCTTCTAAATAAATTCATCATATTGACTGTTGTAACTGGAGTATTGAAAAATATTTTAAAAACAGTCAGTAAAATACAGCTTATGGTGGAAAGAGTTTTAATTAGTGGTTGTTTCTCATTTCAGCATGGATCACAGCAACATGGCTTCAATAGTAGACTGCACTCTAATGCAATGCAATATGGAATAAACTGCTGGACTCCTAGAATTAAAATGATGGTAATAAGAATGCCTAATTGCTTGATTCCAACCTATTTATATCAAACCAATGTTCAAATAACATGGTTTTCAAGCAGCATATATATTAAGAGGATATATGACTTTTGTATCATGACAACAATATATTTTTTGAAAAACACTCATTTACTCTCTTCAAAATATGTTGTGGATACAAATTTTGATACATTATATCATGTTTGTTTTATAAATAAAATAAGAGGGAAAAAAGCTTCTTTTTTTTTTTTTTACATTTCGTATAGGAAGAGAAAAAAATTCACTGCAGACTTTTAATGTTTTAATTATAACTTCTAAAATTTTAATACTAGATTCAAATCCAATATCAGATGTTTTCTATAAATGAACAAGTTGTTTAATTAAAATTTCCATTTGAAAGGCAGATTAGAAAGGGTCAAATTTAGATTTTTTTAAAAAAAACCAAAAAAAAAAACTTACGCTATTCAAATTTATTATCATTCCCTTGTTTCTCACATATTACAAAATACTTAATAATATTTAGAAATGTGCATGAATTAATTTTTCTTTTAATTTTTAGGCAGTTTATACTTTTATTTCTCAAGTGACACACATGTAAATGGCAGTTTGTTTATTTATTAGTCAATCACAGAGCTTTTATTGCCACATTTTTATGACAACTGCAAGGAATCTTATAAAGTACTCCAGGAATAAATTTGCTATCAATTGAGCATCTTAAACTATTTAATAATAAATTTAAATTCAGATTTTTTTTCCAGCAACTTTCATAACATCCAATGAAAAACTATTTTTATAAATCAATTTACAAATTGATGACTTATATGATAAAAAGTGTCAATTGATAGCAAATCTATTCCTGGGGTATAAGATTCCTTGCAGTTGTCATAAAATTTATATAGGTCAAAGTAAATTAAGTCTTAATGAAAGAATTAAAGTTAATAAAAGAAGGGTTAAAAATAGATATCATAACTCAGCTTTGTATATTCATGAACTGAATAAAGACAATGCAGAGGTTATCTTTTATAAAAAAAAAAAAAGTGAATTTTTTGAATGTAAGGCCATCAATCTCATGCAGACATCCTTTGATGTTAAAAGAAGTTGGTTCTTGAAATGAATGATGGGAAGGTTATTTTGTTTTGGGTATGTATATATATGTGTGTTATATATAGAGTTCGTAAATAAGCTCTTAACAAGCTTTGCAAAATATCCCCAGACCAGTTTCTGCTACTGGCTTCCTCAGTGAGGTGCTAGGATATTCAAGCATTAGATTAAAAATACCAAAACAAGCCCAGCATTTTACCTAATGAATAACTATTAAATAGAAAATCTGAAATTTTCAGATATTCATTTGTCCTTAAATCCAGCTATCTAACTTAAATAGCCATATGGAACTGAACCAAGTTCAGATACACCATATATTAATAACTTTAGCAATATAAAATCGCCAAAGCCTTAATAATAAAAAATAAAATTACAAAGGAAGTCATATGTCACATGATCTAATTTAACAAGCTTGTATTACAAATGTTATATATAGAGCTCGCAAATAAGCTCTTAACAAGCTTTGCAGAATATCCCCAACCCCGGACTGGTTTGAATATCCTAGCACCTCACTGAGGAAGCTAGTAGCAGAAATTGATCTGGAGTTGGGGATATTCTGCAAAGCTTGTTAAGAGCTTATTTGCGAGCTCTATATCTAACATTTGTAATATAAGCTTGTTAAATTAGGTCATGTGATATACGACTTGAATTCTTTGTAATTTTATTTTTGCTAATAAGGCTTTGCCGATTTTATATTGCTAAAGTTATTAATATATGATGTATCTGAACTTGGTTCAGTCCCATATGGCTATTTGTTAGATAGCTGGATTTGAAGACATATGAATGTCTGAAAATTTCACGACTTAAATAGTTATTCATTAGATAAAGTGCTAGGCTTGTCCTGGTATTTTTAATCTAATGCTTGAATATCCTAGCACCTCACTGAGGAAGCCAGTAGCAGAAACCGGTCTGGGGTTGGCTATATCCTGCAAAGCTTGTTAAGAGCTTATTTGTGAGCTCTATATATAACATTTGTAATACAAGCTTGTTAAATTACGTCATGTGACATATGACTTGATTTCTTTGTAATATATATGTGCTGTATGTTTTTTTGAATTTCACTTGAAAAGGTCTATTTGTTAATAGATGAAACCATGGTGGTAGAAGAATTTTAGTAAAAACATTTTTTGTCAAGTATTGTAATGTTATATGAATTTCTATTTTAATTATATAAATTATATATATATATATTTGTACATATTATTGTAGATCTAATAATTTATAAATACTGAATTAAACCAAGTCATTGGCAAACTTTTATGTGATCAAATATTTGCTCACTCATTCTACAAATGATATCACTGACTGCAATTAAATTTTGTCTTAGTCAATGTAGAATGAACAACAAAAAAAGTAAAGTTCCTGGTTTCATTCCTAATGCAGCAAAAGAATGTACAACTGTCCACTAACTATTAGAATCATAGTATTGGTAGCAGCAGTACAATTAAGAAACAGAGGTTACAGAATATAACTTGCTTGATCCTTTGACAAAGTGATCAGGTAACTTCTACAATACACACCCTAAAGAACATACCTTTTATGTCTATGAACCAACTTAAGTAATAACCACATTAACTTTAGTCTTTCACTGTATATTCAGTACAAATGATATTTTCGTAAATAATGTTCCAAATAAAGTTTCAAAGTTCTTCAGTTTTCTCATTGATAAAGTAAAAAATCATTTCACAATATCATTACCAGCCAAATGAAATAACTGGCTTAGTAATAACTTCAATATTATCATTTAAAACATTATTAAGACAGACATTAAACATCTCTTTTTTTAATCTTTTACCCATTACTACATTGACACATGTAGTGCTTTCCAGAAAAATAAACTTTCATATAATAAAACAGTATTATTACGGTTATAAAATAGCATTATAAAATTAAATTACTAACAAAACAAATGTTATATTTAATTACATAGGTTATTATTTTCGGAGTACAAATTGAAAAAAATCTATACAAATTTTACATTGTAATATTTGTTTTGAAAGTTTCTATTATAGTCCTGCTAAAAATAGTTTCCCTTTTAAAAAACCACAAATTGTATGCCAAATTAAACAAAAAAATTACATTTTTTGTAGTTACATATGGTTTAAGAACGAAGAAACATATTTAAAAATAGATAGAAGAATAGATCTGTATTTATTTTCTACAGTGTATTATATGCACTGATAGTAAGAATTATGTAATACTTTGTTAACATATTTTACATGTTTATCACCAATTATAATACAATTAATATTCTCTCAGGGTTTGTTATTACAGCATTATAATAGTTAATTCTTTTATATTTACTGCATAACTATGAATTTTCTCAAAAGTGTTATTTCTTTATATAAACTAGGCTAGGATAATGACTATTCAGTTAACCAATATGCCGCAAGATATATTTAACATATTACAAAAATCAAATTCTACAAATACTACATGCTATAACATGAATATAAAGAACTTCAAAACATGATTATCTCATCTGCCTCTCATGCTATAATATGGGATTCAACTGCAGATGAAACTAGGAAATTTAAAAAAAAAAATTTTAATGTTTTTTTTTTTTCATTGTCATCTGATATCATTATGTCAGAAGTATTAATAGTATTCCTAACTTTAAACTACTGTTTAAATAATAATAATAATAATAATAATAATACTGCATAATGTTTTATTGTTGTGTTATTTCAGATTTTCTTTTCTAAAAATATTCAATTTTTATTCTGCAGATAATATATTCATTTGCTTTTTTAGTTTTAGTTCTAGAAGAATAATAAAGTTATCATTTCTAATGAATAATTATATATATTGGACTGTTATTTCAGTGTTTTAATATGATATAAATAAAATTTAATCTCTTAAGTAGTATGTTTAATCAAAATTCTTAAAACAAGTGAAACATTCAAAAATTACCTTCAGGAGGAGATGCTAGGATCCCTTTAAGGGTATCTGAGGAGTGAAACCGTTTCAATTTCTGTTCAGTAAACTCTCTAATTTGAAGAGCAAATCGTTCTAACCAGAGTTTACTATCTTGCTGGTATTCTGAAAATAAGTTATAATAAATATATATGTTGGCAATATTAAAATCAATTTCTGTTTAGTAAACTCTCTAATTTGAAGAGCAAATCTTTTTAATCAGAGTTTACTATCTTGCTGCTATTCTGAAAATTAAAGTAATAATAAAGATGTATATATAAATATGTTGGCAATATTAAAATAAATTATCATTAAAAAATGTTATCTAAATATTCATTTGAATTTTACATGCATTTTTTTAATTCACATACTAATGATATACATTTTATTGCATATAGGAAGACATAAATCCACCAATATAGAATGGAATATGTTTACAAATCATGATGTATCTGTAGAAGAATGAACAAATCTAAATAATTCTATTGACAGCAAATTAAATTTTAAAAAAATTAACAGATTAAATTTAATCCATAAGTTGTTACTATAGCTTGTTTTTATGGATTTATTGAAAAATTTAAAGAACAAGATCCACATAAAAATGATACTGCAGATCTTGGAGAAAATCAGCTAATGATGAGATAACTACATTTTTTTTCCTATTATAGTAGTTCCAATAAAATCCTTTTTAACAAATATCAATACTTTATTGGAGCATATAACTGTTATTTCTAGATATTTAAAATGGTATTTTGATAGAAATAATGGAAACTTTAAACAAGTTTGTATACACAAAATTTTGTTTGCTTTTTATATTTCTTCTTCTAATATGGATTTCTGGAATTCCTTTGGCAATCAATATCATAGAATGCTACGATAATGAGATATATTTCATTGAACATCTTCTTAATATAGTTTATTCAGAATCTCATCTTTAGACCTATAATGAAGAATAATAGAGCCAGTTCATTATTACAACTGAATATGCTTTCTGTGCAATCAATGTATGTTAGAAAAAAAAACCCATTAATTAATGACCAAAATTCCAGAGCATATTCAGCTGCACACTACTAAATCTTTGATTCAAATCATTATTAGAATTAAACTATAAATAAATTAAATCAATAACAAACAAAGTCTTCTATTTTAAAAATAGCCTGTTAATTTCAATATATATATACATAACAAACCACGTGCAAACTTCTTTATAAATCTTGATTTATTATATGAATTATTATAAAATACAAAAAATACTCCATTTTGACTATATTCTTTTATAGTCTTTTAAAAAAAACAATAAATATAAAAACAAATATTCCACAATAATCCAATACATATAACAAATACAAATAAAACAGGCAAATCTCACTATACATATTGCCACATACAGCAAGTTATAAGCAAGTATAAGAAATGGTGATCATGTGATGTTTATTGAAATACAAATAACTCTTACCTTAAAACTCTTCTAACAAATAATCTTAAATTTTCATTACATTCGTTTCTTAAATACCTTTCTTAAAATAATCTCCTATAATTATTTAATTAAATTAACCTATTATTTTCTTTTTTGTCAATTAACAACCTATTCATTACAGGTTTCATTTCATTAATATAAATTCATTCTTTTATAATTCTTTCATAATATGATCTAATACATTCCAAAGATTCTATTTTAAAATCTTTATGTTTAAATTTACTCATATTATCATAAACCGAAGAATTTTTATCATTTAAATGCTGTTTTAATCTTATTGCCAATTTATTCTTTGTAGTTCGAACATATAACATTTTTTTATTACCTTTAAAACAATCTAAACATTTTATAATCATTATCATTATTAATTAACAAATTTTTTTTTTTTTTTCTTTTTATAAACAAGACAAATAATAACATTATATTTTTTATTAATCATATTAAATAATTTCCTAATTTTAACAAACTTTTTGAAACATGAAAACTAACATAAATTATCTTACTATCCGTATTATTATTATTTAATTTTATCCTATTATTCATTTATTCAATATTTTTATTACAAAACAAACCATTAATAATATCCCTAGGCTAATCATTTACAAAACATTCACATTTTATCATATTAATTTCACTTTTTAATAAATCTTCATTTGAACATAATTTAATTGCCCTATGAATCCTATTATTAATAACTGATATGTATATGTATGTTTAAATATGCACACATATAAAGGTATAAACTGCAAATGGAAATAAATATTAAGTTATAAAAGAATCATAAAATTTTAAAAGACTGATCCTTTTAAAATAGTGAAATAAAATTAAATTATAACTTTGTAAGATTAGAAAAAAAAGATTAATTTCTAATTATCAAAAAAAAAAAAAGCAGTTAAATCAATGAGAGAAGAATGCAATATGATAATGATATATTGAACAATTAAAAGAATTCGTGTTAGATTTTTTCCGCGACAATAAACTGTAAGCTAAATATAACTCATTAATTAAAGTTACATATATACAATAGTTTAAATTATTGTATCCAACATGTGAGCAGTAAAAGGAGTAATCACCTTATCTAATGAATGGGATTAGAAGCCAATCAGCATTAGGAAAAGAAACAAAGAGAAGACTCAGTGCAAATTGGATCCAGAAAAGAATTCTTGGAGCTTCATCAGTGCACATGGAATTATAATTGGGTGCAGAACATTGCCCAACTGCACGGTGACCTCAAGTGCGGAGAGCTGGCCTCCAAACGTGTGAACAGCCAGCTAGGACTTATACAGGTCGTATGGATCTTAATTGTTATTTTTATATGCCTATGAGCTTATGTATATATGCAATACAGATAGACATATATAAATTGTAATGTTTGATTAACAATTACTAATATTATTAAATTCAATTAATCTCAAACTAATAGTATCGAGTCGTTACTGGGGAATTATTATTGATCAATCATTTGAACTATTACCAAAGACTCTTGCCATGGGAAAAATGTTGGTAACTTATTTATATATATTTTGTTTGTAGTAATTTAGTGGATAATTTTCATCTTAAGCTAATGTCATCCCATGATTACATACATTTCTTTAATTTTATATTGTGCATGCAATTTCTATGAGTACTTTATATCTGTATTATTCAGCAGAAGGGTGACATTTGTGTGACTATATGTTCTAAAAATAGTAACCTGGGCAATCTCATTGATTTATAAATTGTAATGAAAATTATTAATTGTTTAAATGTTGCACATCATGCTACTCTTATTTTCTTTTAATAATTTTGCTTTTTATTGTGTGATTCATTTGTCATGTTAATTAAGGGTAAATTTAAGATTTAGTTAATAAAAATATATAAAATCAATGCAGTAATATTTATAATAATAATTTATTAAAAAAAGATTTTACATGATATGGTAGCAATGTTAGGATTTTTCAGTTTTAAAAAAAATCACAGCCAGTACTGATGAGTTAATTTTTAATGATTACATATACCAAATTGCAAATCTACTACATTAGAAAGAATGAGTGAATTAGTGATAATAATCTTTGGATGGACCCAGGGCTATCCAAATGGGTTATTTATTTTAATTATTGTAAACTCTAAACTACTGTTGGGGAAAGGATTCCCCATGAAGTGTGATAAGGTCCTGTTTATATATGGCATACGATCGCTTGTATAACACATGAGAGTGCAATTCCATGTTTGAGACATGTAAACTTTAACTTCCAGGACAATCACTTAAGATTTAGTAAAGGATTTCAATCAATATTTTCTTGCTAGGCTGTATTTATCTTCCAGTATTAATTATTTAAGACGTATATTTCTTGCTGTATGCTTATAGTTGTATACCTGATGTCTTTTCTCTCTTATAAGTCCATGTAAAGACTAATGTACTGTCTATATTTTTATATTTAGTAACTGTCTATCCTTTCTCACAGCCTGGTGTACCAATAAATTATTTATATATTTTAGCAGTATACTTGAAGTCCCCTTCTGTTGCCTGATGCATAATGTCATAGTCATTAGACTATGAAAATGACAGAATCTATAGATCATTTCGCAATTATCTGTAGATGTGGTAATATATATTTATGCTGAATCTTAGTTTGGCTGTACTTTGAATAGATTATTTAGGTATAAAAGTATTCTTAGATGGATCCCCATTATCAATCCAGAGATAATTGGAATGTCAGAGATAATTTAACATCCATGTTTCATATATGTAGTGTATCATGGCATATAAAGTTAATGATCTTATGAAGCACATTAGTGACAGTACTGCTAGTAAAGATTAAAATAATAATGATAGTATTATTTCTTAGTATTCCGGCATGATAGTTTAAGGAAATTAGTTGGTCAAATTTGTCTAATTAAGATAGTCAGCAGTACTATACATTTAAACTTTGACTAATTAATATCAAGGTGTATCAGCTTATTACGGAATTGGTTAAATATTGTTCAATTCATAACTTGACACTATTTAAATAACATTGTCCTAGAGATATTTATTGTATTCAAACCCCAAGCAATGCACCATAATCTTTTATACCTGCAGAACATGGGTCATCCATTACCCTTCTATAATTATTTGAAATAAGTTTATAATTTTCTTTATGTTGTTGTTGTTATATTAATAAAATAGTAATATATTCATTTCCTCTCCATCTTGTATTATTTTCTGTAATATGATGTATTTATAGTTTAAATTAGAGTCTCGTGTATCTCCCTGATCTACAGGGATATAAGAAAAAAATGGCTGGTAACAGTAAGTGCTAGAGATAGTTGTGGAGCTATAGGTGATGATGTTTTGACTTTGTATTGTTTGTGGTAATGTTTATAACTTTTATATATATTCTGCATACACATACGAGTTGGATGGTCATTCCCTAAATCTTGGGATTATTAGCTGTGATGGGCAGCACATTTTGAATTTTACAATACACACTAGTGTATTACTCATAGATTATTTGCAGTTAATCCTTAAATCTGGTCATTTCAATATCCATCATCGAGAATCTAAATAAATAAATATATTTAAATGATTGATAAATAAATAAATATACATAGATTAAACATTGATATTAATGGTATCCTTGTATTCTGAGCTATCTAAATTAATATTACTTCAGAGACATCTATATAAGCTAAATTAATGAATGAATCTTCAATGAGGACTTTGGATCTAATGCACTTTACATCTAACAATCACATATCAAGCTAATAGCTTAAAACAAAACATATTGTTTTGAATCCAAGCCAACTTGCTTATATTATTATATAGAGCTTACATCAAGCTAGATAATTCTATATTTCAATGTCACCAGTTTTATAATTGTAGGCATCTTTCATTCTTTTGATTAAGATGGTATGTGATGTTAGGGATTAATTTCTTCATTCTATTCCATAGCTATCAAGATTGAGCAATTAGTGGACATCAGATGGTAATGATATCCTATATTCAGCTATCATACACTTTCGGGTTATTTTCTGGCTTATGGTTTTCATGATCTTGAACATAATGCATTATATATTTAGCAATCATTTATCTTTTTTTACTATCAAGTTAATAATCTAAATACAAAAGCACCTATGTTGAAGTGCTTTCACTTAATAATACAATAAGTAGCTTTAGAATAAAGAGAATTACTTCTAATAGTATACTTTAAATATAAGTATATAAGTAGATACACATGTGATTTTAATGATATACCAAATTGACATAAAAAATATGAAAATTACTAGCAGTAAATCTACATACATAACTACATAAGCATGATGGTTAGATTCAAAACATTAAGATGATTTTGAATTTTGGGATATTTCTTAAATAGCAAAAAAAAAAAAGATAAAAAGTGGATTAATGATACCACCTGGTCCATTGATTCCTTAAACTCACAATAGATGGTTCTGATGTCTGTGAAAAAAATTGCTCTTAAACAGCATATGTAAATGTAATCAAAAATGATCATGTAATGTTTTTTATGGTATAATTCAAGAATTACTCCATTATTGTCTTTAAAGCTCTAAAAACAATCAGAATCATTAATAAGTCCTAACTTATTATGTAATGAATATATATTTATAATATATTTTATATTATAAATTTATTTTTATATCTATAAAAATAAATCATGGACTCAATGCCCTTAAAAATATGGCATCTCCAAGCCATAATATTTCTGTAAAGAATGTTTGCAATTAAAAAACAAATATGAATTACTTTCTTGTAGAAACATTTATGTCACTTTTTTTAATGACATTTAGTAATTAAAGTTTATCTTTTTTTTCCTTATATTTTTTATAGGATTTATACAATGAGTGCAATACAATTAATAAAAACTTA
Organism: Epiperipatus broadwayi; assembly: GCA_028023455.1. Lineage (NCBI taxonomy): Eukaryota > Metazoa > Onychophora > Udeonychophora > Euonychophora > Peripatidae > Epiperipatus > Epiperipatus broadwayi. The sequence goes on along the minus strand of JAQFVV010000191.1, from coordinate 1,549,288 downwards.
ATTAAAAAAAAAAAGATAAAGTATGTTTTATTTTTTTTTTGAGCTACTAGTTTATGTATATATAAATAAATATAATTGGATAAAATATTGAATTGTCTGTAGTTCAACTTGCACATTACTTTGTATTAAGGTTAGAAAGAAATTTAAAAGATAAATAAACATTTACATTTAACATGATAATTTCTTAGATTCTTTCAAATAATCTTTTTTTTTTTAAAAAAAAAATCCAAATACATAAACAAATATATAATAATAAAGATAGTAACTTTGTTTTATATTTAAATTTAGTATATTACTTTAAATTTATTTAATTTTTATATTTAGATAATTACATCACTTTATAAATAGTAATTTTGTAATTGTTTTCATTTTTTTTTTTTTTTAAATAATATAGATTCTTTGATTTAACCCATTGGAACAAATATACTTCAGATTACACAAAATATTTGTCTGAAGGTTTGTAATGATTATATATTAGATGTGATATGTTGGACTATTTCCATCATCTATCATTAAATGTTGAATGTATAGAAAATTTTAAACTTTATCTAAACTTTTCAAATACAAACAACATATATAACAATAATTGGCATCATCAAGGGATTTGGGCATTCCATCATCAAATTTTCAATGGTATGGAAAGCTGAAAAGTTGGATGGTGGAGTAGATTGAAGCTTGATCATTAAAATTTGAAGATTTGCTATCTTAATACAAACCAAGCATTGATTATATACATGTGTGATGATGATCTGGACAAAATGGTGAGTTCTGGCTCAGCATGAAATATGTATATTGAAGATCATTTATTTTTTTCACATGTGTGTAGTCATGTGTATTGGTTGTATCAGATAACTGAAAGGAGCTTGAAAGTCTGTGTTCAAATCCCCAATAATTACATCTAAACTCCAGGAACATAAAGTATACCTGTATTTAAATATTAAATAATTTGTTAGTAATAACACACAAATAGACAACACAGGTTAATAATTACACAATGTTTCAAGTAGTATTATTCTCCACTCTACTTCAGGTGTTGCTGGGATTATCAGTGACAGTATTAGCATAGGAGTTGAACTTACACATTTAGATTCTTGAATATCAAATTTTAAGGCAATGCGCTAATAAACTGAGCTATTCTGTCAAAGGCAAATAAAAATTTCATATATTTATCTATGAAGGTTCCTGAGACCTTTAAATTTTTTTTATTATAAGAGTGAGGTTAATTAGAGACTTCCATGCGCCACACTGGATTGATTTATAGGATTATTTCCACTGTCATATGAGACCTGTTGTCTTGTTAAACAGCAATTGAAAAAATCTAAACTAATGGTTAAAAGAGAAAAAACAGATGTATCTACAGTAGCAGACCATATATGTACTAATAACCATGTTTACTTGGGAAAATACAAAAATATTGGATAGAGAGAAAAGGTGCAAAGAAGAAAATTCAAGGAAACTGCTTATATGACATATGGCAAATTATCCTATAAGTCAACCCAGTGTGGCAATAGATAATAAATAGAAGCTTCTAATTAACCTTGCTCTTAGAAAAAAAAAAATATTTTTAAGAATTCAGGAGGATTTGAATCAACACTCATAAATTAATGTATGAAATTTCTACTATCTGTTGCCTTTGACAGAATAACACAGTTGGTTAGAGTGTTGCCTTAAAATTTGATATTCAAGAATCTAAAGATGCAAGTTTTACTCCTATGCTAATATTGTCACTGGTCAGGCTAGCAAGACCTGAAGAAGAGTGGAGAATAATACTAATTGAAACATGTAATTACTAACCTGTGTTGTCTATTTGTGTATTATTACTAACAAATTGTTTTGTATTTGAAAAGTTTAAAATTTTCTATACATTCAACATTTAATGATAGATGATGAAAATAGTCCAATATATTATCACTTTATACAAAATATCTGTTTTTAAATGGATATATTAAACTTACCAGGAAGTACTTCTGGTGTTTTATATTCTGATGATAATACTGGAAAGTTTAATTTCATCTTGGAATAAAGTTCACTTTTAATTAATTGAATTACTGACATTAAAGTACTATAATGCCAAGGATCATCATATGCATCTAAAAATATTCATACAAAAAAGAGATTAAAAAAATGTAAATTTAATCATCTATCTATGTAATATCTAATAGTGATACTAACTCGAATTCAATTGGAATGATGTCGTTTTCATAATGGCTTAGCAATGTGAACTAAATGCTTTTTTTTTTTTTGTTACAGTACATTTGTATTAATTCCATTTTGCTGAAGATTGGAATTTCTATTAGAAACTTGTCAGTACAATTTATTAAGTTTCTGAATTAGGGTTTATTTATATTTTTGGTATCACTTAGCAAGTAAAATTAAAAAAAAAAAAATTATTGATTTTAATTTCAGTTCTGATATTGTCAAATGAAAATTAAAACGATTCTATTTCTAATAATCTAACAGGAATACATTCAACCTGAATTATTGTTAGGCTATTATGAAAAACTATAGACTAATATTAATCATTGTTCCCTTTTTAATTGTCTGATGCTGTGTTACAAATTGGATTGGACTTTTTAATTGCCAGAATTTGTAGTTAGTATTAAATACTGAATGTTTACTTTGCTTTCATGCATACATCTGAACTTCTAGAAACAATAAAAATACAATACAATATCAAAATTCATCATTGCATGTTAAAGATAAAACATGATTATTTATTTCAAATTTTTACTTTTAAAGAAGAAGCAACACTTTTTACTTTATTTGAAGTAATATTTTATCCATTAATTATGAGCACAGCTAATAAAACCCATGATCATCAAAGGCTTTAAAAATTGAACACTTAATGGTAGACAATGTAATATTACAAAGTATTAGCCCTATTTTTTTTTTTTACAAATGTTTTATATTTATTTTAATGCAGACTATAATTAAATTAATTTTAAAATCAGATTGTTTGGGTTTTTTTCTCACCATAAAGACATAGCTTATACAACTATACTATCAGATATCTACAAGTTTGGCCTCAGATAGAAAATAAAAAATACCAAAACAACTTTTTATTCATATTAAAAAAAAGATCACAATATTACCTATCTCTGGCTTTACAATAATTTTTAAAAAACATTTGCAAGTAAACCCTGTCTTATATTACGGTCTTTTCATCAGTATCCTCAAACTAACTATAGTATAGAGAGTGATTAAAAGATCAAAATTACAAGAGGTTTTAAAATAACAAAAATATTTAGGTTGACTGACACATGAATATCTCATGAATTCAAGTGATAAAAATATCAAAGCATACATTAATAATTTTAAAAAATTGCACTTAAAACTGGACTTGTGCATGGAAATAATGCAATGTCATAAATTTCATCTATACAAAATACATTTTGAATAAAAAAAATGTACGAAAATAAGATGTAGACCACTGATTCATTTTAATAAATGATTTTCAGTATAAGAATCATGGCAGATAATATTATGTTTTGTAAAATGTCTCTATCTAAATAAGCATGTTTGGATGAAGAAAAATCTTCACGTAACATTTGATGTCTAAAACTGAATTTATCCAAGAATAATGTATATGTGGGACTGACACATGGAAATGCAGAATAGTAACTTTCTGAATGGATTATTATGTGAAATAGTTCTTGGCAAAATTAGTGTCATGAAGCTCCATTTTTTTTTGTACAATATACAAAAATAGTTGGCTAAAACAACCCTCAGCTATGCACTAATTATAAGAAACCAAGTGACTGGCAACACAGATACCAAGACTCATACCTCACTTTTTTCTAACAAGTCATCTGCAAGTGTATTATAACGGTCAGGGAATATTGGAAATTAAAAGTCTTACTGTATCTGCAGTACAGGGCGCCACCAGGCTATTGGAACCTGGAAAATTTATATAATAGGCAGATACGTGCTGTTAAGATCTAATTTTTACATATATATTTTATTACAACCGCCAGCCCATGCCACTAGCTCAGGGAGCAGCAAAGATAATTTATAATATAAATTCTTATAAGTTTTAATAAAGATTTATATTCTCGAAATATATTAATATTTAAATATAAAATAAAATAAGCCACTGCCAGTAATTAACACCCAAAAACATTTATTAACGCACATAAAATTGAGGAAAAAAATTTATCTTTAGATTTTAATATTAATTTTTAAATTTAAGTTACTATTTTAAACAGTCTGCACAGATGGTCATTTTAATAAATTTTACTTTAGAATGTTGGGTATAGATAAGCTACATAGATTACTTAGTTAAAAACTTTTCAAAACAATCATTCAATCTCAGACCAAAAGTTTGCAGCCAAACCAATGCCTGCTTCCTGATATATAGTCACAACCAATGCAATATGAAGATGCTAGCATAAAACCATGCTGACAGGAATGTGCATCTGACAGCATGATATTATTTGAAGGACATGATCCTTGTCCAGTATAGGCATGTGCGTCTGTCTGGCGAAGAAATCATGTATATAAAATAATTAAAGAGAAGTGCTACGTATGGGGGAAAATGGTCTATCTGCCGACTTATAGTCCCTATCCATAGAGCTAAAAAAGGGTCAATGGCGCAGGAAATACATCTGCGTCCATTGCAACGCAATGACTACATCTTTGGGTCATGCATTCAGTTGGGCACGTTGCCCTGTATGCTAAACAAGCTTCACATTACACTGATATAAACACCCATATATCCCTCCACCAGTTATCGACCTAACTACGAAACAAATAGCCTGAAATAAAAGCCCTTTAAAATAAACATAAACAATTAAAATATAAAGTTATTGATGGAATTGCGGAGGGAACTTTACAATAAACCCAATGACATTCATCATAAGATGCCGCATTGACACCAATAACTTAAAAGATATACAAATAAATACGTTTGGACACTCAGCATAAGGTGTCATATTTACCGATATCTATATATTTTAATCAATATGAAAATAAAAAAATAATAATAATTAAACGTTAACGACTCTATGCAGCCATCTACACCCAACTTAAATTTAATACATTTAAATATTTTAGTCAATAAATATTAAAAAAAAAAAAATGGAAATGATTAAATTAGCAAACTCAAATCATAAAATTAAACAATAATTGATTTGAAATCTTAAAAGTCAGATTAAAGTTCATTTTAAAAAAATTAGGTTTAGTTGATTATTAAAAGCTTGTCAAATATTGAACTTAATTACTTTTTAAAAATTTTACAGTTCATATCTTACAGTAGAAGAGCTCCCAGTTCCTGGCGCTAAATCCCGCGAAGTCTTTATTTGTCATACTTTCATGGAAGACCAGTCTGTTGTTCTGGAGATGGCCTTAGCTGGTTCAATCCTGGTACTATTTTATTGTAGAATCCATATGATTTGGGTCTATAATAGTGCCATTCATAAATTAACAGTCACTTCATTTGAAATAAGAGAGAGAGAGAGTGAAAAGTGCGTCCTTTCACCCGATTCAAAAAATCAAGCTGGAACTAACTTTCAATTTGAATTGTTTTCTTTTTATAGTAATCCTCCGGATTCACTGAACATAGTTTTCTGTTCCAATGAATTTCATTAAGGTCCAAGCATTGATTGCTGCTTCTATTGGACATTCTAATTTTTTTTATTCTCTTATCTGACTTTTTTAATTATATAAGAGCCCCAAAGGCTAGTATGCTTTTCGTTTAATTAATAAAACAATTATTTCCATTTACTGAGATTACATAGGAATCTTTTAACAAAAATATTTTATCTTTAGATCTTGTACTTTTTTTATAAAAAAAATACATTCAAATACTTTTTTTTTATTTAAAAAAAAAATACTTTTAAAGTTTTTCATAGTGCGACAATATATACGTTAAACAATTCTTTTTAATTTTTGCTTTTAGTTTTTAATAAATTTGTTTTTATTTATGAACTTTTTGTTTTAATTTTAAATTAATGTAATGGCATATAATATACCATTACAGTATATATTATATACATCTATAAAGTCTAAAAAAAAATGTACGATTATCAAAATATCATTACATTTATATTTTAGAATGTACATGATGTACTCTGGAATACTATGTGCCTGCAACAAAAAGGGCACCAATTTAAAGATTTGTTTCAGGATAATTTACTTCAGAGATTGAAGTTATGAATTTTATTGTAGAATTTCTAAATAACTACTTTGGGAGATTAGTACTTCCATTAGTTTGATTTTTTTTTTTAATAGATTATCTGTAAAAATTTCATTTTTAATAAATTTAATACAGAAATATTATGGTTAAATATGTAGATAGAAGTACATAAATAAGTATATATGATATGTTGATTGAAATAATAAAACTTTAAAATTTTTTTTAAACATATGACAATTAGGCATTACAATTTTATTAAAAAGTATTAAAAAAAAACCTCTCAATTTAATTGTCCATTAATAATAAAATTTTTACTGGCATACTTCTTTTGTTAAACACTTGTGAACATTTCTACTATAAATATATGATCATGAGTATGCAGATATTATTTCTAAATTCATAAACTATGAAAACAATTTTATTTATGTTTTAAACATCTGTAATATTATTTATTTTATTCTAATTACATATATATGTTTTATGTATATATCAGTATTTGTATGTATACATTATAAAGGAATTTTAATTATTGTTATTCAGATATTTTATAATCTATCATTAAAAAAGTTACAATTTTAACACTCTATTGTATTGATAATTATCTCAGAAGACTCTTTAAAAATAATACACAATATAATGCAAAAATTAATTTGATTAAGCATTTACTTCAACAAAATATTATAATAGCAATATTAAAAGTAATACTGCAAAATAATGCCAAAGTTATGTTGATTAATCATTTGCTTCAACAAAATTTTCTTTATAGCAAGATACTTCATTCTGTATAAAAACAGCTTATACAGTATGCATAATAAAAAAGAATGAAACCAACAAAATCTAAATATTCAACTATATCCATAAATAATATATGATTATCATACATGTTTAAATATATAACAAATATTTTTTAAATAAGAAATAAATAACAAAATTTAAAATTATTTATTGGCATAATATATAGTTTAAAATTTGTGACTGAGAATATATATAAATGTTTTATTATTCTGAAATATAATTACCTGATACTTTCTCCATAACAGATGTTTGAATATTGTTAAAGAAATTTAGCAATGCTTCTAAATTGCCAATTTTAGGAATGTTGTTGAACATATGTGTGACAATAGAATAATTGTTGTCAACATTTTGTAAAAATGGAATACTTGCAAGAAAATGAACTAATGCCCCATCAAATTCATCAGCTGAATGCAATTTGTACGCAATATATGCAGAAGAAATTTTATCAAAGGTGATCATCAGATGGCATTGCTTAATATGATTAACAAATCTTTTTGATAATGCTACAAAATACACACACACATATATATATACATTATACAATTTAGAAATGAAAAAAAATTGTCATAATTAGCTATGAGATTTTAAAATAATATGTTTTAGAATCACAATTTAAAATTTACTTTAAATTTAATTAAAAGAAGTTCAACTTTCATTATGAATTAAATTATGTAATAAAGATTTTCATGCAAACAATTTCAAAATTATCATAATATCCATAACTATTTTAAAAATCTGAAACAATTATCTATCTATTTCTCTCTCTCTCCTTACTAATTAGTATTAACATATCCTATATAGTTTTTGCAGGAAACATTAGAAAACTTAAGATTTATAAGTTGCACCCAGATCTGGTGAATTTCTTATGAATTCTCAAACAATAAAAGCATTTGATTATGATTAATATTATCACTATTAAATTGAAAACTATATCTATTTTTTCTACATAGGCTATTCTTTATTGTTATCATTGCTTCAAATTTCTCTTTATATATTTTTTTATATAAATTACAACTCCCATTTATTCTTGAACATCTGAATAAAGACATCTGAAAAAAATAATGACTCCCAAGATACACACTTCATACTGAAATAGCATTCAACAACCTAGTCTCTAGCTCGTACATATGTGTTAATCATTTGTTCAATATTTTTTAATATCAAATCATTACAATTTGATTTACAAATGCTAAATTTTCTGCACCCACCACTTTGCCACTAAACATTTTACATAAATACATTAACAATTATTATTAATCATTTATTGAATTAGAGATTATCCCTAACCCAGATATTTAAATGTTAATATATCTGATTTTATATAAATACATAAAATAACTCAACTTCATTCCTCCTCTTCCATGCCTAATATTTTTTTTAAAGGCATACTTAAAACATTCATTCTACCACACATTTTTTAAACAAATGATTAAAAATATCTGAAAAAGACAAATGATCCCCAAGATGCATATTTCATGCTGAATTTTTTTTACTCATACCTTTGATATCAAACACTTCAGATAAATATATTAATGATTATTATTAATCATTTATTAAACTAGAGATTATTTCTGGTCCAGATATAATTTTAATATTTAGTTAAAGATTCATATATCTAGTTTTATATAAACATATAAAATAACTCAACTTCATCTCTTCTTTTCCATCCATAATATCTTTTTAAGATATAGTTAAGACATCTATTATACCACACATTTTAGAAACATGAATAAAGTCATTTGAAGAAGAGAAATAACTCCCCCGAGATGCACATTTTATGCTGAATCAACATTCATCAATTGGCTTCGTACATTTATCTAAAATGATTACTGTTAAAGCTGTGAGTGCAGAAAATTTGACATTTGTAAACCAGATAGTAAGGCTTCGATATTGATAAATACTTAACAAATGGGTCAACTAATAATTACTGGTTCAGAACTAAATGCATATCTTGGAGAATTTGTTTTTTCAGACATCTGGTCATACGTTTTAAGAATGTGTGGTGGAATGAACATTTTAAATATATTTTAAAAAGATATTACTCATAGAAGAAGTGAAATTGAGTGATTCTGTGTGCTTGTATAAAGACAGATATTTATATATATACAAATCTCTATTTGAGGATTAAAGTTATACCTGAGCTAGAGATAATTTCTAGTTTAATAAATAAATAATAATAATCATTAATATATTTATGTCAAAATTGTGAATGCATAAAATTTAAAACACTTATAAATCAAATTGTAATGATTTTATATTTTTATATATTTAAAATTTTTTTGTTTTATCAGCATATATTTCTTAGGTCAATCCTATTGCAAACATCCATTAGCTCACAAATCAGACTAATCTCTCTCCCTATTCCATAGCCAAATTCTGCTAGTTATTGGTCAGAAAATGAGTAATTATTCTTTGATTGAAAGCAAAAAAAACCTTAAAATAAATCAACATTTAATGCATTTTGAAATAACCACTTCACTTTTTCAAATGAGCAAAACATACATAGCACAAGTTATATATTTAAATATAACTTCATGTATATTTTTTAGAAATATATCTAATTTCTATTCCATCATACATTAGAAACATATGACCAAAGACATGTGAAAAAAGATAAATGATTCCCAAGATGCCATTTTATGTTGAACCAGTATTTATCAGTTGGTCCAGATTGCAATCTCTTACAAATATATTCATCATTTGGTTTTTTGTTTGACCATTGTATATGTTACTATAGAGACAGAAAATTATCATAGTTTCAATATCAAAGGATATCATTTTTTATTTTGCAATTATCAAAACATTTATAATTAATAAAGGTTATATTTGTTTAAATAGTTTAATAATTTAAAATATTTAGCTTTTCTGTACAAAACATCTTCGCTAATTTATTTACAAATTCACTCTCCATCATAACTTTCCCAAATATTAAAAATATAAATGTTATAATACTCAATACTTCTGGCTCATTTATATTCTATTTACTTATACTTTGTCCACTTCATATTCCTCGATTCTGTTTCAGTGGGCTTGCTCAGGTTATAAATTTAACTTCATCTTTTAGAAACATCTATTTTTTTCTATTGTACTGAACAATCATTATTAAATAATCCAAAAACTTATAGCTTTTAAAAATATTACTATTTTTCAGCTTGTTCCTTCTTATATATATTTAAAATATGGTTTTAAATATTGTATCTTTAAGTAAAAAAATATATTTGATATACACATTTATACATATGTATGCTTGTGTACTGAAAACAACAAACATACAAATTACAGCAAGATAAAAATAATGTGAGTAAAATACTTTAATAACATATATATCATTACTATCTAGATCAGAATTATATACCTATACAACTAAATCAACTTCAAAGTCTTAATGCTTGAAACTTTCAAGCCATTAGGTTTAAAAAGTTAATATGAGTAGAAAAAGCAGTAACTGACTAGTTCATATGCAAAACAATTTTAGGAATCTGTTTTGATTGTTATATAGAATCCATTGCTTACTGAAGTTTATAAAAAATTGGTTATACAATGGGCAAAAGAATCACACTGCCTAATATAATATTTGAATTAATAATTTATTTAAAGTCATAAGAAATTAAAATTACAAAATAAAATTTAATTCCTAAAATGAAATTTTTTCTTAAACATGATACAATTAGTTCCTTCTCTTGTGCCCCTCCCCTCTCTAATTGTAAATCATATGTGAAATTTATTAATATTCTTTGCTGCATTAAAAATAAATACAATATATTAATTTAGCAATCAGCAATAAATACTTTATACTCCAAAAAAAAAAAAAAAAGGCTTCATGATATAATGGTTAGAACATAACCTACTTGAGATTTAATTATGAAAATATCAATGATGCTTGATAATTTTTTCAGAGAGCCACTATATAACTAATCAACTAACTCATCCAATATTGCTTAATAAAAGACAACTAGCCAGTAATCATACATCCATGATACTAAGCTCATGATTTATCATTGACATTTCTAAAACCATCCATGTCATTTTAACAATAAAATAAATTGAAATATTTAGATGGAAAATTCTTAAGGAAAAAATTCTTGGAAAGCATTAAAATACAGCTTCTATCTGGCATACAAGAATCTACTCATGGATAAAAATAAAAAAAATCATTAGAAAAAAATCCATACTAAATGTATGGGAATACAAAATAAAAATAATATAAAAGATTTTTTATTATTATACAACTTATTGTTTATAATAAATATAATGGAATTAAAAACTGCAATCTAATCTATTACTTGACTCCAGATTCATATAAAGTAAGTCTGCATAATCAATGGTCATTAGATGACAACACTAACCAAATCTTTGGTCTTCATCAACAAAAAAACCCCTCAAAAGTCAAAAACTGGTCTGAAGATTTGACTGGAACTATTATCTAGTATCAAATGATTTCTCAAATTTATATTGTTTTTGATTTTTGTACTTAATTAGTGCCAAAAAATTGAAGATTGAATTCATGATCACTTACTTTTGAGTATAGATAATAATACATATATGCAATGCATGATTATTAATATTTTATTGTGCTTTATATCAATTTTTTAAAAACAATGAAATGGATAAATAAGCTCAAAAGTTATAAAAACAAGTTAAATTTGCTTTTGGAATTTAACCGCAACAATCAGAAATTTATTTCATCTAGATAAAATTAAATGTGTATTTATAAAATGCTTTTTATTTGCATTTTTACAATTTTAAATATAGTTTTAACTTTCAATTAATTACTGACAAATTTTTGATCATAAGTCCTAATGGCAGTTTCAGATAAGATATTTTCAAATGTCTGGCAATATTCCCATTTTGTTTGCCTGTGATAATTTTATATTTAAGCTATAAATACATATTTTTTTAAGTTTAGAAAGTGCATTAAAATAACTGTATACAAATATAAAGATGTATCAGACGATTGGAGGAATGCAATACTAATATTATTACTTAAAAAAAGGTGATAAAGAACATATGAGAAATTAGAACCTATCAGCCTTTTAGCAGTTCTATAGAAAATTTTTACCGAGATAAATGACAACTCGTCTACAGTGAACTTTAGATTTTAACCAGCCAAGAGAACAAACTGGATTTGTAAGTAGTTTAAGCACAGTGAATCATGTCCAAGTATTGAGAAAAGTTATAGAAAAGACCAATAAATATGAAATGGAATTATGCTTAGGATTTGTAGATTACGAATAGACTTTTGATTCTCTAAGCATTTCTTCAGTGTTTAAAGCATTGAATTATCAAGACAAAAACCAGCCTATTATCATGTTCTGAAAAATATTTATCAAATGCAAAAAGTAATGATTAGATTATATGGAAATACTAGAAAGATTAATATTGAGAAGGGTGTAAGGCATAGTGATTCCATATCTCAAAAACTTTTAACATTAATTTTACAATAAATATTTTATGGATTAAAATGTAAAGCTAAGGGAATAAAAGTAAATAAAGATTATTTAAGTCATTTAGATTTTTCAGATGATATAATTGTTTCATAAATAATGCTTCAGAGTTCAGGAAATGTTGCAAGAATTACCAGATAAAAGTCAAAAAGTAAATGCTAAAAAGATTAAAGAAGTGTTCAATGGATTTTCTCAAAAGTAGAAAATAAAAATTGATAATGATGAATTAGAAGAAGTTAACAAGTACAAATAAATACCTTGGTAAGTTTATTAATACAGATGGAAACATAAATGATGAAATTAATAATAGGAGTATTTTTAATATAATTAACTTCATATTGAAAGGAAATATGTTTATGTGTTTGAAAAAAAAAGGGTTTTAATAAATATCTTGCCAGTTCTTACTAGTGGATCTGAAACTTGGACACGTAAGAAAAAAACAATACAGAGACTTCAGAGATTATATTAGGAGCACTAAGAATGGATTATACATGTGAGAGAGAACAAGTAGGTGTTACTGACATCATTAAAAGGACAGGAAACTGAAATAGAGTTGCACTGGACATATAGCTAGAAAATATGATAGTAGATAGACAGTCAAAATCTTAAACTGGATTCCAAGAGTTTGTAAAAAAAACCTAGAAAAGATCATACATAAGATGGATTGATGAAATATAAGGAAGAGTACCGGATGATGTGGAGAGGCTAGAGATCAAAGAAACAGGGTTAAACTTGGAGAGAACTCCATCCTGCAGTGAATCGATAATGGTTAAAAATAACGATGATGATACAAATATTTAATATGATAATATTAAATGTAGCTTGTATTTTTAAATTACATATTTTTTATTTTTTTTATTTTCCACACCATGCAAGAAATTTATTTATAAGCTTTTGTTCATGAAGTAGTAAAACTTTTTATATTATTCTACAATTGCGATTATTTGAAATTGCATTTGTTGCTGACATGATGAATGAAGACTCCCTGTAATAAAATAAATTTCAGCTCTCTAATCCTCAGCTAAGTCACACAATGCTTTTTTAGTTATATATTTCATATAATTTTGGATATACATACATATGCACATATAATAATATATATTTACTAGATATTTAATAAAATATAAGAAATAAAATCAGTTACAAATCTCTACCTGAAATACAAATATAAAATATCACTATAGTTTCATTACATCTTTGTGGAAAACAGGTAAAAAGTGACCTTTTTATCTGTGCTACTTTATTCATATTTATGTTTGTTTCACAAGAGAGTGTTGCTGAAATTATAGACTAACATTTGGTGATATTTTAATAAAATATATACAATAACAATTAATCAAAATATATGGATTGATGAAATAGAAAAACAGAAAGTAACCTGTTAATGGTTGCACACTTGCTTCCTCAGCTATTAAAGATTTCCATGTTGTTGTAAAACTTTTAGTTTTGATTTTTAAAAATGGTTCTTCAGCATAATCTAGCTTGACAAGTGCACAGTCCTTAAAGAATGTGATTTATATTTAAAAATAATTATTCTTTTTATTCATGATATATATGTAAATAAAATAAAATATCCATTATATAATAATTATTATAATAAAAATAATAAAGTATAATGATGATAATATATTTGTAAATAATTATAATAAACCGCAGAAGTGCTTTTAATTAATTTCTTAACCTCTTTCAACTAAAAACCATTCAAATTTAAATTTAGCGCATGTTAAAATTCAAGAATCTTAGCATATAACATGATGATGTTTACCTTCTGCTAAATTAATATAGTTCTCAGTTGAAAAAGATTAAGAAATTAACTGAAAGTACTTCTGCAGTTTATTATAGTTATTTAAAAATATATTATTACCATTATATTATTATTTTTATTATAATTATGTATATATGCATTAAATTAATAGATAATATTTTACCTGCCAGGAATTTTTTAATATACTTAAAAAATGATGAGATTTATGACATGCTGGACTAGATGACTCCACTAAGCTGAATAATTGTTAAAAAAGTGATACAACTAAATTTGAAATAGTATATATATATATATCTATAAAAAGATGAACAAAGTTTCATAAATATCTATCATATTACAATTACATTTTAATATCCCATTGCACAGAAATAAAACACATATTAATACATATATATAAAAAAAAAAGTCCGTTAATTAAAACAAAATTGTAATTATAATTGAAATAATAAATTTAAAGGTTTACAAACTATTATAAACAATCCTTAAATCCACAGAAGTACTTTTGGTTAATTTTTTAAACCTGCCTCAACTGCCGTTAAATTAAAAAAAAACAAAAAACCTGCCTCAACTGCCATTAAATTAAAAAACAATAAATAAAATAGAGCGGAAGCGAATGTCATCAATTCAAATCCCACGAATCTCGTATTTTAATGTTAGCAGCTTGTCGATTTATTAAATGCATTTTATTCCTGTTTATAAAAATTGCCTCTTTAATTTTTCTTTTATTATGGTTTCTCTCTTCATGAAGAATTTTCACATTTGCAAAATCAAATTTATATTTACATGTTTTTTCAAAGAATAAAATTAATTAACAATATTTTAAAAAGTACTAAAAATAAAGATTTAAGTAATAATGCATACTATATGATATATCCTTCTTGTGCTATATGTCCTCTTATTTTTGCAAATATAAAATTACATAAAGAAGGTAATCCTTTCTAAGTTATGATAGATTCTGGTGGTTCATTCATGTATCAGACTTCTAAATATATTGATAAGCTTTTACAAAATTTTTTAGGATTTGAGGAAAATACTATTGCTTCATTGTTTGACTTTGTAAATAGTATTAAAAATTTGGTGATTGATGAGAATGATGTTATTGCTTCATTGGATATTACAGAAATGTATGGATCTATTGATAGAATGAATTCCATAAAAATAATTGAACACACATTAAAAAGTAAAAGTATTTGTAAATATATGATAAAGTTTATTGATTCTTTAAAATTTTTTAATGATAACATTGTTACATCTTTTGAAGGTCAATATTATAAAACGTCTAAAGGTTGGCCTATGGGTCTGCCTGTAGTTGCACAAGTTTGCAATTTTGTTTTATCTACATATGAGAGTAGTATTTTAAATATGTGTACTTTTGGAGATATTAAAATTTACAAAAGATATGTGGATGATGTTTTTGTTTGTGGAAATACTAATACTATAAATTTGCTTGTAGAGGAATTAAATAAGTTGAGTGACTTGAAATATACTATTGAAAAGGAACAGGACAAAAATATTAAATATTTAGATTTAATTATTACAAGAGATAACAGTATATTAAATTATAAATTAATAATTAAGCCACTGCAAAAAAGAGAATATATAAATTGTAAATCAAAAGTACCAATGATGCATAAGATGACAAGTTTTAGATCTTTTTTGTTTCGGAATGAAAAATTATGTCGTTACCAAAGTGATAAACTGAAAAATATTGAGATATTTGCCAAGAAATTGCTTGATGTTGGTTATAAAATGGAACAAATAAACAATACTTTATGTCAATTTAAAAAAAGTTATAATGATTTAAAGAAAATGAATATTAATAGTAAACAATGGATATCTATTCCATTTATTTCAAATCCACAAATGAAATTTTTTAAGGATATATATGTTTAATGTTTTTCTACATTCCAAACAATATTAATAAATTAGTTAATAATTCTAAGAATGTCAAACCTGTCAAGCAGAAAAGTAATGTCATATATCAATTTTTTTGTGATTGTATGCTATCATATATAGGTGAATCTAGGTGCAGTGTTGAGAAGAGATTGAGGGAGCATGAATTGTTATATAAGCATGTAAAAAGTAAAAACAATGGTGATTTAATGTCTCCTTCAGTTTCCTTTGATCATAAAAAAAACATGTAAATATAAATTTAAATTTGATTTTGAAAATTCTTCATGAAGAGAGAAACAATAATAAAAAAAAAATTAAAGAGGCAATTTTTATAATCAGGAATAAAATGCATTTAATAAATCAACAAGCTGCTAACATTAAAATACGAGATTCATGGGATTTGAATTGATGACGTTTGCTTCCGCTTTGTTTTTTTTTTTTAATTTAATGGCAGTTGAGGCAGGTTTAAAAAATTAACCGAAAGTACTTCTGCGGATTTAAGGATTGTTTATAATAGTTTGTAAACTGTTAAATTTATTATTTCAATTATAATATATATATATTGTAGCTATAACAAATCTGATGTAGCCCAGATTGATTATACTACAACAATGCAGAAAGAGCAACAAATGTGTTTAATAAACTCATGTGAACTGACTAATAAATATAAATTGTCATTTACATGTGTGCATGTCACTTGAAAATTATTAAAGATAATATTAAGTATTATTTAGTAATATATGAGGAACCAAATGATAATAACATTGTAAATGAAGAAAAAAATTGCTTTTGATATGTGAAAGATTTGTGTAGTTTTTCTTTAAAAAAAAAAAAGAATTTAAAGCATTTCATATCTTATTTAACCTGCCTTTTAAATAAGTTTTAATTAAACAACTTGTTCATTTTTATAAGAAAATCCGATGGTGAATTTGGAAAAAAATATTAAAACTTTAAAAATCAGCAGTGAATTTTTCTTCTTCCTATGTTGTGGAATGGAAATAATAAAAGAACAGAAAAAACTTTTTTCTTCTTCTTTTATAAATAAAAAAATCAGAATATAATGTACTGTAATGGTCCTTCCATTTATCAAATAAAATCATCAAAGTTAATTTAGCACAAATTATAATAATCATATTGATATGAAAAGTTAGTGTTTAAAAATAAAAATAATCTTTGAGACTTCACATTCAAATCCAAATAACATAAATGAAACAAGATAGGAATAAAATATAATTTAATTCAATCATAAATCATATTACTGGTCTAACAAAGCTATAATAAAAATGTTACAAACTATATCACTTTTCCAAAATAAATATTCTGTAAGAGAAGACTTTCTGTTAACAATCATTTTATAAACATAAATTTTTACCATAGATGTAGCAGAACTCAGAAATGAAAGTTCAAGTTTGATCACATATACACAACAGGAATTAGCCACTATGAACCATAATATTCATTTAATAATATTTATTTTTGTTCATAAACTTAAAAGTTCTTACAAGCTACTAATGATGATTGTAAAACAAAAGACAGACTGAAAATGCTAGCCAAGAACACTAGTTTTCAATAAAAATTTTAAATCACATTTATTTAAACTACCACTGATTAAAATAATACATCATATTCTATTATTTTTCTAATCATATTTTTTTAAAACTAATTTTATTAATTACAATAAAAATATTCATTCCAATATAAAAATTATTTTTATAAATTTGACATTTAACAAAACAAAATTAAATCTTTTTTTTTTTAAATCATATTTTATTCAATGTTTGAATAAATGATCTTTGAACCTTGAATTTTAATCTTAGACATGGCACAAGCAACTTTAAATTTGTAAACAACAATAATTATTTTTTTCTTTTTTTTAACCATTGTTTTTATTAAAATTGTTATCCAAAGATAACCAATATCTTGCTTTGCAACTGATACAGTACTAATATTTGTATCCACAACATGTTTTAAAGAAAGGGTTTTTTTTTTTTCAAAAAATATATTGTAACGATGCAAAAGTCATATATTCCCTAGCTCATGAGGTATATGTTGTTTGAAAACCATAATGTTTGAACAACATCAATTTGGTATAAATAGGTTCGAAATAATCAACTAGGCATTCTTATTACTATCATTCTGATTCTAGGATCCCAAAAGTTCATTCCATATTGCTTTGCATTAAAGTGCAGTCTACTATTAAAGCCATGATCCATGGTGAAAAAAGAAATGACCGCTGATTAAAACTTTTTCCATTATAAGCTGTATTTTATTGACTGTTTTTAAAGCATTTTTCAATACTCCAGTTTCAACAGTCAATATGACAAATTTATTTAGAAAAAATCCATCTACCATGTCTGGCTAGATACCCAGAAACCACACTAATGAAAATAACATGGAAAATGCAGTCGGATCCAGAAATTAGTGCTGAAGTTTGTAAACCAGCTTGTACAATGCCTCTATAATGCTGTGAAGAAAGAAATGGATAGTGCCATATAAATTACTCAAGACCTACAGATAGTATACCTCATAGAACATCACCAGTGCTATTGCATTTACTGTCTCTAACATCATTAGTGATCAAGAAGATCACCATCATCGAAAAAACTAAAGACAACAGTAAAATATTAAAAGAATGGTATCTGAAAAAAAAAACAGTGACTGATTCAATATTTAATATGATAAAATCTTATTATCATAAGTACTATAACCTTGAACTTGAACCATAGCTTAAATTTAAAATATCTTTTGTTACTATAATATTTTTGTTTATGGGTTGATAGTTGTGAGTATATATAAGCAATAGTTTTATTTATTCATTATTAATAAATTGTTCCCTTTTTTTTTATTAATCCATTTAGTTTGTGTTTATAACTCAATGCAAATATATGCTTTTTACACCCATATACTAATTAATATCTACAGCCTTAAAAAATCATACAATCCACTGGGGGATATGTTGGGAGGGTGGAAATAATTGGTGATAATCGTTCCTTTAAAACTTCCAAAAATAAACTTTCTTTTAGGAGATTTGGCACCTTCGAGTTTCTTTTCATTGAAACTGAAAAACAAAATACTTTTACGAGTACTTATATTTTTAAATTATAAATCATCATGATCATAACATTGGTCAATATTATTATATATATGAATTAGAATTTTTATTTGAATTTTATTAACCATTCAATTTATTATTTATTTAACCAAAGTCTGTGGTACATATCTTGGATATCATTATATATCATTGGTTTCTGGGTTCAAACCCATTTTCTATCTACCTGTTTCAAAAGTTACCATTACATAACTGACACAACCAATGTTTTGGCTTGAACAGTCTCCTTTATTCTGCTTAAAAATACATATTTGTGCAAACACTTTGTGGCTTGAATATCACCTTTCTTAAGTTTAATTTTACTTAAATACAGCCATGTGATGTACAGAATATTAGCATAATGTGGTGTATAATAAATAAGTAAAATCAATATGGTTGAATTGAAAAAAAAATGTATGTACTAATATTTTATAAAAGCAGCAGGTTGGGTCTATGTCAGCAAGGTAATATTTAATATGTGGTAGTATATATAAAAATAAAAAATAAACATTAAGGCAGAGGTATATCATGTTATTCTGGAGAAGACTGTATACAAATAGTTGAGATTGGTGTGTGTTTAATGAATGATAGAATATATATAAAAATACTTAAATTTGTAAATCTGCAAAAAGAAATCAATAAGATAGAATAAAATTATAGAACACTTAGTTTTATATATAATAACTCATTCAAAAACAAAAAGGATAGAGGCAAAGATAAATATGGATTCATCAATGCAACAGCCAGTACAGCAAATGAAATCAGAGCCAATTGTGCAAGAACCTATTCATACAGTACAAAAACCTTCAGAAGAGAAACCAAGCACAATTACACATAAAATGTTGTATGCTTTTATGAAAAAACATGGAAGAAATGCAACAAAAGTTACATGAAAGACATAACAAATTTATGGTAAAAATGCAACAGCAATATGAAGAATAGCTTTAAAAAATTGAAAAAACTTTGATGTGGTGCATGAAGAGGAAAAAACTAAAAAAGAAGCACATGACACCAATTATGGTGAAGTTATGCAAAATCTTTAAATGAGCCTAGAGAAGTTATCAAGAATATAACAGATGTTAAAAATATTTGAGAAAATAAAGCATGTATAATAAAAGCATCAGATCCCGAATCAGCTGTAGTAATGGAAGAAACCAATGAAATATTGAGTTTGAAATTACTTAAAGTACCTAAAATGGATTATGATAAAGAAGTAGACTTTTGTAATGATGCTATTAAAGAGGAAGTAAAAATTCAGGCATCCTTGAAAACAAGTAATAATATAGAAGATAACTATCAATGAAACTAAAAATCTTGTAGATGGGTGTCAGAGCTCATTGTTTAAGAAATCTTTTGAGATTTTTACCTCTAAGTAAGAAGATGAATTCTGCTATCTAAATATTAGAAAGAAGAGAAAGTTGAAAGTCAAAAATCTATGCCAGAATGAAGAGAATATTATATTTTTTGAGTCAACTCATGTAACATCTCCATCTTTAAAGAAATACCTGGAGGTAAATTTAATTTTAGAAGAATGAAGGATGGCTTATTCTCTGTCAACCATGGATCTGTTAAAGGGAAAATGTTTTAAGGAGAAATAAAAATTGTATAATGACTATAAAGTTAAAATATATAACAATCCTGAAAGTGATATTAAAATGATCAAAAAAAAAAAATTACCAGCTTCCTAGAAACCAAGAGTGACTATTAGTGATAGTAAAAAAAAGAAAAGAAAATTAAATTATGAAATATATGACCAGGATAGTTATTTATTGACTTACGCGAGATTGAAAAAAAAAAAAAATGTTTTTATAGTTTGTTTAAACATATTATCTTTTTAGTGATGTATTGGAATTTAGTCATGTACATGAGACACTATGTTGCCATGTGATGAAATGAAGTATATATTGTCTCAGGTGCTACCACAATATTTTTTGTCTTTTCTGAGTAATTTACATACTCACCTGTAAAACTCAAAGTAAGCAAGGTGCAATTTAAGTGTTTGTGAAATTTATCAGCCTCTAAGACTCAAAAGGGAGAAAGGCTTAATTTTTACATAGTATTTATCAGCCTCTAAAACTTGAATGGACCAAGGCTTTATGTAATTTCAAGGGTTATACCCTTCAGCCTCTAAGACTCAAAAAGGAACAATTCTTCTAGTGTCCATGATTCAGCATACACCTTAATGTTTTATGATGGAATTTTTATAGACACTAGAGTTGAAATCCTATGTATTCTTTACTGTATTTAATAACTAAATTTTTACATACTATGGACATATGTATTTTGTAAAGCATTAGTTATGAAATTGAAAAAAATATAAAAAAATAATTAGAGAAATGAATAAGTTACATTATCCCATTGTCTCATCTTAAAGGGAAGGGATTTGTAGCTATAACAAATCCAATGTAGCCCGATTGATTATACTATGTCAATGCAGAGAGAAAAAAAATGTGTTAAATTTAAAGCACTTTAAACCTTATATAATTTGCCTTTCAAATGGAAGTTTTAATTACACAATTTGTCTATTTTTATAAAAAATCTGATGGTGAATTGGAAAAAAAAAAATTAAAATTTTGGAATTGATAATACTTTAAGTTATAGTTAAAAAAGTCAGCAATAAATTTTTCTTCTTCCTATGTTGTGAAATGAAAATAGGAAAGAAAAAAACTGTTTCTTCTTTTTTTTTTATGTATAAAAAAATCAGAATGTACTAATATATGTATCCACATGTTTTGGGGGAGAGTTTTTCAAAAAATATATTATGGAAATAATGCAAAGGTCATATATCTCCTAGTTGGTGACATAATTGTTGTTGAAAACTACATTGTTTGAACAACATCAATTTGGCATATATAGGTCAGAAACAAGTAACTAAGGATTCTTATTATTATCATTCTAATCCTAGGAGACCAGCAATTCATTCCATATTGCTTTGCATTAAAGTGCAGTCTACTATTGAAGCCATGATCTACAGTGAAAAGAGAAACAACCGTTGATTAAAACTATTTTTCCACCATAAGCCATATTTTACTAACTATTTTTGAAGTATTTTTCAATACTCCAGTCTCAGCAGTCAGTATGATGAATTTATTTAGAAGAAATCTATTTACCATGTGTGACTAGATAACCAAAAACCACACCAATCAAAACAACCTGGAAAATGCAATCGGATCTAGAAATTAGTGCTGAAGTTTGCAAAACCAACTTGTGGAATGCCTCTATAATGCCATGAAGAAAGAAATAGATAATGCCATACAAATTACTCAAGACTACAGATAGTTTACTTCATAGAATGTCACCAACACTGTTGCATTTACTCTCTCTACCAATGTTTAAGAAAAAGATCATCATCAGAAAAATTAATGAAGACAACAATAAAATATTAAAAGATTGGTATTTAAAAAAAATCATGGTTAGTGACTGATTTAATATTTAACATGGTACGATCTTATCATTATAAGTACTATAAAGCCTTAGACTTGAACTATAAATTAAACTTAAAATATCTTTTGTTACTATAATATTTTTGTATATGTGTTGATAGTTGTGAGTATATAGAAGCAACAGTTTTATTTATTCATTATTAATAAATTGTTGAATTTTTTTATTATTATATCTTTTTATACACACATATTAGTTAATATCCATAGCCCTGAAAAATCATACAATCCACTGTGGGAAATGCTGTGATGGTAGTAATAATCGATGATCATTCTTTTAAAACTTATCCAAAAGCAAACTATCTTTTTAGGTTTGGCGCCTTTTAGTTTCTTTTCACTGAAACTGAAAAACAAATAAAATACTTTTGGGAGTATTTGTATTTTTAAATTAGAAATCATCATCATCACATTGGCTAATATTATTATTTATTTGAACCAAAGTCTATGATACATATCTTAAATATCATTACATATCATTGGTTTCTGGATTCAAACCCATTTTGTCTACCTATTTTTAAAAGTTACTGTTACAATATATATATACTGTAACAGATGGAATGCTTAAGGAAGTAGTAAGGAGGAAATGATAAAAACTTCACATGAATTATTTGTAAAAACAAATAATGAATATTGGGGTTGTTTTGAATTCACAAGGAATGAACTGTTGATGCTCAATTAGCTAAAACTGTTTAATGTTTCAGACTTAAAGGATAAGGAATGTATTCTCTAAAGATGAAAAAATGAAACGTATAGGAAATTAAAGTGATTATCAATCATTACTAGTAGTAAACATTATGAAAAATTGTAGTCAAAAATGTAAAATTGTTATGAAATGAAAAAATCTATGTGGAATAAATCATTGTTAAAAATAAACAATCCTCTGAATATTCCAATGTTAATCAAAAGATTCTGACATGAACTTCGTAAGATCATTTAAGATTGAACTTTTTAGAAAGCACTGTTTTCTATTGTGAATTCTCATGATATGGATGTATCACAAGCATAATAACTGAATAAAGGATGTTTGAAAACATATAGTTTGGACAGAAAATTGTACATTTTTCCAAACTAAACATTAATTCAAGTCTATATCTAGAAATGATAAAAAAAAAATGTATCAACTAAACTATCTTCTCTCAAACATGGATGGATCATGATTGCAGTTTCAATATTTGCTTGGGGGATCAGGTTCTTCCCATTGTGGAAATGTTACAAGACAATTACCCAATTCATATACCATTTACAAAGTCAAATACTGATTTGAAGAATAGAATATTTACATTCCATGATCTCTCCAATAATCTAATTTACATAGTGAACATCTAAGGATCATCAATAAATAATGAATAAGACTGATATACGTCATTACCCATATGTGGTACAATTCTGTCCCACACATAATACAAACTGTTCTTGTGAATGCAATGACCATATATGACTTAATAAAAGTGTTACATATCTTTGTTACATCAATCAAATCCTTGAATATTTGTAAATATTACTTTTAAATGCTTTTATTCAACTTACAAATTCTGTTTGCTAGTTTGTTCATTTAAGTCAAATCTTGAAAATGATTTTTAACATATTTCTATCCAACAGATTTTCTTCAAATTTTATACATGTTAGGCATTGATGATATAACATTTTAAGGTTTCCAACCTAACTTGTATTGGAGACCGAATTTCAAACTGCAATGACAACAGTTCAGCAAGTTTTTAGTGATGTGTAGCAACAGGTAATGTTATAATTTTTTTAAATATGCTTTCAATGAATTTCATGACTAATTCACTAAAAACTGTTTAATTAATTAAAATAGAATATAAAAAAAAGATGAAATATTAATTTCTATTGATTAGTTTTTTTTAAGATACTGCTTTCATAAACGCAAAAATCTTGTAAACAATTTTTAATGCACATAAATTAATTTCAAGTATTGGAAATATGATGATATTGTTTAGATTCTCATTTTTTAAAATTTGAATATGAATAGTTACAAAAAGTCAGTTACAAAATATCCAAATGCTAAAAAATATTCCATATAAAATATATTTTATAAAAAATGCTTTTTATTTAATTTGATGAGTAATGCACTAAAAAAAATATTTTTTTTTTCAACCACAATTTTGGTTGTTATAACTTAGAATAAAGTGTGGGCATCTATAAATTAATTAATTAAATAATTAGAAATAAAAACATGGGACTACATAAATTAATTCAATCACTTGGGTAGTGAATGAATTAATTAATTTATGGAACCTCATAATGTCAGAAATATATCTGTATTACAACATTAATATATTTCATTTTGAATTTCTTCTTGTTAATTCCAAAGCACATCTTTGCATATTTAGCTGGGTGATCTGAAATCTCTGGTAAATTATATTTATTAAAAACCTTCCTTTTTAAAGCAAATAGACATATTTCTTTTAAATTATACTAAAATTGCTTTGTCCAAGATTAATTATGTGATTAATTTCATTCATTATGTTTCCATATATATTCTAATAATTAACTCAAAGAGATTCTAAAGCATTATTTATGAAAAACCATATCATGAATTGTTTTTTATTTACAAATATTTATTTAAAGCAAAAACATATAAATAAAATAATATAATTACAAGGCTCTTTATTGTTATAAATCACAAAACTATCCTAGTTCATTTTTATTAAAATATCTGAATTAATTACAGTACATTGTAACTACATTTTGATAAGCTTCTTAACTTTCTCAAAACCAAAAAAATTTAGAATTCAGTTATAGACAATCATCATCAGCCATCTTAATTAACATAAAAAAAAATAAAGTTAATAGTATTTATCTTTTTAATATGTTCTTTATTCTCTCTTTTTTTTTTTTTCATTATCCTTATATGAAATAAATCTTTAAAAAATTCATTTTTTCACAATGCTTTTTATTTGCATCTTGACAAACATTCTTCAGAATATGACGTTTTAATCATTGTGTCAATACTTATATAATTAAATGTCTTTTTATAATATATAAATCCAATGCATAATGGCAAACAAATTTTTTTTTTTTTTTTTTAACTTCTCACAATATTTGGATGCAATCCACTGAACTAAATTCTACTTGTTCTTTTGGTTGGATAGAATCAAAATTTGCTGTAAACAAGTTGTAATTATCTTAGTAAATATTTTGTATAGAAGTGATACAAGACTAATAGATTTATGATTTATATCTTCTTTACCAGATTTTTTAAATATCAGTATTGTTACTGCATTCTTCCAATCATCTAATGCATCTTTATTATTTAGACATTTGAAATATAGTTTTGCTAACAATTCTTCTATTTTTTCACTATTTTTGTTGTAGTTCTTAGTAGACTATTAATTATCTTATTCATCTCAGTTAACTTTGAATCATTTTCAAAGACTATCAATACTTTAAAATAATTAAAAGTTCTAATTTAAATTTATTGGAATGTTTCTGAAGATTAGGAATATCAATTGATAATAGTGATTTTTTAAAATAATTTTTATCTTTTTAGTTTTGTTTTACCATATATTTTACATCTTACTAATCAATGACGACTTCCTATATTGAGTCTATTAAGAACAATACAATCCTGAAATATATATTTCTGTTACTCAAAATATAATCTAATTCTGCTGTATCTTCATTTGGATGCTACCATGCCCCTTTCTGTTTAGCATTTTAGAAATAAGGAATTTACAATACTGTATAGTTTTGCTTTGCTTTTACTTTTCCTGCAAATTTCATAGCCTGCATACTCTCTCACTTCTGTTACCATAATCGGGTCAAATATATTCCACAGTAATCACTTTTTCAACCATTTCCAAATTGTAACTATATAAATATCCTCTACTTGTCTTACAGTGAGTTGGGCATTAACCTGAATTATCAGCATTTAATTAATCTTGCTACTTTGTCTGATATTATACCATTTATCTCTAAAACAGAGTTCTTTCATTTTAATTTATAATGAATCTCATTCCACTTTTGCTTCTAATAATTATCACCTCTAAAGTAAGGTATATATTCACTTTCTAATTTAACTGACTTCTCTTTTTTTCTAACTTCACAAATTCCAACAATATCCCATTTAATATTACAATCCTTTTTCTAATTCATGTAATCTTTTTTCAATTGAAAATGATCTGCAATTGTAAGTAATTAAATAGAAGATAATCATTGAATGACAATCTGAATTCATATTTCTGAGAATTCTTAGCACCCATTGCCTTTGGCTATCAATCACAGCTTTAGCTAATAACTTTAAAGCCTCCTGGAAGTAAGGGTCCCAATTTAGTTAATCTATCATGATTGTAAATATCTAATAAAAATGTCATTCAGACACACATTGAATCCTGCCTTTAAAACAATTCAACAAATGTTTCAATTAAAAATTAACAGATAACTAAAAAGAAAGACCATGGTATTTGTTAGTCTTAAACTCAGAACTAAAAAGTCATTCTGGATAAAGAGTGTTCATGAAAAGCCATCAATGTTCATTTATCATATGAATAGTCAGACAGGTATGTGTGAATGACATTAGGAATTTGCCTGCTCGATTTCTTTGAGATCTCAAAGAGGAATTAAAGAATCCTTTCTGTTAACAACAACATAATTCTGCAAGTAATGTAGATCATGAAGATTAATGAACTATGTAGATAATATAAAAATGTATAACATTCTTTTACTTAAAAGAGAAACAATTTTTTTTAGTAAAAAAAGTCTACATATCCACAATTGTAAATAAATTATCTCCATAGCTCACTAATTTTCTAGCTCTACATTGCACATAATATATTGAATTAACTTCATTTCTGATTTCCTTACCTGGCTGGATGACAACATCATCGCCACATTTAATGGACACCACTATCACATGATTGATGGTTGGCCATGAGGTTACCTCTCAGCAGAATTCTGTCCAGTATATATTTAAGTCATTTTGAGAACAAGCTCCTTCCTAGATACTTTAATATTACCCTCATCTACACATGCTATGTTGATAATGTTTTTATTGCCAGACCCAAATCAGTTATCAACAACATTAAATCTGACCTTCAGACCTATTCCGCTTTGCTTTTTGAATATTGTCAGGGAAGATTCACAAAGAGAGCTGAAATATTTAGAAATCCTTTTACAAAGAAATATGTTTCATTTAAATTACACTATATACATTAAGCCTCTTGAAAATCCGAGACTTTATACATCCCAAATCTGTGTTCTTATAAATTTGCAGATCTGTCTTTATTTCTCTTCCGAAATCATTACTTATGCAAATATGATGCACCAAACAAAACTTAAACGACTTTACCACTATAGGATTAAAAAATATAACCACCTCACAAGAAGGGTAAAATAATTTTACCAAAAACTAAATTTCAATACACCCAAAGATGGCAGACCCTGGCTTCTCCTTCCACACATTCCTTTGCTAATCACAAATTTTATTAAAATCTTTTCTCCCTCATTTTGGCTAAGCTTTCATACCCTCCTCCCCTCAACCAATAAATTGATTAATAACTCCAAAGAAAGACTAGACTCTGATCAGACTACTAATACCATATACAAAGTCCTATGCACTAAAACTGGCTGCCAACGCCTATACTATGGCGAATATCATGCATTCCTTTCCATGCGAATCTCTCGACCTCGTTATCTACAAAAAAGAGCTTTTGATAAGCCCGAACATAGTTCTATTTTTCTTGAGCACCGTAAGTACACTGGCAATAATTTTGAACCTTCCCCCAACTATTATTGTATGTATAGAATGAGATGATGTCAAATGTAAGATCAAGGGGATCTGGCATATAGCTAATAAAATCCACATTATAAACCGAAAGAAATCATGCACCCCTCTCTACAAGAAATGGACTCTTTAATTCAAAATTTGCATTATTTTTGAATATCTGTTGCTAATATATTCTACCTTTTCCCAGAAAACTCTTTGGTTATGATTATGAGAATATAGAAATTCCTCGAAAGAGCTAAGCCATCTTAATATTATAGTTCTCATTTTAGCTTCACCTTTAGCTGCATGTCAGCACATATTATTGCTCGTTTAATGGAACTTTACATATCTATTATTATTACATATATTTATTGTAATAGTCAGATTATCTATGTTTAAATTTATTTTAATTTAATTTAATTTGGGCATCACCTGACAGCACATCAGGAAATATATGACACATATTCTTTATTTATATATTTTATTAAAATTTTCAATATTTCCTTTAATATGATGGCAACGACACTACATAGCCATTATTTGCGATATCTGGCTAGATCATATAAAAAATAAGTTATTCTTGATGAAATGGACATGGAATAAATATGGAGACCAGACACTATTACATATAAAGAAGTTAACACACTATTTAAACAAAATAATAGTTATTTACAAAATATCGTAATTGTCAGACAAGATATAATGTTCTTTTCCCTAAACATGCTTACATTTTTGAGTATATCATAAGAATTTATGACAATATTTTTTTTATAACTGATTATTGCTTTAAATAAGCCATTTTTTTACCTATTTTTTAACTTTTAGTCCATATGCACAAAAGAAAACAATAGTAGTTATTTTTAGTGTCCAAGGCCTATTTTGATTAATTTCAAACATTAATCTTTCAATTACATATTATAATACTCCCAAGATTATATGATCGAGCACACTTGCTGTGGAGTAAATCCCTGGTCTTTAATATTCACTGATATAATCTACATATGACCAATCCTCACAAATACATTTATTTATATCATTAGCTTCATAAAATAATCACATCTTTATATCTAATAGGGAATTATTTTAAACAATATCCTTTCCTTACAAGGATAATTCTAGGGAAAGGATACTTTAGATCCAAATCGCAATTTAATAATAATTCAACTTAATTATAGACATGGCTCTTTTGAATCTGATCTCAAATTTAACAATAACCCCACATAATTAAATGAGGTGACCTTTTGGATCCAACTCCACATTTACAAAACAAAATGATGAATAAATCCATCATATTATAACGGGATTTGCCGTTTTCCATATATATTTTGCGTATATCTGTAGTCTTGTACGATTGCGTGTATGTATATATAACGATACATGTATATGCGTAATTGTTTAAAAGAATATTTATTCTTAAATTATTCCATTTTATCGCCCCAGCATATTTATGAGCATCAATTTAGGACCTCAAGTGCCAATCCTATATTTCTATAAGAATTATGCTGGGAGAAATGGAATACCAATATGGAAATGCCCCTGGACTAGCTCTGCTCAGGGCTGGTGGTAAAATTTACCGGCAGTAGATCTAACCCTCTCTTTTTTTTTTATTTAAAAAAAAAAAAAATTCATAACACAAAAAAAAAACCATTCATTTTATACACATTTATTAGCAATGATATTTACGTATCTATAAAAAAATATATATATATTATTTACTTAAGTTGAATTAATGTCTCTTTTCTCTTTTAAAAAGAAAGATTCATATCAGTTTCTTTTTTTTTTGTTTGCTCTTTTCTCTCTCTTGCCAAAACTCCCACACATACACAAATATGCTATTATATGTATTTTGCACCGAAGATTTAATTGGACTAATTTATACAATAATAAATTCCGTAGAAAATAGTTTGACCTCTCCGGGCAAAGAAAAGAAATTTTAAGTTCGCAATTGTATCAAATAACAGTTTTCTCAATTTCGTGGAGTAAGCTTACTAAAAGTGACATATATATGCAAAATAGGGAAAAAAAATACCTGAGTTTCCCCGGGGAATTGATCGAATTCACCTGGTGAAAAGGGAATCTCCGGTCCTTTGTCAGTGAACGAACTTTGTTTTTCTTTTTTTTTTTGAAGTTCGGGTTCCATGGCTAAAGTCCATTTATTTATTTATTTTTTTCCTCTTGTGGCGATTCAACATTGTTGCTTATTGAGGCTAATTCTCCGGGCTTGATGTCCCTTCTCCGATATCAGCAGCTGCTATACATTTGGGGGAAGGATTCGAACACCTCGCACGTTGAAGCTTCTACCCCAGCCTGACCATATTTTATCAATATATAATCTGATTTCTGGATTCTTATTTCTGTATATCAGCCTAACGTCTGCCTTCTTCTCCGTCCAAACTTATACCAAACCTTACTTCTTTTTTTTTTTAATTATCGAATTTATCTTTCTTTTCATTCATTTTCAATTATATTTCCATTCACATTCCATATGCCTTTGTTGGAATGCACCACAAAAGCTTTTTACACCTATTTCATTCCAATTAATATTTAATTAGAATTAGATATTCCAAGATTTTTATAATAATTACTTCCATTGTTCTGCAAAATCACTGTCTTCCATCTTGACATTTATAGTTCTTTTGTTGATTTAATATGTATATATTTAAAAAGTTTATCAAACAAAATGTTTTTTTATTTTTATTTTGAGAATTTTCATTTTTAATGGTTCAAAAACGCACTCACACCTATAAGATAGCGATGTGTATAGCTGGGTTTGGCAAAAGAAAGAGAAAAAAAATCAGAGCAAGTGTATAACCCCCCATACCTCTTTTATGAGTTCTTTTTAATTAAAATAATTAAATCAATTCAATACGACCACGCAAATGACCATTGATTGTACATCAACTTGTAAATATTAGTTTCGTTAGTAAAGTAATATATATTTTTAATAATACGTTAGTAATAAGATATATATATATATTTTAATAATGCATTAATATACGAATATGTATTTGTCTAATTATCGCAACAGGGTTTGATTATACCTGCCCTGTTGCAATACCCCGCTCCCAGAAGCCTTCAAATACGGTCTATGGATTTGAATGGCTCCTAAATATCGTGAACCATTCGTAATGGCATGGGTTTGAGGGAACGAGCATTGTAAGATCCTCTTACCTCCTGCCCAATATTTACCCAGAATGCATTATCCCCTTGAGGGAAAGGTCCCTCATATAAACTGCAAAATTTCTTACAGATAAATTTCCCCGGTTCACCCACATGTGGGGTTTTCATCATGACTAGATCGCCAACTTTAAACCGATGAGGCCTCTCTAGTGTATGTTTGTTTCTTTCCTGACTCCTCTTCAAAAGTCCTCAAGTGCCAATCCTATATTTCTATAAGAATTATGCTGGGAGAACTGGAATACCAATATGGAAATGCCCCTGGATTAGCTCTGCTCAGAGCTGGTGGTAAAATTTACCGGCAGTAGATCTAACCTTCTCTTTTTTTTTTATTTTAAAAAAAAAACTCATAACACAAAAAAAAAAACACATTCATTTTATACACATTTATTAGCAAAGATATTTACGTATCTATAAAAAAAAACATATTATTTACGTAAGTTGAATTAATGTCTCTTTTCTCTTTTAAAATCAAAGATTCATATCAGTTTCTTTTTTTTTTGTTTGCTCTTTTCTCTCTCTTGCCAAACCCCTCCCCCCACAAATATGCTATTATATGTATTTTGCACCGAAGATTTAATTGGACTAATTTATACACTAATAAATTCTGTAGAAAATAGTTTGACCTCTCCGGGCAAAGAAAAGAAATTTTAAGTTCGCAATTGTGTCAAATAATAGTTTTCTCAATTTCGTGGAGTAAGCTTACTAAAAGTGACATATATATGCAAAATAGGAAAAAAAAATACCTGAGTTTCCCCGGGGAATTGATCGAATTCACCTGGTGAAAACGGAATCTCCGGTCCTTTGTCGGTGAACGAACTTTGTTTTTCTTTTTTTTTTGAAGTTCGGGTTCCATGGCTAAAGTCCATTTATTTATTTATTTTCTTCCTCTTGTGGCGATTCAACATTGTTGCTTATTGAGCCTAATTCTCCGGGTTTGACGTCCCTTCTCCGATATCGGCAGCTGCTATACATTTGGGGGAAGGATTCGAACACCTTGCACGTTGAAGCTTCTACCCCAGCCTGACCATATTTTATCAATATATAATCTGATTTCTGGATTCTTATTTCTGTATATCAGCCTAATGTCTGCCTTCTTCTCTGTCCAAACTTATACCAAACCTTAATTCTTTTTTTTTTTAATTATCGAATTTATCTTTCTTTTCATTCATTTTCAATTATATTTCCATTCATATTCCATATGCCTTTGTTGGAATGCACCACAAAATCTTTTTACACATATTTCTTTCCAATTAATATTTAATTAGAATTAGACATTCCAAGATTTTTATAATAATTACTTCCATTGTTCTGCAAAATCACTGTCTTCCATCTTGACATTTATAGTTCTTTTGTTGACTTAATATGTATATATTTAAAAAGTTTATCAAACAAAATGTTTTTTTATTTTTATTTTGAGAATTTTCATTTTTAATGGTTCAAAAACGCACTCACACCTATAAGATAGCGATGTGTATAGCTGGGTTTGGCAAAAGAAAGAGAAAAAAAATCAGAGCAAGTGTATAACCCCCCATACCTCTTTTATGAGTTCTTTTTAATTAAAATAACTAAATCAATTCAATACGACCACGCAAATGACCGTTGATTGTACATCAACTTGTAAATATTAGTTTTGTTAGTAAAGTAATATATATTTTTAATAATACGTTAGTAATAAGATATATATATATTTTAATAATGCATTAAGTATACGAATATGTATTTGTCTAAATATCGCAACAGGATTTGATTATACCTGCCCTGTTGCAATATAGATATAGTATATTTTAAACTTTCAACAACAATTTAAAAAAGTACATTTATAAGTTGTACATACATAACATCTAACAGTAATCAAAAAAGAGACAAATTTATGTGCAAATGAAATCAATTAAATTTCTAAATAAATCTTTACTTAAAACTCTATTAACACTCATTATTTACCATCAAGATACTTCATTTTACATATTTTATCAACATGGAGACTTTGTATGTTTAAAATGAATATTATTTCCTGATTATAAACAACTTTACATATTTGCTGATAATTTTTATATATTTGCTAACAATTTCACATTAAAGAAAACTTTTTTTTTTTTTACAAGATAAAATTTTAACAAATTATATCAAATATATAATAAAAACAAGATGAAGTGAATTTTTTTTTACATACCAAATTTTTTTTTTCAATTGCTTTAAAATGTAGCTCAAGTATTATTATTTATAGATGCTTAGTAACAAATGCAAACTCTTTTTTTAAAAAAAAACATTTGCTTCCTTCTTTAATCAATCAATTAAATACATGCTACAAGATTGTAAATAAAACTTAAAATGGTTAATGTTAAGATAACGTTTAAACACTTTTTTAAATTTAATCTGCAAAAGTTCTATAGCCAGAATTCTCTACAGTTCATAGTGAGGATTTTTTTTTTTTTTTGCAGACTAATATTTCTGCCACAATGATTCCCATTAATCCTGTTAATGTCCTTATAGGTTGTTATAAAGTATTTTTTGAATTTCCTGTCTTTGAAATTTGAGGTTTAAACATTTCCCCTCCATTTCAATTATAAATTCCTTTTAAAAGGTTGGTCAGATTCTCAAAAGAAATCCAGGTTAAATTTCAGGCAGTTGGTAGTTTTTCTCTTTTTTATTTGGTGCAGCTTGAATAAAGTAAGAACCCAGTCTGATGAATTTTAAAAAAAATTGACTATATATAATTTTGACCTCTTGTTTCTAACACTTTTGTGGCCCCTTTAATTTTAATTACATGACTTTTCAAAACACCATTATTATCTAATTGATTGAATTTTCAAAACACTATAATTGTTTGAATTTTATATCTCAAAACAGGCTTAATCTTTTTATTAACTTATTTTTAATTTATTTTAAAACTGTTTTTTCCCCACTAGTACGTTGTGTTGTTTTTCAATTCATTTCATACATTCTTTTAATCTTTGATAAGAGTAACAATTTTAACATATTAAAACAATAAATTAAAACAATAATTTACTTATAATGAAATTGACTTGTATCAGTAATTGCTACCCATATATTACCTCCACGGATTCTAGTTATAAAATCAATCAATAAATTCTGAAAATTTAAAAATAAGAACTATTTTTTTTGCTTCTGTGATTTAATTTGAATTATAGATTATTGCATTATGAAGAAATAAATCAGAAACTCACTTAGGTATTTTCTGAATTTTTTTTTTTTGTAGTTTTGTTTTTAAATATGTATATATGTAGTATGTGTATACATTTTAATATATATACAGGTATATGTATAATGAAACACATTTTACATGAATTACTATTATTCATAAATTTCAGTAGCAGAAATATATTTTGGAACTAAATATCATGAATACAGGAAATTATTCAATTTAATAATCTATAATTTTTACAAAGCAAAATATATATTAGCATGCAAAAAGACATGTAACCTTCCCTTAGTAATACATTTACAACAATAATATTCATCTTGATATAAATAATCAATTAAATTGATAAAATAAATTTTGAAATCTGAAAGTAATTTATGTAGCAATAATCATATAATGTTTTAGTGGTTTAAGAAATCCATGTATACCTAAATATTTACTAGGTCTTTGTAAAGGCAATATAGTAAATGAACAGTTGCCATTTTCCAAATTTATAAACCACCGAATATAATCCCTATTAAACTGTTTCTATCATATAATTATAAAGTCATCTAATGAATCCAATTTAATTTCATTAGCCAAATAAAAAATATATTTATACTGTAACTGACAATCTAATCCTCATTAAACTTTATTCATAAAAGTGCCAGTTCTATACATTTTACAGCATTATTTTATCTTTTGAAATGCAATATAGTCAACATTATGGACACCAACTATTAATGATAAAATTAATAATCAATTGACTTCAGCAAACAATTCTATCAAAGGATACAGTTTAAATCTCTGTGATGATATGAGATGCCATGGAAGAGACTTGCATGGTACAAAAGCAATCACATCTAATTGTCCAGAAACTATAGTTTTGTTCTAGAAAAATAATAATAATAATAATTTTTAGAAAGAAAAATATTTTTCAGCATAAGTTACAAAAATAAAAAAACAAAATCTTACAAAAGTAATAATAAAAAGAAATTTTATAAATCAATTTTCTCAATATATAAAAAAAAAACCATGCTTAATTGCCAAAAAATATTTCAAATTAATAAATACATATTTTAAATTTTGATAAAATTTAAATTTATGTACTTACTAATTGAGTTACTTTTTGAATGAATATATTCTTTATAAATATATCCTTTTTATAAGACATCAATTTATTTATCTTATTATTATTATTGAAAAGTAAATTATGAGATTCACTTTCATTTATTACATACATAATATAAATAAAATAATAAAAGTTAAAATTCAATGTAAAAAATAATAATTCAATAATCATTTTCTTTAAAACCACTACTTCATTAAGTAATAAACAAGTGCATATCCATTAAACATAATATTTGCCCTTAATTAATGTATATAAACTATATAAAATATGTACTTTGTATGCATATGTATTTCTTTTTCCTTTTTATTTGTTATTGCTATTAATTAATTAAGAACTACATCTCTAACTCTCTTAATTATACCTTGTCAAACAACAGAAAATATATTGTCAAACTTATCTATATAATTTGCTTAGAATTTACATAATTTTTTTAAAACTACCCCCATTCCCTCTTTTAACAGCCAACTAAGTTGTAATAGATTTGGTTCTCCAATGATATCATTTAGCTCTAGTGGCTTTTTAAAATCTTTTACCATACATATTTATTCAAGCCATTGATATCACATTTGATTTCATTAAAGTTTATAATGAAATGTAAAAATTGATATAAGATGAAATTAAAAAAATGGCATGCAATAGCAAATCACCATCAATAATGATCAAATGATTATAGTATTCTATTACTTAGTTACTCCATCTCTGACAGAAAATGACATATATGATGGCATTTAAAAACCAGATAAATGTAAAAGGGCAAAAATTGCGATCATTTTAAATTTGAAGTTAATAATTCTTTATTTAGTATCACCCAAAAATGGGATAAATATAACATGTTAATAATCTGAATTAATTGAAACAAGAATGATTTTGAAAAGTGATTTTCAATAACTAAATATTTCTCAGGATACTAATCCATTAGACAAGCATGCTGATTGATGGCATTGTTTATGTGCAGAAACACATAAAAATACAGTTTATGTGGCCGGACTTATGGCTAATACTACAGTTCTGTTGAATTAGCCATTGCAGGCCACTTAGATGGCGTTGCACAAAAATATTCCGACCTGTTTTGTGCTTCGCGACACTTTATGTGAATTCGCACAATTCACTGTTGGCTACCGTATCATCTGATGATGCTTGGTTTTCAAGTGGCCATAACTTTTCTAATCTCCTTAACAGAGTAATTTCATTTCTTTATAAAGCACGCAGTCTGACTCACTAAGAATTGTCACACTATTCCCACCCTTCCCTACACAACTTGCAATGGGCAAAAGCTTGGCAAAGGGTAGGGCCGAACACGATTTGGCTGAGTACGAGACAGATAAAATGGCGGCCAAGAAAATTTTAAAATTGTGACAATTGCCGACAATAGAAGCAGGTAATCGTGATGGTGTTGACACGGCCAGACTTACAACTAATATAACAGTTTCTGTTGTATTAGCCATTGCAAGCCGCTTGATGGCGTGATGCAAAAAAATATTACAGCCTTGTTTTGTGTTTCGCGACACTGGTTATTCGAATTCGCACAATTCACCGTATTGTTTCTGAGGGTGGTCACAAGTTTTGAAATCTCTCCATAGCAGACTACTGAAATCATGCAATCTGACTGACTCACTAAGAAGTGTAGGTACACCGTAGTGCAGCGAGTCCATGAAAGTCTATATTTGCAAAACAACCTCGCAATTCCGATGTCGTGCATGCTCCTGCAAGCAAAGCTCTTCGATTTGCACACGTTTCCAAAACAAAAAGTTGTGATTCTATGATATATAAATCGATAAAAAAAAAAAGAGTAGGGAAAGTTGAAAAAGGTCCAAAGTTTTGGTCTTATTTTATGTTTTTTTTGTGGGGTGGGTGGGGGTGGTTGAAAACAAGTCTGTCGTCACTGAGACAAAAGTTATTTTTGATTTGCTGTTTTTATCCCCCCCCCCCAAAAGGTAGAACAAGATTTTATTACAAAAAAAAAGGTAGTACAAATAAAATCGAATAAAAACTGTTTTAAAAATCAAAGTTTGACTATATCAGTGGTAAAGACGTATTTGTGTATTGTTTTTGTTATCATAATTTGTTAGTAGGTAGAAAAAAAAAAAACGTTTCCAAGACAAAAGTTATTTTCAGTTTGTTGTTTTTATTTTTTAAAAAAAATGGGTAAAACAAGATTTTATTAAAAAAAAAAAAAAGGTAATACTAATAAAATGTAATAAAACTTTGTTTTAAAAATAATAAAAGTTTGACTATATCAGCGGTAAAGATGTGCTTGTGAAAGGAAAAAAAATTAAAGACGTAGTAATAGAAAAAAAAAAAAATTAAAGACAGTGTAGAAAAAAAAATCACTGGTGGGTGGCCTGGTAACGTTACATTTGATTGTTTTTACATAGTAACAACACCATAAAGTGGTGTGCGTGTCTAATGGACTAGTACCTTTCTCGGAATACAAAATCCAATGTATGTATTATAAAAAGTAAATGACCGAAAAAACAATTTATCTTCATATCTCAGTTATACCATAAATGGATTGCAAAAACTGTAATGCTAACCAAATAATTTTAAATAAACTTAATTTAGTAAAGTATAATATTAGATAGTGAAAATACAAATCTCCCAAAATAAAAACAAATTTTTATCAAGATTTACAAAAATTATAAATAATAATTTTTTAAAAAATTATTACACTGTCAGTCATTTTAGATGAGATCATAGATATTCTAATCTCTGTTTCATAAAAATATTTCAGGTACTGTACTTACAATCATTCAAAAATACTCTTCAGTTATTCATAATAAAAAGTTTTTTATTTTACTTTTTAAATAAAATAAAAATTAACTTTGTTTTTTATATGAAGTTTGTTTTAGATTCAGCTTGTTAATAATTAAAATATAATCTCAAGTAAATGCTTTCTAACTTTTTAAAATATTAAATGAACAAATTTAGTCATTTTTCTTATGATAAGGCTGATATTAAATCAACTTCTTATTATAGGCAACTTTGAATAAGTAATTTGAAAGAGAATTAAGAAATTGGAACAATAAAATAGCACATTATAAGTAAATACCAAAAAGTAACAGATGATGGTTCAAATAATTGATTTGTTGGGTTATTTATGGTTCAAACTTCTGTTATATAACCTTCAGGAATTAAGTCTTGTTATGAAGAAAATGCAATCTTTCAGTTTTTAAGAAATGAGATGGCTAATTAATATTGATAATACAATAAAATCTGAATTAAGAATAATACAAATCTAACGTGAAAGAATAAAAGTCATTTGAAAGCATAAATCAACCAGATTGTGAAACAATGATGACATTGCCTCTTGAACATGACCTATATAAATAATATGCCTAATTTCCTTTACATTTTAAGTATAATGATGTGGATATGCCTAATTTGCTTTACATTTTAAGTATAATGACATGGATCATCAGTTACTTACAACTCTCCCCTCCCCCCCCCAAAAAAAAAAATCAAGATATCGGTGAAGAAGCAATGACTAATTTTTAAATTTTATTATTTGCTTTTTTTTCTTCTAAATTATCCTAGTTATTTTGTTCAATCAATCATATTTTATATATCAAAATTTTTTTATAATATCAATATTTTTAATAAAAGAAAAAAAAAACATAGTTGGCACTATCTCGATATGAATAAACAAAATATTTTTTTTTATATATAAAATTCAATCTTTTTATTTTTCATTCAATTACTATATTTCTAAATTTTCATTTTAAAAAGACTTTAATTATTTTAGAATAATTAGAATTTTTAAGTAGTGCATACTTAGTGATAGCAAATTTCATCAGATGTAAACATGGATGCATATATGTACATTGTTAATTTAAAATAATCAATTTAAAACAAAATTAGAATAGACAACTAAATATAAATAAAAAATTTATTAATACATCCGAGTAGGTTTTTGTTCCTTATTGGAATCTTATCAAGATGCTGCCTCCTTTATAATCAAATGACCAACTACTCTACAGCAATTCCACCCAAAGGACATTATTTACATTATCCTATAATAAAAATAATTAGTAAAATACATAAATACATAAAAATGAATAAATTTATTACAATTTTTATTTTTTTTATATATATTTACAAAACAATCTACAAAATAATATTTTAATTATAATTCTAAAGTTTACAATAATCCAATAATGTCCACTTCCCTCATAATTCTGCTGGACTTTTAATCATGTTTACACATTTCTTTAAATTTTCTTAAATATGCAAAGTTTCATGAGAAAAAAAAAAAATGTTATGAAACTTTGTATATTCAAGAAAATTTAAATAAATATGTAAGCATGGTTAAAGGTCTAGCACAATTAGAGAGGAAATGAGGATTGTTGGATTATTGGAAACCTTAGAATTATAATTAAGATATTATTTTCTAGATTGTTTGGTAAATTATATATAAAAAAATAAAATTTGCAATAAGTTTATTCATTTTTATGTATATATGTATTTTACTAATTATATTTACTATAATATAATGTAAATAATGTCCATTGGGAGAGTTGCTGTTAGTCATGTAATTATGAAATAGGAAATATCTTGATAAGGTTCCAATAAATAACAAAAGCCTGGTTAAATGGCTAAAGTTTTGTGATGATGGTATATTAGATGTAATAATATGTTAGACTATTTCCATCATCTGTCAGTAAATGTTGAATGTATTTTACCGGTCGCCTATTCAACCGTTCCTAAAGGGATTGAGAGCTCCAAAACAAACATGATACAGCGTAAAGATTTATTTATTTTCCTATATCAATAGTTGTTCATTATCAACACAAGGGGGCGCCAGATACGATGATTTAATTTACAATTTAATTTCTCGCATCACCTTACGTCATATCAAAACGATTTCGAAGTCTAATCCCCGCCCATAAGCTCAAACTCCCAGCATGGACCAATAAGGGTCACTCAGGGTCGCGATGTAATTTTTTTTTCAAGACTATTATTCTGGCAAAAGACACAATACTAACCAATGGAGAAGAAGCTTGGTTGATTAACAGATCGGTCCAAATATTGGACCGGGTCATTGGTTATTTGCAACTAATACGAATGTTCGGTTTATGTATCATTATATAAAAAAATTAGAAGCTTATAATATCACCCCCCCTTTATCATACAGTCCAATAGAATTATTCATACTAGCTTTATTGACATTTACTTATACTTATTAATAATAGGCCCTCCCAACTCTTAAACCTATCTTAACTACATAATAAATAAACATCGTGACTTACGGCACGATGAAATTTAAAGAAATAAACAAAAAAAAAAAAAAACAAGAAAGACAAATTTAAAAGTAAAATAATTAATTGCATGAGTAAATGCTGATTATAATAATTAAAAAAACATATTTTAATTATAGAGAACGATTTGAGGAATGCTCGACTTGTTTAAATAAAAAAAAAAAATTATTGAATATAAAAAAAATGAAACATTGATTAATAGCTTTATTTGCACGCACATACACGCATTCTCGCACTCGCACAGAAAAGAACATATTATGTATAATAAACATGGATGATAAAATATATTTCCTTCCTTTACATTTTGAAATTAGGTGTGTGTTATAGTTTATCTGCGAAAGAAAATAATAATTAGGATCACAGTTCATAACAGGAAAAGTCCTAAGATTTAAATATGAGGAACTATGTAGCATCTGATATTTTTTTATTTACGAAAGTTGAGATTAAAATAATAAGATTTAAATATGAGGGATTACGGATCATTTTATATTTTGATTTACGAAAGTCGAATTTAATTAATTATGAGATTGCCTTTTAAAGTCTACGTAAAGAATGAATGGGAGCATAAAAAAAATAAAGTGTTTACCTAGGATTTTGCGTAGTCTTCTGCTGCTTCTAATTTGGTGAGGGTTCGAACCTGGTGGATAATGTTTCCATAATAAATGGTTATTCATTTCATATAAGTTCAGCGTAGTATGTTTGGACGATTCTTGTATATTAAACGGAACAACGTCCTTGGACTGATTGGAGTACGATGTTCGGACGGCACTGTTGTTGATCATTCATAGCTGTGGAGATGTTCTGGCGGCGGAGCGTCGATCAATCACTGAAGGGTTTCTTAGCCCATCATGACGATCGACGCTCTAAATGTTAATTTCATAGTGATCATATTGGATAAACCGGATAGCAAAAAAAAGAGAAAAGTTCTAGTTGTGGCTTCCGTAGGAATCAAAAAAAAAACTATAAGCATAAGCATAAAAAAAATGTAAAAGAACCAAGGACAAAGACTAAGACTCATATTTATATGGGTTGGTTATTATCTGAGGATCGAATCTCCACCCAGAGTTCAATATTCTTTGAGTTGTCGTTGGGGTCCGTGTCCTACGTAATGTCCATTCAATCCATATGCTTGAGGCAATCTTAGGTTTATGCAATCTCACATTGCAATCTCAGTTAGAAAAAATTCATACTTATTCACCTTTTATACATACATGTGTGCGTGTTTTAAGAGAACAATTTAACTTACATTAGTTTAAAAGTCGAGCATTTAATCTCAAAATCACCTCTATAAGCTTTTAACTTTCACTATAGTTATAATTTAAAATAAACCCCTTTTTAATTACCCCCGCGGCATATACAAGTAGAAATCACTTATTGAGATTTAAAATGGCATATTAGTGATGCTTTATATTTTATTTTTAGAGAATATTATTATAGTAGATTATATGAAAGCCTTAAATTATTTAATCAGAAATATTAACATTTTATTTTATAGTGTATTTTATAAAGCTTTGAAAGAAAACTATATTTATTTTTATCATAAGTTGAAAGTAAATAAAAAATAGAGTATTTTTGTGTGTGTGGGTATATACCTGTACTGACTTTGTCTCGGTACAGTATAGAAAATTTTAAATTTTATTTAAACTTTTCAAATATAAACAATTTGTTAGTAATAACACCCAAATAGACAACACAGATTAGTTATGACGCAATGTTTTGAGTAGTATTGTTCTCCATTCTTCTTCAGGTGTTGCTGGCCTGACCAGTGCCAGTATTAGCATAGGAATCGAACTCGCACCTTTAGATTCTCAAATATCGAATTTAAGGCCTTTGAGAGAATAGCTCAATTGGTTAGAGTGTTTGCCTTAAATTCGATATTGAAGAATCTAAATATGCGAGTGCGACTCTTATGCTAATACTGTCACTGGTCAGGACAGCAACATCTGAAGAAGAGCGGAGAATAATAATACCATTCAAAATGTTGTGTCATTAATAACCTGTGTTGTCTATTTGTGTGTTATTACTAACAAGTAGTTTGTATTTGAAAAGTTTATAATTTTCTATACATTCAACATTTACTGATAAATGATGAAATTAGTCCAACATATTATCACATCTGGTTAGATGTATTAAATAATTTTTTATTTATATTTAGTTGTTTTAGATTATTTTAAATTTTATAAATATTAATTCTTATTAAGCGCGATGTCAGCACGTAATACTTATATAAGGCTAAAACCTTAGTACATGCGCCTCGAGTGCTTAATTTTAGCAAGAGAGACCTCTACAAATCATAATGCAAGATTCAACTTTGTAGAGGTCTCTCTTGCTAAAATTAAGCACTCAAGGCGCATATATTAAGGTTTTAGGTTCCTCTTATCTTTATAAAGTTGAATCTTGCATTATGATTTGTAGAGGTCTCTCTTGCTAAAATTAAGCACTCAAGGCGCATGTACTAAGGTTTTAGCCTTTAAATTTTATATAAAAAAAAAATCATTTAAAATAAACTGTTAATTATATATCTAGACTTTTTAAATTTAAATTTTGAAAACAATTTTAAATGTAAAACAATCCTCAGGGAGTATAAGATTATCAAATATGCATCTATTAATAACTAATAATTTTTTAAAGGTTATTTATTAAAACTATTATTAAATGTAGTCCATATTAAATTAAAATCTATATTTTTCATCGATTACATTATTCCATATATCTAATTCAAGAAACCCATATCTATTATAATTCATAAGTTAAAACAAATCTTTTCTCTGACATATTTGATTAATTATGACAATATGAAAATTATGGACTGTGAAAATCATAATAAAATTAATATAGACTTGCTAGCATTATTTCTTAGGTCTGACAATGCTTAATCCTCAAACAATCTCTTATAATGCTCATACTATTTTTACTCACTTCAATATTGATTAGATGCAAATTATTTCAAACTTGTACCTATTGATGAGGAAAAAGCATACTTCTATTTAACAGTATGTACATATTTTCCATGTGGTTTGCAAATAATATGCTTATGTTCTTTTTTTAAAAAATATGTTTGTTGAAACATATCCATCTTTATGGAGAAACTATAGAACATAATAGAAAAGTCACACATTATATAAATTATCTTGAAAATGATAAAATTATCGACTACTTGTAATAATGAAGAATGCAAGGATAGTTACATTGATAGAATAATTAAGAAATAATAGGAAAGCACAATATTAGAGAGGTTGGCATCTGTATTAATCCCTTCAGAAGGGTAAAAATAAATGCTACGATGATAAGAATTTAAAGAAATTAGTTCAAATCTTAAGCCATAACATTAAAGATTCAAATCAAGTAAAAATAGACATCTCACTATAAAACAATTTTTCATTGTTTGTAATCAGAAATAAGTTTAAAAAATTACTGAAGATGGTGATGGAGATTAGGATATTCAAACTTGACAAATCTTATAATAATCCTATACATCTTTTTATCACAAAACAGC
The DNA here is from genome assembly GCA_028023455.1 of Epiperipatus broadwayi. NCBI lineage: Eukaryota > Metazoa > Onychophora > Udeonychophora > Euonychophora > Peripatidae > Epiperipatus > Epiperipatus broadwayi. Next base: position 1,504,803 of record JAQFVV010000191.1, on the reverse strand, counting down.
CTGGAAAAATATGAAATATGGACTTCAATTGATTATCCTGCGTCTGAAATAGGAAAGGTATTTTGGAAATATATTAGGGCCAAAGAACACAATATAATGAATTTAAATTAGAGTTATTACCAACCCTCAAGCAAAAAAAAAACAAAAACCTATGTCTAGCTGAAATTTTTTAAAAATGGAGAGTTAAAGCTCGTGTTTTTGCAATATAACGGCTGCACGAGATCTTAATTGAAAAATGTCTAACTACATTTATTTTGTTAAAAAACATAAAAAGAATTTGATAAACTTTTATCAAAACGTAAAAAAAAATTTATTAAACTGATGGACTGATTTTTTTAATATCGGCCAGAATGCAAATGAAATCATAATTTTCTTTGTGCAGCCAGAAGATTATAGTTCTTCAGTTTTATAAGCTTTATGAGGTAAAAATTTACTAAACTTTTATTAAAACAGAATCAATGAGGTGAACTTACTTTTTTAATATCGTCCAAAATGCAAATGAAAGCTTCACCTTCTTTGTGTCCATTTTGGAATTTCATGGCAGAGTTAATATACATAGTATTTTTTAATTTTAAGTAAAATTTGGAAATTGCTGAGTGTGTTTGTAATGCCAGAATGCTATATTTTGTGAGGCGGGGGTGGCTTTAAATAAGAATTCACAACTACCTGTTTTTCTTTAGTATTTATTATATGTTTTATTATTTTTGTATACAAATTTATAACTTCAGTTTGTCAGATGATTCGGTGTTCGTGTTATTTGACAAAATTGCGGGTTTATTTGGCAGGACTTAAAAATTTACAGGTAGAATGACGCAGGTGTGAAAAGGCATAACAGGTCTAATATGTAAGTACTTTAAAATAATCACGTCTGATAATTGCCTTTATAAACATTATTGTTAGTTCAATAATAGATATCAACACTCTTTAATAACATATAATTTGAAATTGAAATAAAAAAAAAAGAGTTTTTCTAAAAAATATCAAAGATTTGAAACACTTCTGCTGAGAATACATATAAACAAATAATGATGTACATACATAAGTTCTTTAAACTCTCTCTCTATAACAATCTACAAATATATAGACATATATATGTGTGTGTGATGCAAATGTAAATCTATATAGATTCTAACAGTATTTACTAGTATATGTAAAAGTCTTACTTTCTTATTTATTTTTTGCAATCCATTCTCAATACTGTTAGAAATAATTTTTATACTAGAAGCTGGATCTTCAACTGTGAGCAAAGCAAATTTTGAAAGACATACATTACAACTAGTCTGAAATAAATGAATGAGAATTAATGAAGCAAATAATTATGATTGTATTTATAAAATCAGCTTTAAATATTATTTAAAATTAGTTAATATAAAAGAGAATTACAAAAAAAAAATTCAAGTTATACTCATTTAAACAGTGTTTTTTAATAGACATTTATCACAAAAATAATCTTTTGTTTGATAGGGAACAAAAGAAAAAAAGATCTTAAGTGATTCCATTATATTTTAATATCAGTTTATTCTTTAGTCTTAACTCAATTTAACTTATATTACTCTTTTCCCAAGTTATTATCTTTCTATCTTTTCTTTTTTGTTGGTGATATTTAAAAGCTATTGGAATTATTTTTCCTTTCTTCAATACATTTTTCCATCCCAATTTTTTAAGTAACTAGTGTTTCTAATGTTATTTATACAATTTATTTATTTCATAAATCTTTTTTTTTTTCACATTTCAATTTTCCAAATAATTTTTTAGCTACAAAAAATCCTTAATATAAATCATTAGTTATCCCCTTTCAAAGTTTAATTTTCACAACTTTAAAAACAATTATAATTTCTTTTAAAAAACTATTTTATGCTACTTATATTAGCATCAATATCAAATTAAAATTCTAGTTCCCAATTCTATACTATTAAATATTTTAGACATTCAGTAATTTTCTAATTTCTTTTAAAAAGCTTAATGACATATTTTTAACTGATTAATCCCACAATTCTACTCCAACGTTTTTAATCATAAGTTAATTTCATAGTAGCAAAAACATTGTTGAATGAACATGTTTAATTTTTGATGTGAAGATTTATTCCATTCTTAAAACTTTTCAACTTTATTCTATCTGTGAAATTTCCAATTTTTGATATTTTTCTTCCCTAATTTACATGACTGCATAACTATTGATTATTATTTGATCCCAATGAATAAGATCATATTTTCCATATTCTATCTAATATGCTTATAAATGTAATAAATTTTGTATTTTAAAATTTTATATATGTATTTAATAAATAAAATATATTTTAATGGTATACATATATGCTGTTACATTTCTGTCAATAAAAAAGTAAATATAACAATAAGTAAAATCACTCAAGTAGAATTGTAAAAATATTAATAAAAACTTTTATTTAAACCAAGATATAAAATTGCACACACAGATGGAAAACTATTAAATAATTACTTAAGAGTAAGTTAAAGTAAAAAAAGAAAAATCTAAAGATAAAAGATTTTTTTTTTTAAAGTAATGTAAAAAAAAATAATAACTATTAATTAACTTATATTCAAAAATTGTTTAAATCTTAGTAGCATGGAAATGATTTTTTTTTATTTAAATGAAATGATTCAATAGCCCTTGAGGGCATATAACTGATCAGTCAGATAAGAGATCAATTAAAAAATTCCTAGTAATAAAATCTGATGTGCCCGCTCAAAAATAAACTGCTCAATAAACGATATGAATGAACACACGGTCCACAGAAAAAAATCATCATTGCCAATAAAATCAGTGTGAAGCCAGGCAAGATCGATCCTGTAATTTGAAGATAAGGAATTCAAAACGATATAAAAGGGAAGTAAAGAAAACTTAGGCTAAGTGGAGTTTTGTTCTTTTGATATTGCTCTTGTTGATTATGTAACTTAAGCATATTTACTTGTATTGTGGACTTCAAAAATGTAAGGGTCACGCAATATATTAGTTTCCCATATTTGCACCAGCTAAGGTGACCTCCAGGGTTATGGTTCCCAAAAAGCAGCAAACCACTGATTGGTCTTCCCGAAAACAATATTAACACTAAATGGACTTTGATTAGAGTTGTGCAATGCATCATGGACCACCAAGACGGATTTCAAATAAACCTATAGCCACGGAAAATGTGAACTTTAATAATCTAAGAACTTCTCAAATACTTTAATAATCTAAAAAAGAACTTTTCAAATACAATATCTAAATGGTCCCTAAATCATAGTCTCTTATCTGATTAAATAGAAATTTAAATGATTTTGTTCTATTTTTTTTTAATATGTTTGCTATTATTATTATTATTTCCATTCTCATAATTTCTTTTAAATTAATAATTTAAAAATAAGAGTAAATTGCTGCATAGATTCATAAGATTATGTTAGTTTAAGTAGGTTAATTTTTGGCTATTTGTTTCGTAGTTGAATCGGTGCTAGTGGAGGGATGTATGGGTATTTTATGTCAATGTAATGTGGGGAGGTGCATTGGATTTTCATTCCCTTGTTCCATGTTAGCATACAGGGCGTAGTACCCAACTAAATGCATGGCCCAAAAGCGTAGCGATCACATTGCCAATGGACATGGATGTATTTCTTATTGATCTCCTTATGCTCTGATTGGTGATAATAAGATGGCAATGACCGCAATCCCTCATTATGGAGCATGTCTAATATATATTCCAAATGATTACCTCACCAGACAGATGCACATTCCTGTCAGCATGGTTTTTTTTTAATGCAAACATCTTCATTTTGCATTGATCATATCGGTATATCAATAAGCTGGCACTGGTTTGGATGCAAACTTGTAGCCTGGAGTTAAAAGAATCGAATAAATAAATGCGCAATCTAGGTAGTATATTTACATTTAACAAAATATTAAAATTGTATTAAATCTTAAATTCATCCACCTGTGCAAATGATATAAATTAAATTCATTCAATAATTAATTTAGTTTCCAGAATTTTTCTTTTAATGTGTGTGCATAATATTAAAAATGCTTTTGATTAATTTTGGCAGTAACTTATTTTTGTATATTTTTATTAATTTTTTTTTTTTTTAAAAAAAAGAGAGAATTTTTAAATAGACAGTGATATTTTAAGCTCAGCTTCTCCATGAGCTAGTTAGTGGCTAGGGTTATCGGTCAATAAAAGTTGAATCTGACATATGTGTATCTGACTACTGTATATATGTTCTAGGTTCTAATAGCCTAGTGGGGTCCTGGTATGGTAGATAGGGTAAGAGTCTCAGCCTGAACATTAAAATATATACAAACATTTGTACAATAACTACAATCATAAAAATATTAAAAAAAAGAAGAAATTTCCACCATGTAAATGTTGTATTTAAAAAAAAATAAACAATTTATTATTGCTATTGTATAATACACCATCAATTTATATAACACTCATATCAATAATAACTTAATGCAATAGTAGAGTGGAAGACTCAAGAGATATAAAGATTCTTGGGAATAAATTTTCAGCTGAGAAAAGTAACAAAAAAAAAAAAAAAAAGCAGAATGAATAGAAATGTGTTCAATTTAATATTTGGGATATCACATTATCTATCAAACAATTATCATATAATTATTATAAGTGCCTAAGAGACTAACAACATATCCTAGTTCAAAGATTGAAAGACATGATTAATCTTTTTCTTAATATCACAGGCATGTTTTGATCAAATCTAAAGCTCATCTTCTTTACAGATGAAAGTAGATGTGTTATCTTTTACCACAAAATCTAAAGACATTAAATAACATATGTCTGATCAGTTAAAATAACTTTCACAAAGATGACTTGCTTACGAGAAGTGTCCATACAAAAATGTTATCTCAAATTATATTTTGTGTTATGCCTTATTCTTTCTTGACAAATATTTGCCAAAAATCTGAAAAGAGGGTAATGCATATATTTTTATTAATAAAGCATCATAACTAAATATGTCATAAATGAAATAATATCAATAGCCTAATGTTCTTCTCAAAATTAAACATCTTTCTTAATGAAAATAAAATTTTGATTAAAAAAAAGAAATAAAACAATTTTACAATCATTGTGCTAATTTTTTCAATGAATGATTTACTTAAAAAAAAACAACAACAAACAAATATTGGCACTGTATAAGAAAGGGAAAAAAAATTAAAAATAAAAAAATCTTATAGATTAAGATAACCAATTAACAAAAGAACTACAAGTTTGGAAATGACTTCTAATGAGCTAACTATTTTCTTATAATGCTGATTTAAACAGTACAGAAAATTAACTAGCTAACATTGAAATACTTTCATTACTCACTTATATCCCCCCCTGTAAATGCAAATATTCTAAATAACTTTTTAAAAAATATCTCATAAATACAGGGACGTAAATAGGTTGTCTTAATAGCTTGTCTTATAGTGGCATGACTATAACTCCATGTTAATTTTGTTTTTCTCAATTAGATATTTTATTTTCAAGAGATTAAAAGTTTTGACTTTATAATGTAGCCCTATAATTAAATATTAGAATAAATTGATATAAAGATCCTTGTTTCTTACTTCACATTCGAGTTGTAAGTTTTAAATTGCACGCAAGAAAATGAAGCTTATTATTATTAGAAAAGAATTATACGGCTGAGCGCTTTCAGAGAACTTAAGTCTCCATATTCATAGCCTACTTTAAGCGAGTTTAGCGGTAATTTATGCAAAATTTTCTTTCATAAAGATCATTTTCTGGAGATTGCAAAGCACGATTCTTTTCGGTTTATTGCATAGTTGTCACTTTGTAATTACAAAAGAGGGAACAGGCAATAGCAAGACTATTACTACAGTTCAATTGTTACTGTTTGGGTCATAGTATCTTATATGCCTTCAGATAAAGATATAACATACACATACAATATTAACAGCATTCATTTGAAGCATATATGATGAAAATTAATTAGAAGTAAAAAAAAACATTAAATAGAAAAAAACATATGACCAAAAATGTAAAAAAAACAAACAAACTTTAAATATTTTTTAAATGGTAAACTTCTAATTAGCATTCTTACGAATCAAAAGATATCTTCTGAATATTTCTAAAACAAAATAAAAAAAAAAGTGAAATCAGAATGGTTAATAAAGTTATATAATAGTAAGATTTTTTTTAAAAAAAGCCTATTAACCCAGCATATTAATTAATGGATGAAGAGGTCACTGTATACAGATAGCGAAATGAATGATATATAGATAAATAATTTAGCGATATTTACTAATATATTTAAAAAAAAATTAGCATTCAAGTTCTATAAATGCTGATGGAAAATATTTTTTAAAGATTTTAAACATTTTTTTAAGATTAAAAACAAAAAGTTAAGGCAAATTTCATCATGTGGAAGAAAGCATTTAAAAAAAGCTATTAAGTAGAGCAGTACAGTGTAAAAATTTAGAATACGTTTCTGTTTATTTAAAAGAAAAAGCTGATGGGAGTGTTAAATGTCAAATTATTAAAATATTTCATTTACTTTTATGACTCACAACTATAACTTATGAAGTTAACTAATTATGTAAATATTGGTAAATATTTACTGTTACGATTTTGATCTTATCATTTGAAAATATAGATAAGTTAATTTAAATTTTATAACTATGAAATGATAAAAAAAATTACTCTTTAAAGTTTAAAATTAAAATAGCAATCCATTATTGTTCTTGCTACCAACAGTCTATAATCATCAAAATAAACTAATGGCTATTTGGATTAGATTCAAACTAATGAAAAAAATGTTTTATTTGTAAAAAAAAACCCTCTCCCCAACAACCCAAACAATTTTGGCAATAGATAATTACCATTAGGATTAGTGCTACATTTATTCCTTACATGGCTTGCCTATAAAGAATGAACTTTATTTATTATCTGTGTCTTTTATCTTAATGCACTCTTGACACTAAGCAGTCAATGTATTTGTGCTAGGCATGTAAGAGGATGGTCTAGTTCACTCTCTCCTAGGCTAATATGTATAAGCTATAATAGGTAATCACTATAAAAATTTGTAAGTTTAATTATTGTAAAGCATATATTTTAGCCACAAGAGTTCATGTACTTATTAATATTAATAACTTTTCAACTATGTTATTTAGACTTAATGGAATAACTATAAAAACAACTTGATATAATAAATACCATAAATTAAGATTTTAGACAGCCATTACCTCTATAGCACAATTCTATAAACTACTTATATAAAAATCATTATTTCAAATATCATGTGATGTTCAGGTACCAAATTCAATCATCAGAAAACTTTTGATACTTACGTCCGCAATCATTAACATTATTAAAAATATGAAAGATAATAAACACTACTCATCAAAGCAAATAGGCTCATACAAATGTTTCTAAAAATTAACATGTATTAGATTTCTTGATTGTGTGAGAGATTGATTTCTATTGTTAAAAAAGTTATTTTGTAGTTGCCTTGCTTTCATTGAGGGCAATCCACATATTTTCATGACTGTTCTCTCTGCATTTGCATATATATATGTGTGGTTACTCATGATGGGATCTATGATCTAGACAGATCTATCAAGTATACTTCAATATTTGATTTATTAATTTCAGCTGACTTTTCTCTTCTGTAATGATTTTTATCATGGTTAACACATTGAAACCTTCTTTTGATGTTCTTAATTGTATTCTGTGATATATACCCATTATTTATCTAGCAATTGCAAAATTCTTCTTGTGGTTTAGCTGCAGTAAGAGTTAAATCTTTATATAATTGCCATGTCTGAGGGTCTCTGAAGATCAGTCAGATAGCAAAACACATCTTTTTTTCCCCCTTAACACAGTGCACTAGAGTAATTTTAAAATAACGTTTATTCACAATTTTCACACTGATGTCTTTGATAGATAATACTCAGACAAATTAAAGCTAACATTATTGCAAAACAAATACCATAAGTTTGAATACTCTATTTAGGAGAGAAATTTTATGCTACAAAGTGATTCTGACATTTATATAGAGTAAAACACTTAAGTTTTGTTTGGAATTTATCTCCGAGCATAGCTTGAGATTTTGATAACTTCAGCACCATTATAACACTAATACTCTTGACACATCCCAGTTAATTCTTTGCAAAGTACTTAATAGATTTTTTTTAAGATCTTAATTTACAAAGACAGAGATAGCGCTCTCTTTTAGTTTTCTAGAGTGAATTAAGAAGTAATTAAGGCAGAAACAATTAATGTGTGTTGAGGTAAGCAGACTTGATTTATTTAATGTATGTATATGCAATCACAGATATTTCACTCCTCGCTTCACTCTAAAAAAATCAATGGGTATCAACAGACGAAATCTTTATATTTAATTGGGGATCAGTGGACATGAGGAGTCCTTGGAGTAACTGTATTAGCATCTTCTACAAAGATAATTGGATTTGATTGTTGAATATGTGCAGTTTCATCTTTATTTTGTGCGATTGATTCTAAAGTTAGATTTATCAGGATTATACCAAAGCTTATCTGTTTTTATCACTTGATCCTCAAATGTTTCATTTTGATATGTCTTGGACAAAGTATTATCATAACAATGGCAAAAATGATTCTTATATCTTTTTAATTCCTTTCCATCTTGTAATTTCACTAATCTTATCTGCCTCACCATCACTTTTATTATACCAGGCATACATTTCTGTTTCAAAAGATCACGTATACATACATGTTCACCTGGTAAAATTTTTATAGAAGTATGATTTCTAATTTTCCTACCAGGAAGTAGCAGTTTAGATAATGAGTACAAAAGTAATGACCCATCAATAATTCAGCCGGTGTTTTACTCGGCATGGTGGTAGGTATGAAGTGCTGGATGCATTGCTTCTTTTAAAGCTTTGATAATGCTTTTAAAATCTTTTTTTTTTTTTTACTATGTTTTAAACGTTGTATAACATTCTCACTCTCTGGATCACGGGGGGTGTAAGGACATTTAATTTCTTTAACATGCAGAAAATTTCCAAATTTTTGGGATGTAAAGCTGGTACCATTGTCTGTTTCTACTAACTCAGGAAATCTGTACATAGCAAATATTTCGTTCAACACTGTTATAGTATAGTCAGAATTAGTACTCTTCACTAATTTATATTCAGTCCAGCATGAGTAGGCATCTATTAAGATTAATCTAATATAGCCAATCAAAGGGCCGCATGATCGAAATGGACACGAGTCTAAGGAGCCGTAAGATTTTCCCATGATTCAAATTGCTTTGTTGGCAACTTAGCAGTTTGTTGACACTTGTGGCATATTTTTATCATGTTTTCTGTCACTAATTAAGTTTGGCCACCATATATATGACTGAGCTAGAGCTTTCATCCTGACTATCCTGGAGTGTCCTTGATGTAGCAAGTTCAATATTTGTGTTCTGCCTTGATGTGGGATGAACATGCAATCAGTGGTCAACACACATCCATTACACACGGAAAATCCATTGTACATATTTTAGATCAATTTATTAATTTCTGGAGAGCAGGCCTTTGGCCAGCTATATTTAATCAAATTTATAATAGTGCTGTTTATACTGGAATTCATCAAGTCAATGTAATTTATTTCTTTAATTACAATTTGCTTCTTTGATTTGTCAGGCAATCAGAATAAAGCATCATGTGACCAATTTCTTTTCCTGGCTAGTAGACTAAATTATAATTATAACTGGATAGAACATTAATCTAACATAACATTCTTTGATTTACGTATTCCGGGATTTTTTCTCTGTGCCTAAAATATTCATTAGGGGACGATGGTTTGTACAGATTTGGAACCTCTGTCCATAAACATATTGGTGAAATTGTTTTAACTGCAAAGATAACAGCCAAAACTTCCTTGTCATTCTGGCTATAATTTTTCTCTGTGGAGGTCAAGACTCTGGAGGCGTAAGCAATCAGACATTTGCCTCCATAGCAGGAGTGAGATATAACTGCTTCAACACCATATTCAGATGCATCTCTTATGATTACCTCAAGATCATACACTTTTTAGTGTTTACTTTGCTTTCACATTTTCCAACTTTGAATAAACAATGTCCACCTGCTTTTCTAAGTTCAGCTTCAGTTGTGGTAGTGAACAAGATATCATCTAAATAAGGGAATACTGGTTTCTAAAGAGCATATCCGTCTTTCCCTGGAGAATGTTTGGACAATGGATATACCATAGGGCAACTTATTACATTTGTATAGTCTCTTATGTGTGATCAAAATTAAGTGTTGTTTTTCAGTTACCGGTATTTTATAGGCAGCAGCTTTCAAATCTATTTTTGTAAAGTAGGACTTTTGTAGTAATGCTAGTACTTCATGTACACTAGGGACTGGATAAGAACCTTTGCATAGTGCTTATTTAACATAACTCTATAGTCTCCACATATTCGTAAATTTCCATCAGATTTACAATTATGTTTATGGTGTGGCCCAAGCAGAGTCTTCAGTGGGTGTTAATACTTCCTTAAAGACTTACTCAGAGGTTTTTTTTACTTTCTCAGCCAAAGCAATCGGTACTACATGAGACTTACATATAACCAGTTGTGCATCTTTTCATCAATTCAACATTAATTGGTCTGATTGTTAGATCAGCAGATCCCGATTTAAATAATCCAGGGTATCTTTTCTTCATAAGAGTTTCTATATGAACAGTTTTCAAGACATTTATACAAACACCAAGAGGTCCAAACCAGTTTCTTCCCAGCAGCAGACTAAAATCTTTATTTAGTACATACAGCGTAAGAAATTGTCACCTCGAGTTAAGCCTTACAGGGACCACAACTGTGCACAAATGTCAACTTTATTTTTTGTTAATATCTGTGGCCATCACATCAGACTTTGTTATATTAAAAGTTTTTTTAAGGTTTTCACTTATCTTTATCCATTCTTTGTATGAAATCAATGACAATCCTGCTCCACTATGAACTTCCATAGTGACTTGTTTAATGCAGATTTCTACAGCAAGTAATATGTGATCTACTTTACTGTCATTTAGGATTTTTATGTTTGTTTTCTTATACTCCATCTCTCCCAAATTTGTAGTCCGGTTTCTGTTATTTGGCAGTGTGCAATCTCTAAAACAGCAAACAATTGCTAAATGTCCTTTTAAGTCAAAATTTCTACATTTTTTATTCTGATGCTTTCATTTAACTTTTGAATGTTTTCGCTTTCCACAGCAATAACATATGTGCCCATTTTTCTCTTCACTGGAAGTCGATAAATTTTTCTTTAGTCAAAAATATTTTCTCTAATTGTTGAGACAATCCGTATTCGGAGGCATTACTTAACACAGTCTTCTGGGTGACACATGTATCCATTGCAAGTTTATAATTTAGCCTTAGATCGCTTAAGAGTAATTTTCTGAAACTGTTACCTACTATTCCATACAAAAATTGTTCAAGTAAGAAGTCAATTCCAGTTCAAACTCAATCTTTCGACAACTTTCTTAAAGCAAGATCATAGTCCATATATTGTTCATGTGATAATTGCTTCTGGTTTCTAAGTCTCAGCCATATCACTTCATTCATTTATTCTCAGTGCAAAATAGCCATTTAAATTTTCTATGACTTTTATACGAAAGTTCCTCCGGATGTTTCGGGTCAGTTAGCTTATTTGCAAGTTGAATGAGATCTGGACTTGCAAAGTAAAGGAGTGGACACTTTAAAAAGTTCATCTTTCATTTTGTTTGTGTGTTCATCTTTCATTTTGTTTATGTGTTCATCTTTTATTTTTGTTTATGAACATGTAGCACTCTATATAACTCCTCCACGAATCCGCTCTATAAATGTTGAATCATTGAATTTAGTGCCACTATTAATACATTAAATTTTTCAGTATTTTATGGTATTATAACTGCTCTTAACTGTTGACTTGGGTCACTCTGCTACGTCTGAGGGTTTCTGAAGACTAGTTAGATAGCGAAAAACTTCTCTCTCTCTCTTTTTTTTATCTTAACATAGTACACTAGAATAATTTTAAAATAACATTTTCAGAAAGATGTTTTTGATAGATAACAGGCAGAAAAATTAAAGTTTTTCTGACATTTATATAGAATAAAATACTTAAGTTTTGTTGAAATTTATCTCCGAGCATACTTTGAGGCTTTTATAACTTCAATACTATTATAACACTAATATGCCAGCACTTCCCAGTTAATTATTGCACAGTTAATTCTCTGCAAAGTACTTAATATATTTTTTAAGATCTTAATTTACATAGGCAGTGCTCTTTATTAATTTTCTAGAGTGAATTAAGTTGTATTTAAGACAGAAACAATTAGTGTGTATTGAGCTAAGTAGACTTGCTTTATTTAATGTACATATGTGCAATTGCAGACATTTCAATATAAAACAGTCAATCACAGTCATGATTAAATAACCAATAAACAGAAAATGAGAGAGGCAGCAATAGCACTTCCTAATAAAGTAAATAAGTATATTGAATCAACAGCTTTAAATAGATGATTTCAGAAAGTCTTCTCCAGCTTTCATATACAAAGAATAAGTTTAAAAAAAGCAATTATTCACCTATTAGTAATGTTTTTTTTTAAAAATAATTTTTGCTTTGTTTACTCTTTAACTAATAGCAGATAGATATATCTATCAATAATTAGATGATTGAAATTGGCTCCCTAAAAAAAATTGTTTTTTTCAAGATTCAAGCACTAAGTCATGATCAAAGATCATTCGTACTAACTCATATTTATATCATACTTCATATAACTTCTCTAATAATTCTTTTTACGTACAAAATTGTTATTTTTGGTGGAATTACTCTTCAACTAAATAAATAGACACCAGAAAAAGGTAAATGCCCGCAAGATGTCTCTTCAGTTGACTCAAATATTCAATTGCAATAATAAAAAGTATATGAGAAGAGTTTTATGATCCGAGTCATTAAAGGATTTAGTTCAGTCAGATTAAATCCTGAAATCATTTGCCTTTTTTCTAATGACTTTATTCATTTATTTGAAGTGTGAAAATGTAAGAAGTAATTTGAAATATGTTTTAAAATATTCCACACATGTAAAGAGAAAATGGCATTAAATGAATAAGATCATATACATATCCTTAATAGGAAGGAATGTGTTTATTTTACAAGTTTATTAAAGTCTATATTAAGACTAAAAGTAACAATCTCTTAATAAAATGATATTATGAATTGCTAATAAATTTATTTACAAATAGTAATTATCATTAAGTAAATGCTATAAATGCAGTGTTGGTAAATTGATGCCACAATATACAAATATATGTTGCTGAATATTTTCAAGGATTTTTTTCTGGTTTTCATATGCGAAAAACAAGTTCCAGATCATTTATGCAATTAAAGATTAGCAGATGGATAACAAAGAATCCTGAGCAATGTCCAAGATTGGTCAATGAAATTTCAATACACATACATATATTAATACAAATAACCACACACACACACACATATAAGCCTAATATCTGTAGTTGTATGAATCTCTCAATTAAAAAGAAACATATTTCAAATGTTTTGTTAAAGTCAGTATATAATTCAAGATTTATTTGATTTATTAAGAATATGTAAATGTTTCTTTATTAATCAACATAATGAATTAACTAATTAAAAAAAAATCTCCAGTTAGTTGAGATATGGACCAGCAACACACTGGACTCAGAATTCAATCTAATTTACTAACCATAAAGATGTTACCATTTTTAAATATTAAAAACAAAAAAAAAAAGATAAGATATAACCCTGATAACTTATGACTATATCACTATTTCTTATTTTTGTCTGAATATTTAATTAAAGCAGTTAAATTTAATAATTTCTGTTAAGTTACAGTTAGTACTTAAAATTTTTTATATATGATATTTATAGTAATTTAATATATTTCATTGTATTTATTATTACATTAATAAACTATTAATAATAAAAAAAATAATTATTTATGGTCATAATATTTAATTTTTTTTTTTTGCAACAATACAATATTTTTAACTGAAGAATAAAACTTATGTGAATTTCTAAAAAAAAAATAATTCATATATTTTTTAAAATAATAGTTTTTAAAATTCTGAGTCTGTAAAAAGTTGCAAGTAATACTAAAATGCCTCCATATAGTTTAACAATGAACTTAAAAATGAAAAGCTCTTGTATATAATGTACAATCCTTCACATCAGATGCTTAAACATCACATAACCTGCCATGCAACTAACCATTTGATTATTTTTGGATCAACTTTAATTTTCATACTTTTATTATCCAGTATATTTATCAAAATTTGTTGAAAAACATAAAAACAAAATAGTATTTAGCAAGACTGACATATTATAAATATATAATTAGATATAACTTAACATTTACTATTTAGTAAATAAATTTACGTGATTTCTAAATGTGTAACTTTTTAACTGTTCCCTAAATTATTAATATCATTTTATCTAATTAAAATGTTTTGTCTATCCAATATATTATAATTCACACTACTATTCTTAACTAGTGGGTAAAGGTTTCTCTATTGTTTCTCTATGCAAAAATGTTGAAGAGATTCTTTATCTTTTTATCTTAAACCTAAAATAAATGGTAATGATGTTTTTGAGATATTTGCCGAAAAATCAAATATATTATTTTAATAACAGAGATAAAAAATTCTTTTATATTAAATGCTTGAGCATGCACTAAAAAACAAAAAATAATCTTTTCTTTAACAGCACTAGAAATAACGCGGGATGGCTCAAAGAAATACACTATCCAAATAGAAATAAAAATAATTTACAAACACAATCGTTTGAATATCCGTTAGAATCTCATTCCATAGCTGGTCATCCACCACTCAGCACTTGTCACAATAATGTCTCCCCTCCTGTCACTTCAAAACATACCTTATTGATGGGAAAACAAGATGAACTTGATCATAATTTGTTAAATCTCACACAAGCAAATAATGCAAATTTTACTAAACTACAAACAAACCCTGCTGATGAAACTAAATGTTTCACACTTCCTATGTCATATGCTAGTGCAGCTCGGGCTGGAATGACACAATCTGGGTCAGTTAACCACTCTAGCAATGGCCAACCCTTTCTTCCTGCAGGTCACAATACTGATCACCAAGGCAGTAATACAAATCAAAAAACTGTGGGAATGGACATTCTTGAGTTGATAGAACAGCAATCACACTATGAAGATGATCTGGTTCAAGTGGATCCAATTGAAAGCAATATTACACTAAATCAACTTTCAGTGGAGCAAATGGATACTATTGTCTCAAATTTTAACCTGACTATTCCAAACATGCTTCTGAAATCGCTGGCTAACTATAGCAATGATAAGAGCATTATACTAGTGGTAATGGACCTAAAGTGTGCTCTGTTTAAATTTCCAATGAATGCCTTATTTGAGTTAATTAGAAGAGCAAATATTGCAAACGAAATTCATAGGATTTCTACCCATCCGAATGACTGCTATATAGCAGTCGAATTCAAGACCTGGGCTGGCAGGAATAACTTATAAAAGCAAATTTAAAGTATTGGATGATAAGATCATAGTAACTGTAGATATAAACAGATCACCCACTCTAAATGGGTCAATAAAAGATTGCATTACAGGAATAGATTAATCTGATTTACAAGAGATATTGGAACCCTTTGGCAAGGTGACAAGTTTCACCTACCTTCCAATTGACAAAACATTTAACAACATTCTCTCGAACAAAGCAACATTTAGACTGCTCCTAAAAAAGGGAATAGTGCCAACAGATATTCCAAGTGTTGTCAGCTAGAGGCTGTCCCATGATATTACCTTTTTCAGGTGTTAAGCCACAGTGCTTCTACTGCGGACAAAGAACTCACCTGATTAAGGAGTGTTTGAATCGTATATGTACATCTTGTGGTCAAAAAAAAGGTCACACTCACAGATGTAGGCAACAACAGACTTCACATTCAGTTCCGGAGGTACAACATGCTTCATAACAACCGAGTGCACAACACTACAATGTAGAACAGCAGGATGAACTCAACTTAAAGTATACAAATAAAAAAAGTATCCTAATACATGAAAGGAATCAGCCCTCCTTAATTAACAGTAATCAGGATTACAAACATAACACATCGCATAATTATAGTCACCAAAACAGTAATCAAAGGCCATTGGAATCAAAACCAAAAGATTCACACAATTCTGGACCTAGGAGTTTGCATGAAGGCCTAGGCTTTAGCTCAGTTACAGCATCTAGTAATAGAGCTGGTGAAAACAATATAGACGATGATCAAATCAAACAAACAAAAAAAGACGGAAATACCTAAACCTAACTCCATCCAAGGTAAATATAACATCTCACCAAGTCCTAGTGATACACTGATAGCTGTGGCTAATGAAAATATCAATCCTTGCCAAACACCGGTAGATTCTGCCGCTTCCTGGTCTGCAGATGAGATGGAGAGATTCACCACTCTTAGCACCAGTCATAAAAGAAAACCATGGGTTGTATCTAGTCCTAGCTCAGGAGAAGAAGAGATGGCATTCCCAGTGAGGCAAAAGTCTAAACCCACAATATCAAATGCAACGAACAATAAGCATAAATGAGCCACAGAAAAGAAACACAAGATTAATCTTCCATCTGATTTGTTAACTGGTTATCCTACCAATGGTTTGCCTGTGGACCTCCCCACTTCAGATTTAAACATCCCTCCAAACATCCGCAAGGAAATTAATAAAAAAAAAGTCTGCTGATGCTTCATTGAAACCACCTGCGGTGGAATCTAGCGGGCCACCTTGCAATGGATAACAATAAATGTTTAATCTCTGCTGTCAATGTCTGAGGTATTAATTCCCTCGGTCATATTAATGCCATCAGGCATTTCTTTAGTCAAAACTCACCACATATGTTGTTCATAGGTGAAACAAAATATCACCTAAACTCAAACTACTTCATAAAATCAGAACTTAGTAAAATAGGATTCACCCATTTATCTACAGGTCATGCGGCTAGGGGAGGAGTTGGGGTAATAATAAATAATCTTCTGGCTCCAACCTCCTTCACAACAATTTATCTAGATCAGAACCTAATTGCCTTGGAGTTTACCTTCTCCTTGAATACTTTCAATGTGATTTATGTATACAGCGCCAATGTTCATGCAACACTGCTGAAAATAGTCCACACAATTAACCTAATTACTAATAATAATAATGCACCTACCATTCTGCTCGGTGACTCACAAAGAAATATTTACCCCTACTCAACAAAGTATTTCTCAACGGGAGGGGATTCTTTCCACCTGATGCATTTTCATTCTATACAAAAAACAGTCGCACACTCATTGATCTAATGTTCTACTCGGCCGAATTGCACTATGGGATAGAGGCTAGACTGCAACCGACAGCCTTTTCGGATCATTTTTGCGATTATGGCATCCATAGAGCTGAACAACTTTCAACAAATTAAAGTCAACCGGAGTCTCAGAATGTTCACTAAAACCAACGCCACTGAGGCATTCTTCTCAGAGGCCTACATTCTTTTTCACAAGGTGAACCTCATATACCTACACCCGGTCGAGGCCTGGACTACATTTATAGGCATTATTCAGTCGCTGATTACTCAATACACCTTCAAGCTTAAGGGAACAACCACATTGATGCGTGAATTGGACAGCCTGAATTGTTTTTTTTTCAATGGTCAGGATCACAACATTGAATACTTACTTGAGCTAAAAGCTTCATACAGATCAAAACAATCAGCAGTAGCAGAGATAATAGCTACAAAAATGCAAAGAATTACCTGCCAGCTCAACATTGCTGGACCCGGGGCTATCTCAGGTGGGCTCTGGGGGCCAGAAAGAAACAGGAGGTTCCTACTTCATTGCTCATCAATGGTGGCAGCCTTACTAGTGCGAATATGATTTTACACATAGAGAACCACTTTCAAAACCTTCTCTTAGGTCATCGCACAAACTCTGCCTTGGAGTGGGTGGGCACAACGGAGAGGCAGATCATTGTATTACACTCCAAGACATCACCAGTAGGTTGCAGGGTCTCCCAGACAGTGTTCATTCTGGGATTCATCCTATCCCGAAGTTTGTGTTCACTCACTTAATTTTTTTTACTGCGAGGATTATATTAAACATGTTAACCTACCTCGCCATTGAAAGGAGAGTAATTCCTAACCTATATCCAATCGCCATGGTTCCATTCATTAAAAAGAACCGGGATCCTACCTCTCTTAGCAGTATCAGACCAATATCGATGACACCAATTTTGTTCAAAGTCATGGAGGGTATAATAAAAGAAAAAATTCAGAATGCCATTCTACAGGATATATCGGCCTCTCAATATGCAAGGAAGGGATCATCGGCGCTGACTGCAATTGGTGAAGTGAAAATTCTGCTTGATCACATTAGATCTAACGGAAAATCCCAGCCTGTGGCAGTCCAGCTGGATGTGTCCAATGCTTTTGATACAGTAGATGTCAACATTCTTCTTGAATTGCTATCTCAGTTGGACATATCAAAACAGATAATTCAGATATTGGTCAATCTCCTGAATAATAGGCATATTCATATTTCCATAAATGGACATTACTCAGATGGATTTGGCCCTTCAAGATCCATACCACAAGGTTCACCATTGAGTGGTCTATTGTTCATAAAGTACATCGACCCTCTGATTAAAGAGCTAGATCAGCTTCCAGGTATATATGTGCCCCGGCTTAAGAAAAACATCAAGGTTTTTGCATACATGGATGACATACTTGTGATTCTTCCATCCCATAAATATCTGAAGACACTTCATTCCATAATTACCAATTATACTAAAGATTATAAATTATCCATCAATCCTCACAAGTCATCATCCTGGTGCATCAACACTGGTAGGAAAATACTATCCAATTTTTTAGCGGAACCTCAGTGTTTTCTGGGGTTTCCTATCTTCAAGACACAGACTGCTATGTCTGTCTGCCTACAAAAATTCATCATAGGCAATGCTACTAAGGTGGTTCAGTCACTGTCAAGGACATACCTGTCCCTACAAGGGAAGATTGCTCTTATTAATATGAAGATTATGGCGAGCATAAATTACTACCTGCCAATAATGACAGTTACCAAATCATTCACCTTACAGATTCAGAGGGTCTGTGGTCAGCTCTTATGGAGAGGTCGGACCACTGCAATTAGCATCCGCAGACTTCAGTTTCACAGGAAACAGAACGGTATGGGTCTCCATTCAATACAGACAATCAATTTCCAAAAAGGGCATTCACTTTTAGTAAACCTGAGGAAAAAATACCCTCTATCAAATATTATAGAGACTGTAATACCTACTGACAGACCTCCCCCCAGTAAACACACATGGCTTGACACCATTACTGAACAACAATCTCTATACATCGGGCACTCAATAACAGAGTTTAATAATAAAATCAACATCTGGCAGGCACATTGCCTGCTGAATCCTGTTAATACAGTTATTTATGTTCACCTAGGGTGCAGCAATCATAAAATCACCTCAATATTTAAATATCTGCTACTGGAACCCAAACTTTTGGATTATCTGATCAAGGTGAATATGGATTCCATGCCAACTAATACATTCTTATACTACAAGCGGTTTCTAAATAAAATAGACCCTATTTGTCATGCCTGTTCTAAAGGAGAGGAGTCCTTTAATCATCTGTTAAATATATGTCCAGGCTATAACAGTATTCGAAGAATTATCTCTCAACACTGCATTATAGCAGTGGATAAAATCCTGGACATCAGGGGTTGTCTCTTCTCTGGAGACTTTACAGTAATCCGGTTATCAATCTTCCTGACATATGCTTTTTGGTACACAAGGTGCAGGACAAAGTTCACACAACCAACACTGGATCCCAATGCTATATTTTGCGATAAGCTCAAAGCTCTTCAAGACAAGGATAAGATACTATCCTCTAGATTTTTGTTTAATAATACATGGAGCCTACTAGTATGGCCCACAGACTCTACATGAATTTTGGACCTGATATATCCACATTGTAGTGTATCATAGAAGAAGTAGTCTGTGTTGCAACATGTCGGATTCTACTAGAGGGGCATTGATTTCACACTACAGGTATCCCAGCTGATAAGTTAGCATTATTGGGTCATTCTCTGCACTGGCAGGGGTGGGCAATGCCAACTAAATAGTACGTATTTGCTCATATTATAACCTGCTAGTGCGGAGAATGGCTCTTGCATACTTTTTCCAGACCAATGCCAGCAATGGATGAGCCAACATTAACAAAGTGTTTTTATTATGCATCTGTACAATTTTATAATGTCAATAAATATATTTTTAAAATTTGGGTTTTTAGAATTAATTTGAAATAAAAACATGGGTGGGGGGGGGCAAGAAATTAATTAAGTTAATCCCTTGTTATAAAAAATAGGAATTGAATTAATCAATTTCCAGACCCCCTCCCATCAGTACTCCATGCTTTTATTTCAAGTTAAATCTAAAAACCCCAATTGTGGTTGAAGAAAAAAATTTTTTTTGCTTTTGGTGCATTAGCAATAAAAGCATTCAATATATATAAAAAATTCTCTATTATTTTTAAGCTTTTAGTCTTCAAAATTTTGTAGACACATTTTCCTTAAAAATTCATCTAGATATCAATTCAAATTTGCAAAATTATCTAAAAATATTCTAAAATCTTTCAAAAAAAAATTGTTTATTACTAAAAAAATTGTTCAAATTGATATTTTAAAGTTCCAAAAAATTAGAATGAGAAAAATGTGAATATTTTTTTGACTTGATATTTGTGTTTTATTATTCAATATGCATTAATTTATTTCTTATTCTATGTCTTTAAAAAAAAAGTAATGTTAACACTTTGGACCATCATAAATTAAGATATGAAAGATTATTTCATAATTTTAGTTACTTACACACATATATATTATTATGAATACATTAAATATAATACACCTGGGTCTCATTTTATGCGATAGATAGGTTCCTCAGAAAACATGCGCAAACGAAATCGCGCAAAACTAGACGTAACTTACATTGAAAAAGGGGGGATGCGGTCTGTGATTTTTCAAAATTCGCGTAAAAGCAAAGCACCAACATAAAATTACTTTAAAATTCGCGCAAAAAAGAAATAAGAAAATAAAATATGACTAATAAAAAATTTCGAATTTGAAAAAAATTGATACAAGACAAACTTTTTTTTAACTATAATATTTAATTTTATTCAAAATAATATATTTTTATGCATAATTTACATTTTTTTTTTATACACGTTTTAATTATTATCAATATTTGTCTAAAAAATACGTTCGTTTGCAAACTGAGGAAATACAACTAGCGCTAACTTCACACTCGTTGTGTCAATAGATTTCTGGTGACAACGTAATTAGTAATTAATCTTTGAGATGATGATTTTATTAATTGTTCATGAACTTAGACTTACGATAATAAAAAGACATTTATTCACCACTGCTGGGAAAAATTTAATTAAAACTAACAACTAAAAATTAAATTCTTATTTTTGTCTTTAATTTTCAATTCCGTTTAAAAATCAAATTTCGTTTCACTGCTATTACTCACCTTTTAAAAATAATCTTGCGGACACTAAATGATTAATAATTGATTAGGTTCTTTTTTAAAAAGCAAAAACAGAATGTGATTTAAAATGCAAAATTAACACGCACAATGTTTGAACAAATTTACATTATAATTTTGTAAAATTTAATGTGTGTATACATAAAATGTGGGAATCATGATTTTAATTTCATTATTGCATAAAATCTTACTATTATAAAGCACTGAAAATATTGAAATTACTAAGGTGAAAGTCGAATTCCAATAATGTGCTATTACTTTCAATATAACGTAAGTGCGCAAAATTTATTATTTAAAGTAATAGCGCATTATCGGTATTCAACTTCCGGTGAACTTCAAAATCGTGTTAAATAAGTCTGCGTAAAAAGAGACCCAGGTGTATATGCATAAAGGGTATATCTTTTAACTTATAGCAAAAATATCTAGTGGATATATATTTATCTAGTGATATATGACAGAACATCAAGATATAGTTACAAATATCAACTATAAGTGTCCAGTCAATTTAAGGTCCGATATAATTTTAAATTTTCATTTTATTTTTTTGATTTGATATTTGTGTCTTTTATTTGATATGTACTGATTTATTTCTTATTCTATATATTTAAACAAAATTTAATGTTAACGCTTTGGTCCATCATAAGTTAAGAAGAAAGACTAATATTTTTAGTCACTTATATACACATATACCATTATGTATTCATACTGAATATTCAATAATTTCACATGTCATTTAAGAATTATTCTTAAAACTTTCATTTGTCTTAAAAGTTTTTTCTTTCATTTTTATAACATTTTAAAATCTTTATTAAGTTCAATACAACTTATTGAAATTTTGTACATTTATTTAAAATGACTATGCTACTGTAGGATACATTAATTTTTTAAATAGGTCATTTAATTCTTAGATAGGAAGGGTGGGGAGAATGTTTTAAATAATGCTTACTATCGATTTTATTTGCTAAGATTGCAGCATCCATTTAAATGATAAGAAAGTTGTTGATAATATAGTTTTGTTAAGCTTTTTTTCCAAATAAAAAAAAAAAATGTTAACAACAATTTTAAGCATAAAGAATATATTGTAACACTATGGAGAATTGGGGTAAACCGAACCTGGGGTGATGGAAATTATCATCAACACTAGTTAATGAACTAATCTAAATTTAAATATACAAATAATATAATGAGCATGAGAGATCAGCACAGAATTATAAGTTCACCAGCGTAACACAAAAGTAATAATCATTCATTATCATGAATGATCAACAATAAAAATAAATCAACAGTCAATCTTGTGACTGGATTTGAAATGGATCTATTATAGACCAGGCTAATTATTTAGTCCTTGCTAGCTTGGGGCAGATTATTTAAAGAATAATTTGGATGCATAAACATAAGTGCTAATCCATAAGAATATAACAATTAAAAAATAATGCTGAAATACCAACACATGTTGATCATCATCAATGCTCTGGCCATTTAGTACCATTAATCTACTGGCCAACTATAAACTTAATTTCTAAATAAATAATTAAAATGTAGTGCATAGACTTTAAAGAATATCCCCACTGCATTATCCAGAAGTCAATAACATTAGACATAAATCCTTTATACCTTTGTATATAACAGACCATTATGCATGAATCCAGCCCAGTGAGTAAAAGCTCTATAACTGTTATTGTGAGCAAGATATATAATCCTAACATATAATGTTTTAAATCCATTCTATGATAAATTAAATTCACTGGAATAATTTTAACAATAAAATATAAAGTTGTTAATAACAATTAAATAAAAATAAAAATAAGATCTGCTGAGTATGTTATAAATATAAATTTGGCATTGTGATTTTCATTAATATAAAAAGAAATAAGCTATCACATTATGATTTACAAATTGTCTAGACAATTCATTTTAAAAATTCATAAAGTATGATTAATTTTAACATATATGTGACTACATGCCACACATTTGTATAGGCACAGATATGCTGTAACATATGGGGATTATCATATAATAATAAAAAAATAAGCTATCACATTTTAATGATAAATAAATAATGACTCTTTACCCATATATATGTGTACCCATGGAAATGGATGTTCACACTGTCATTTATATCATTTTTAATTTGTCAAAATAATAAATTTATAACACAATTAATTCCATGTTGAAAATATATATATAAAATTCACATGTATGTGTGTATATATAAAAAAATATAGATAGTATGAATCAAAGTTATTAATTAATTCATTATTTCAATGGTTAAAAAAGTTTTTATTTTTATATTTTTTTAAAAAATATATTATTTCTATATGACAGTCCACAAAAGTTCTTTTTTTTCAAGTTACTCTTGATTAATTGCAAGTGCCTTTAAAAATACTCCATTTTTTTTGATCAATATAAAATTTTTTTTGGAGTTTTCCTTTTTTAATAAAATATACTGGAAACACATCTTACTTTTAGTTGAATAGTTTACTTTTAAAAAAATTTGTAATTTAAAAATTACAACTGTCATTTTCAAGAAACTATTTAAATAATATTGTTCTTAATATATATAACATATTCTAATCACCAAATGTTAATATATATCCAATGCAGTATCTTTATCTGTGCTTCCCTGCATATAGATAAAACAGTATACATATAAATTACAAAAAGCAAGCTGATGGAATCTCTGGACAAGCTGGTTCCTTCTAAACAGTAAGTAGAATGCCTTATTGTCATCTTTGGGGAAGGTATAGTCTAAGTAACTGATGACATTAAATCAGCTCCATTTAGTCTATCATTATCTGGACTTCAGGCAAGCCAGCTATCTAGTAAAAACTTGAGCTATGAAACACAGAAGAGCAATCCCTTTACTTCCATGTAAATCCAAACTCTATTATTGTGAACTAGCAGTAGCTGGATATATTGTCACTTGCCTTCAGTTATAACTTTGTAGTTATCATGCTGTCAATCTGTAAAAATTAAAAAACTCCCTAATCTTTTTTAATCTTTTTATAGTCATGGTGGAATTTAAAAGCAAATTAATTATAAGTAAATTTTCTTTATCTTGATTATAAAAAGTTAATGACTCTTTTCAATTCCCATTAATTATTTCAAAAACAACTTTGTAGAATTTTTATCAAAATATATTATACAAGATTTAATTTAAAAAATTTCTTTAATCAAAATAGATAATGGAATTTTATAATTACCAGTATATCTATTGTAACATAAAAACATGCTTGTTTTATTTTCAAAATTAGAATAAAATATTAATTAGACCTTTTTAAATTATTAATTTATAATATTTTTTATTCAAAATTATTTCATCATTAACTGTTATTGCAGAATAATATAGAAAATATCTACAAAAAATTTGTTTATTTCTACTTTTTCTTTCACCTCTATAACAAGATGGATAATATGGGTGTGAAGGTATGTCATCTCCCACTCAGTCAACATATTTCAAATATTGAAATTTAATATATAAGATATAATATTAAAGTAATAAAGTAAGATATTAATATAATATATATATAAGTAATGCTATATATTCTAAAAGCATAAGAGATCTTGACATTTCTGAGATCAGCCCAGTTAACTCCCTAGAATAACTATGATTAACTATATAAACCCACCAGCAATATCAATAAATAAAAGTAATACTGATTCATCATCATGAATGATCAACAGTCAATCTTGTGATTGGATTTGAAATGGTCTACTGTAGACCAGGTCAACTATTTATCCTTTGTCAGCTTACGGCAATTATTTAAGCATTAATTTGGATATACCAACTTAAGTGGTAATCCATAGAATATACAATGATAAAAATAATAATGCTAGGATATTAAAACTTGCTGATCATCATCAATATTCTAACCACTTAGTACCATTAATGTACTAGCCAACTATAAATTCTAATAGACTAAAATAAAATAAAATAAAATAGTGCATGGGCTTTAAAGAATATATCCTTTATGCCCACAAGGATGTCATCAGCATCATTGATGAGAATTTCATCATCACTGGATGACCAAAAACACTAATATATACTCCTTTCATATAATGCTGCTATGCATGAATCCAGCTCAGAGAACATAAGTTACTGTGATCAAGAAATGACGCAACATATATTCTAAAACCCATTTAGAATAAAATTCACTGGAATAATTTTAACAATTGAATAGAAGTTTATTAAAAACAATAAAAAATATTAAGGTTTTTAAAATATGACTATATACATATAAACCTTCTGATTTTGATTAATAAGGTACTAGTACATTTGTGGCACCTGACTGCTTTTCACCAAACGCACATCAATATACCATTTTGTGGCCTAACTTATGGCTAACAACTATAGAATTGTTGTGGTAGCCATAGCAGGCCATCTGATGGTGATGATTTCTATGCATACGTAACAAAATACTATGCTCATTGTCTTGCAAAACTATTTCTTGAGTGAGCACAATTGACAGATCACTACGGTATAATTAAATGGTGGCCTTATTTTAAGTACACGAAACTTTAACATATGCATTCCCAAATAATTATCTTAAACCACAGTCAAAGTAGTAGTACATAGTAAGAATTGTCAGCCCTTCACCCATGCTTTACTACGATTTATAATTGCACACAAGTTTGAAAGGTTGGGGTGAAAAGCTGGGTTCGACTGAGTTCATATAAAAATCCATGTTTTCATATAAATGTGAGAATAGTAGTGGCAGACAGTGAAGCCGAATGGGTGAAGTAAGACTCGGGGGGACAATAGCTAAATTACTATTAAATTAGTGAAACATACACATGTGGCTAAGTGAACTAACAAAGTCCAATAGAGAAGTATTCATATATATAATGATGTACAAATAAATCAGAATGGAGTTAGATGCAAATTGATTTATGAGAAATAAAGAAATAAAAATAAGTTATATTTTAAATAATATATTTAATTAATAAAATAAATCAAATATTATATAATCAGTACATGGAATATTACGCTCGCAGGTATTACATGGTTAATGAGATTGACAGTTACGTATTTTCTCATTATATATATTTAATAAAATGAAGTGCGATATTCATGTTTATGCCTAGATTTAATATGCCAAATCCTAGCTAGCTTGCAGTTTGATAAATCACATGAAACATACTAGCCAAAGTTACAATTAAATATATAGCGCTTCTATGGCATATGTCTACACATAAAAGTTCAAGAAGTGAGCACAATAATGAGGCTCAAAGATATGCAGATTAGCACGTTAACCAAGATTAGGGTTCAGCCTAATGCTGAATGATCATTTAACATAAGGGAGAGAGAACTGGTTTACTCTAGGTTTACTTATACACACTATGGCACATATTAATAAAATAATTATGGTGCAAGTAGGTCATTATTCATGGGGTTCAGCATCAAATGCTCGGTGCCCTACAACCGAACAAGTTGCCATGAGTATCAGAACATTAAAAGTTCAGTGAATCGGATAAGCTTGCAATCATCTGGACCCTTGTACTCCAATTCTAAAATACATTGCTTTACCCAAACTAGAAGTATGAGTGACCTCCACCAACAATCATAAGAAAACATACAGCAAGCAGTTAGCATACTATATGTACTTTGTAAGGACACAGTCACAAGCTATACATAACATCAATACATCTAACTAACTTAACATGTCTTATAATAGATAGCAGTTATTTGCATATCTATATATCCAAATTCTCAAGACTAGTATCTCAAATATACTATACCTAGGGACTAAATATATTAGTAACATAGCTTAAAGTACCGCCTGCATATTTAATATATATAATATAATCTAAGGAGGAGAAAACATATTTGATGGGCAATTAATGATAAAACATTAAAAATATGCTTTAATAATATCCCTGTGGCTAATTCCTATGATATACAGATTACATATATGGAAAGTTATAATTCATAACTATAGCTAAGCAAACTACAACTTTATCTAGGATGTAACTGATTATCATTAAATTAATAAATAAAATCAATCAGTTTATTAAATTAATAAGATCTCGAAACAGTGAGTTGGGATTAATAATTCAAATATTTAATATTTATTAAAATGGAAGATATGAAAATATCTTTGCAAAGTAATAGACTAAAATTATATATGTATACTCGCAGTTTCGAGTTATTTGGCATATCAAATACATACAATAATAAAATGATAAAATTATGAAAGTAAATTAAATTAGAATAAATAGGCATAAGACCGCAGTAATTTATAGCTTAAATAAGGTTATTACAGTGTGTTACATTTTAAAAGAATGATTTTCAAATTATAAATTTTGATTTCAGACAAGATTGAGTTTTACATTAATTTAAGAGTTTATCAGATTGAGTTACAGAATTTAAGAAAACAAATTTTAAATGTTGATTCATTATATAGTTAGCTTAGATAGATTTAGAAAAATTAACCATTAATAAACAGAGCTCTGCATCAATTAGAAATGTTATTGATTTTCTTCTTTGCAGCTTCAGGCACACTGGACAGCGATGTTGGCACTGTTTTTCCTTGAATAGATGGCTTGGTTTCCATTAAGCTATTCTTACAAGCTGCTTGGCTGGCACACTATTCGTTGCATTTTAAAGGATCATGGGCTCCCATTTTGCACAGGAAAAAGCGGCAAGTCTATGCCTTTTTACCCCACCATTTCAAAGATAAATTGGGCGTGGATTCAGCTTACAACTCTGCATAAACAATATAATATATATTTTGTTTATAAAAATTGATCTATTTACTCTTGACCATCTGGTTGTTTACAAGTTTGTATGCAGCTAGAAAACCCACTAGCACATCTTCGAGATCTAACATTTTTAGTTATTAAATTCTAACTTTAATTTTGTTACTTTTTATATCATTACCATTATTTAATAGTGCCAGTCCAAATGCACATTTGTTGATAACTTTGTTAATTCTAAGAAATGTTATTGCAAATTAAGCTTTTAAAACTAGACTCACGCTATATCAGGATAACTGTGGTAGTTTAATTAACATTGTTTACAACTTAAATTAAAACAGAATTTATAATTAGTATAAAACTAATTATTATAATATATATGTAGGATGATAGTACCTGGAATACATTTATATATATATTCTAACCAGGTCTTGTGCATCTTCACTTCCAGATAGTATATGATATGAAATAAAATGGGTTCTAGCTCAGTTAATAATTAATAAATGAAATATTCAGCATTAAAATTAAATATTTCACTAGCTCAAACTTAAAATTCGAATAAGGTTCAGTTTATAAAAATAAATTAAATAAATATTTAATATTTTCATGAGACTTGAAGTGAAAATACAGGTGACAAGATAGATTACATTGAACCAATATCCTACGGGATACTACCTCAATGGCATAAGAACACTATCCCCCCTTATTACTATTTTAAATAATAAACTCATAGTATTCTTACGACTTTAATAAATTCTACTCACTAAGATTAAACTAATAATTAAATCTTAATCTCCTATTTGTAATAATCTAGCTCAAATAAAATCTCAGGTTCATAAAGTTTATTCTAAGTTAATAAAAAATACGGTAGTAAAATATGAGAAGGGATTTTATGTCATAATCTACTACTAAATTAATAATAATAAAATAATAATAATATTCTTCATTGTTTAACTAATTCTGTATATCTTTTCTTTTCGTTATATTTTATTTTCATAATAAAATAATATAATATAATATAATCTTTTATCTTCATGTAATGATATAATAAATACGTGGTAGCATATGATAATCTGATAAACAAAGGATGTGTGGCAACTGATAGCATATAATTCAGTATACTATTGTGATAACTGATTTATGACCAATAAAATAATATAAAATTATGATTATTTAATTAAAAGAATACCAATAAAATATTTAAATTCTTAAAATAATTTTCTATTTATCTTTTTGTGCAAAATTATATATTTGTTTCAATTATTATGAATATATCGTGATTTCATGCAGTGAAGTGGAGAAATAAACAATCCAGACACAAAAATTTAAAAAAACAAATTTTAACAAAATTTATTAACAACAACAAATAAAATAAACAATTTATATACACTATTTACAGTGGATATCCTTATTTTATACTTTACATTTATCTACTGAGTTATAAAAAAAAAAAAAATTATACTTTAGTTATATCTTTATTTGGACTTAAGACAAAATAAAATGTTACCATTTGGTTTCTCGTTATGGTTAACTTATTACACATATATTTACTTATTTTGTTAGCAAAATATTTCATCCTTAATATTATTAAACTATCTTATTTTTAAAACATTCATAGGAAAACATTCTACAGAAAAACTAAATTAACTTTATAATGAGTATGGATTTCTTAAAATATTAAAAAATTTCATCTTGCAAAGTCAAAGATGTTACATAAAATATTCATCCAAAATTCAGTACTAGATTTTAGTGTTTTATCACACGATGTTTACTAATCATAATATATTTATATTTAGCCTTAACTTTAGTATGATATAAGTGTAATAATCAATATATTCCTGTTATTCAATAAACAAAAAATATACTATGCATATTCCTTACATTTATTGTATATTATTGTATTTTAAAAATATGCAATACTTATTTTTCTTCTAAAAAAAAATAATAATAAAGCATTAAAAAATAATTAACATTTTAAAGAAAATGTCTTTGTTTAGATACTCTATTTTAAAAATTTTATATTTCATTTCCGAAATAAAATTCAAAATATATTCTATGATTCTTTCCTTTCCTTAGGATTCACTGGACCTTCAATTTCAAGTTATAAAATTCTATTCCTTCTAAGCAAATAAACCAATCTTATACAAAACGATAGTATAACCTAACTTCTAAATTATTTATCATTTCTTTTCAAAATATCTTACCGAACAATGCAGTTACATGAAATAAAGATAGCGAAACAGATGTATAGGATTTAAGGAAGAAAGCTAGAGTATCACTCATAATATATCTCAAAACATGGCACAGTGCAAAGAGGTATGACCTTTACCTGTCTAATAACCTCTAATACATGAACGATGTTAAAGCTATTTCTTCAGCTTTATTAGAACATCAAATATTTAAAGAAATATAAAACACTGTCCAAATAAAATGTGTACCAGTCATAGGCTTTGTTAACTATGCTGATATCCACATAAAACTAAGTATTATTTCTATTCCCTATCATATCCTATTATTAAAAACATCATCTTAAGTTTCCTGTTCACTAAGTACTTCCAAGCCACTATCTCAACATTATTCCTCAAGATTTTCCACATCTTACATCGATAAATAACTATCTGCATTTACAAAACAATAAATAAAATTCATTGATAATTTAAAAACAATCTAGCTGTTCCACAAGAAAAGTTTGCTTACTTCATTATTCTGTATGTTTAATCATATACAATCTAATCAGACAACATTTGATTATCCAATAACATGAAAAGTTTTCAAAGAATCACATAAATATTTGTTACTATGTTGGATTATATCACTAATATAAAAAAATCATTGTATGCATATTTTCAAATCAATCCTATCTCATAATGTTTTTTTAAAATGTTGTATGAAATGCGTTACATATAATTAAAACTTTTACACTTCATTCTTACGATTCATAGATGATCTAAAGAAAACAAAAATATACATTATAAATTATTAATAGTTATTACTATTACTAAATAACCTTTATCTGATCATCACTGTCAGTAGGCTTCCTTCATCCACTAGTACTTAACATCACATACATAAAAAAAAAACACATCTATACGTTTTATTTAAAAAATATTCTTATCTAAATTATTAGATTATATTATAAATTTTATGTTATTAACAAATTAATGTTTTATGTTTTCCTAATCTTATAAAATAGAAAAAATTTACATTTAAACTAAGTTAGTAAAAAAAAAAAAAATTAAGACTATAATTACTTATTTCTTCATTAATTCTTTACTTGATAAAAGTCCTTGATAGAGTTCATAAAACTTATTATTTTCTCTAGTTTTTTTTTTAAATGTTCCTCCTAAAAATGTGTTATTCTTCAAGAGCGTTTTCTTTCCCCGCTCCGTTGCTATGACGATGAACAAGAACAATCCATTGAGGGTGGTTCGCGAACAATTTTTAAAACAATAGTAAAAAAAATAATTCAACATCTTTAAATCTTAAAAAATATAATAAAATCCTTGTTAATCCATTTTGGTAAATTTTATAAAAACAATTATCCTTGGTTTTACTGTTTTTAAATAATTATTATTAAAGATTTATTATGCTAAACTAATCCCGTGAAGCTTCTTAAATAATTTTACTTTAAAATATTCGATAAACTTTTCCACAATATTTCCATGAATTCATTTTTAATCAACTGTTATATGTTCATTCTTTTATATATGTTTCCATCCTTGATAAAGCTCTTCAAAAACAAATATTTCTAAAAATGCCTTTTAAATATTTCTGAGACTAGAAGTTTTTAATATCACAACTCCTTAATAAATCTTCTCTGTAAGCTCTTTTTAATTCTTGTAAAATATATATACTTTTTTTAAAATGTTTCCTTCAAAAAGGACTAAACATTCTATTTCTTTCATTATTATATTTTATGATAATTCATAAGATATAAGTGTCTTATTCTTTTTTAAAACTCCTGGATAAGCTTATAAATAATGTGTCACAAATTTTTTTAGATGGCAAATAACTTTCCATTTAAGTTTCCAGCATAATGTCCGAATTATTATTATTATTTTTTTTACCAGAACAGTTCTCTGGTTAAGCATTAATATAATGGCATCAATGAACATACTATGCATTTTCATAGTATTATAATTTATATACATTTTACTTATTATATCCATTTGTTTCATTGCGAAGTTTAAGTTAAATTTGAGATAAAATAATCCTGGCAAGTAACTTTTAAAAATTAGCAATCCATTTAAATGAAGTTCAAAATATACTGTATTTTAAACTTTCTTTAAAATAAATATAAAATTTTTTAAAGATTTTTCACCTCTATAGCTTCTGATATTATCCAGCTACATAGCTATGTTATTAATCACCACTAACACATTATTAAACTCCTCTGATAAATTAGTTACAACGATATTTATACCTTGCAAGAATACCTTATCCTATTGGTTAATTCTTACTTTTAGCTTGAGAACAAATTTACATATTTTCAATTTTTTTCTGAACTGAATTTCCAAAATAAAAATTATGACGTAATGAAACTTTGAAATATTATTTAAAACATAACTTTTAAATCAATTATTACTTTATCAAAATTA
Source organism: Epiperipatus broadwayi (assembly GCA_028023455.1). Lineage (NCBI taxonomy): Eukaryota > Metazoa > Onychophora > Udeonychophora > Euonychophora > Peripatidae > Epiperipatus > Epiperipatus broadwayi. Next base: position 1,471,955 of record JAQFVV010000191.1, on the reverse strand, counting down.
TTTAAACATTTAAAATAACTTTTAAAATATATTTTAATATTTATCCCACTCTTAATATTCAATTTATCTAGTTTTATTTAAACAAAATATTTAATTTTTATTATAACTGTATTCGTCTTTATGATACTATTTAAAACATTTAGAAACATTTATAACAACTATTAATATTCACTTCTATGATAGATAGTAATTACATTCAGTTCTATAATACAACTTTTAAATATTTCAAACTCTGTTAATCTAAATTCAAACAAGCATATGTGTGAAAGTATGTAGTATACAAGTCACATGATTAATAAAATTTAAAACAGATGATTTTCAATCTATTTCTCTGTCTGAATTTATAAAATTGCTACACTTATTATATTAAATAATATAAAAATTTTAGAAAAATAATTTAAAAAATATAGAACTAAATTCAATTTTCACTATCATAAAGCTTATTTTTAAAAATATACGATTTTTATTAGATTATAATATGACTTTATAAATTTAAAATATAACATCTATTACTATAAGTTTTAGACCATTAAAATCGAACTTTTTAAATAAACTTTTAATATTTATAGCTGTGTTATTTAATATGGCCAGCTTTTGCAACCATATGCAACAATATTTTAAGCTTTACTTAACTACTTTTAAATGATTCGCTATAATTTTATATACTACATATTTTCTTTAGCTTCAAATTGTACTTTATAATATAATTGGCTAACTATAATTAACATATCAAAAGAACATATTCTAAAATTTAAATTTTTTAATAAATTACTATGGTGACCTATAGAAAAGGGCACATAACCTCCCCCTTCGAATAAAAATTTTAAATTAAACATCTATCTTATCATTTACTCTACTCATTGATACTTAATGTTTTTATCATTTGCTATAACCAAATTCCATCTTATACTATGGAAATATAACTAATATACTGTTTTCCAACACAAACTTGTAAATATTTGGACACCACACCCAGAATCTCAACTAGTAATACTAAAAAATTTTCTACACTTTTGATGGGTATGGGATTAGACTCCTAGCATTGTATGTCCCTTTCTCACCATCTGGTATAGTCAACACGAAAGCATTTTCTCCTACTTTGCTAAAAACCTTATATGGACCCTCGTATAACTCAAGAAATTTCTTAAATTGATTTCTTTGAAGGTTGCTAACATGGGGTGTTCTAACAAGAACTAAATCATCAACTTTGAATGGATGTGGTCTATTATGGGATTTTTTTACTCTCTTAGCACCCATAATATGTAGCTTTACTTTAGCTTGATTTATATCTTGATTTACATTTATTGGTTCTCTTATCATAGGTATAGGTGTTTGAATTAATAAATTTTCATGTTTGCCATAGTGTAGACAAAAAAGTGTAAAACCTGTGGATTCATTGCAAGTGCTGTTTATATAATTAACAACCTCAGAGAGTTTATGAACCCATTGTTTATGATCATCGGCTACATAAACCCTGAATAATCTACCGAGCTCCTGCATAACATGTTCGCAGGGATTAGACTGCGGGTTTCTAATGGAGCTCCTAATATGTTTGAGGTGTTGAGTTCGAATCCACTCATTCCATCTACCAGATATAAAAGCGGTTGCATGATCAGTAAGAATTATTTCTGGCTTTCCAACTAAAGGGAATTGGTAATCAAGCATGCATTTGATTACATAATGAGCGCTGGTTTTAGGTACAGGATAGGCTGAGACTAGCTTACTAAAAACATCATATGTGACAAGTATAAATTTTGGACGATTGAATGGTGGAAGGGGCCCATAAAAATCGATTGCTAATAATTCATTAGGACGATCTGGAATAATGGGCTGCATGATTCCCACGTAAGATTTACTGCAATGTTTAGATTTTAGACATATATTACACGTTTTAATCTTTTTAATTACGCGTTTATACATTCCAAAAAAATATCGATTTTAAAACATACATAATTTTTGGTGCACCATAGTGCCCATAGCTACTATGAACGTACATGATCAGTTTATCAATCATGGAGTTAGGAACAACTATCCACCATGATTCCCCTTGATTAAAATTTATATTATACATAAGCAAATTTTGATAAATTTTATACTTTCTAAAAATCATTTTAACGCGTTTATTTTTACTGTTTATATTACATGATTATTTAAAATAGTCATGATCCTATTTAATCTCATATCCTGACTCTGAATCATAGTGAGATTATTATAATCATCAGCTATAGATTCATCCCTAACCAAATCTACATTACTTACAATTATGTTTTGACTATTGGGATTTTGTGACATTAAACAGATAGGGTGGCGACTAAGAATATCAGCAGGGATATTCTGTCTCCCTTCAATAGAGAGTACTCTATAATTGAACAGTTGGAGATATAAGCTCCAGCTAATAAGTCTCTCATTACTGAGGTAGCTTTTATTTAAAAACTCTAAGCTTCTATGGTCGGTCAATACATTCACACTAGAACCTAATAAAAATTGCCTTAATTTCTGAAAAGCCCAGACAACAGCTAGGGTTTCCTTTTCAGTTATAGTGTAGTTCAACTCAGCACCTCTCAGATGTCTGCTCAAGAAGTACAATACATGAGGTACTTGATCCCCATCGAGTTGAAATAACACTACACCCAGACCATAGTAACTGCTATCTGTTTGCACATAAAATGTTTTATTGAAATCAGGATATATTAAAATTACGTGTTTTAAAAATTTATTTTTAATCAAATTAAATTCACTATCATGATTAGTGGTCCACTTCCACCTCTCAGCCTTTTTTAGCAATTTGGATAAATGTATAGTGTCCTCAGCAAAATTTTGATAAAAGCAGTTGTAGTAATTACACAACCCAAAAAAGGATTTCAGTTGCTTTACAGTTTTTGGTGTGGGGAAGCATTGAATAGCTGCAATCTTTTCTGGATGGGGCTGAATACCATGCTAATTTATTAAATGTCCCAGAAAAGTAATTTCTTTAGCTGCTATTGAAAACTTCTCCAAATTAATTTTTACATTTTTCATAGCGCACTCATTAAAAAACATTTCTAAGTGTTGGAGATGCTCTTCTAAACTGTCAGAAGGAATGACGATATTGTCCGCATACATGACAATTTTTTCCTTTAATTGCTTTGAAAAAATCATGTCCAAACATCTGATTAAGCCAGCACCACTATTAAAGAGACCAAAAGGCATCCGTCTGAAAACATATGACTGGCCTTGAAAACGAAATGCTGTGTATTGCTGATCATTCTCATGTAACGGTATTTGCCAATAACTAGCTGTTAAATCAAATGTAGAGAAAATTGACCTCTTATGAAACTTAGTTAGGAGCTCATGTACGGGTGGAGGAATGTCACACTCTGGCACAGTTATAGTATTTAACATGCGAGCATCCAAACATACCCTAATATTGCCATCCTTCTTCTTTACAATAACCAATGGGTTTACATAAGGAGAAGGGCACTTTTTTATTATATCCCACTCTAGCATCATGTCTATTTGACTTTGTACCTCATCCTTATATTGATAAGGGATCGGGTACATCTTTTGATTGAAAGGATCATTACACTTCAATTTAATACGAAGGGTATATCCCTCTATTATACCAGGGATTTTAGAAAAAATGCTTTTAAAGCTATACATTAATTGATATAATTTCTCACTTAATTTAGAATCGACTGCATAAATATGTTCAATTTTTGATTTTATGCTAGCATCAATCAATGTATTATGGATGCATAGTAATTGATTGGAAAGGTTATGCACACCATATTCAAAATTAAGCCTTTCCTTCTTACAAGTAAAAATTTTGTTATAAAAATCTATTTGATAATCATTTAAAATCATGAAGTCAGCACCTATTATGGCTTCATGTATCAATCCAGGCATAATAAGAAAAATATGCCCAAACTCTGTGTTATTAATTCTGAAGGTAATCCAAACTTGTTTATTTGTTAATTTCATTCTCTTTCCATTTGCCAGAGTTACTTGTATTTGTTTTACTGGGAATGAAGGTATATCACCTTTTATGCATACCAGATTTTTATAAGTTGACTCTGATAATATGGAAGCTTGGCTTCCAGAGCCAATCAATTCTTCAACTTTTATATTTTCAATATTTAAGATTACAACCGGACATTGATACGTTATAGGCGGTTCACCTATAGTAAAGGGTTCTAAAAAATCAATGTCTAAATCCAAAGTATTTAGCATCCACATCTGATCATTCCCCATTTTGTTAGCACCGGGTCCTTGCAAAGAGGAACTAATACCCAAAGACCTTTTCAGTTTACCTTTTTCTCACTTGTTTTAACATTTGGTCTTTTTAAAATTGTAGTAATACCACTAGTAGAGGGTTGACTATTTTGTACCTCTACCCTACTCCTAGATTTATCAAATCTAACTGCTTTCTTAGCATGGGGAGATACCCTATCTCTCTCTCTAAAATTATATCTCCTCTTAAAACCTGCTTGAAATCTTTGACTATTATTGTTAATGTTAATATTTGATAACGGATAATTATTTCTTTCCCTATTTACTTTAAATCTACTGTCTAAAGATGTTTCAGTGATTTCAAGTGCGTCTAATACCTCTAATACATCTTCTATCGAATAATGGTCTGCTGCAATTAATAAGTGCTCCACATTTCTGAGCAAATTATGGCGTACTATCCTGACTATCTGCCTTTCAGATAATGGACATGCAGTAAGCGTTTTCAATCTGGCAGCCTGGCTTCGAAAAAAACTAGTGTGACTGCCCTTACTAGAGTGATATTTTTCTTGAGTTATCTGGAACCTAATACTATCTTGTTTGTCTGCGTTCCAGAAACTCCCTATAATTAAATACCTATTTGGCCTTTCAAAGAGCGACAGCCACCAGTCTTTGGCAGTGCCACCTAAATGATTACTACAGATGGCTAATTTTTCCTTTTCTGTTAGAACACATATTGAAAATAGCTCATCCAAACTATTCAGAAACTCAGATGGATTTTTGGTATAGTCTCCTCTAAACGGTTTGACCCTCATAAAACGTAATGCCATCGAGCTATTCGAACCTCCATCACAACTAATATTTTCCCTAACTGGTCTGCTGTCTATTTCTTTAACATTAGTATGTTCTAATTGGTTATCCTCACCTTTTCTTAGATATTCTATTCTATCTATTGGGGATTTATACAGTCTTCATACTTACTATGCAATACTTTTTCTTTGCCTAATTCCAAAGTCTTATTACTAATGGAGTTAATCTCCTCCATTTGTTCATATACTTGCTGCAACTTTTCTTTGAAATTTATCTGTCCAATCACTTGTTCTACATATAACTTCTGTTCATTTTTAAACTTATCCAAGTTTTGATCTACTATTTCCCTACACTCATTATTATTCTTTTCCAACTGCTGTGCCTGTTATTTTACATCTTTCTGTAAACGTTTCATATTCTCACCAACTTTAGATCTATACTTATGTTCATCAGCTTTCTGAATATCAAGATCAGCTTTCTGAATACCAAGATCTTTTAATTTCTTAACCAAATCTTGTTCTATTGCTTCCTTTACATCTATCCTAGTTTGTACTATCAAATCCTTGAACTCCTCTACTAATTCTTTCTCCATTTCATTTTTCACAGTTATTCTGGTCTGCACTATCTCTTCCTTAACAAATTTTAATACTTTCATCTATATGACCTACATGATCTTTTATTTCACACATTTCATTATCAACATCTGATTTATTACTATCAAGCTTCTGGTTTAAGTTGCTATTGCTTATCTGACACTGATTGATAGAGTCTTCAATTTGCTTGCTTAAACCCTTTATAGTATTCTCAGAGAATTTGGAAAATTTATTTTTTAGCAATTCCTGATTCTTATAATCTATGGGCTCTATTTCCTCCCTTAAAGAACCAATAACTTTTTCATTGCTATCAAATCTCAAATCCAAATTATTAAATTTATCATGTACTTCCACCTTAAAATCTTCTACCGTTTTACAGGTTTCATTAAGTTTTTGATTCATACTTTCTACACAAGTTCTGATTTCATTACTATTTTTGTCTATATTTTCACTAAGAGATTCTAATCTTATATTTGTTTTATTTAGGTTTTCATTAAGAGACTCAATATTTTTACTCATATTTTCATTAAGAGCATCCAATTTTATATTACTATCTTCTCTAATTTTATTCATATTTTCATCTAACTTTGTAAGCATCAATAGTATTTGGGCCATTGAAAAATTCTTTACATCTTTTTTGGGCACTTTTACCTTTTCTTCCACTATTTTCATTTTCACAACCTCTTCCTCCTCTTCTTTTATTTTACGGTCTATAGTTTGCACACTATCCATAACTGTTTCCATTTCGATTAAGTTTTCTATTTCTTTTTCCTCTTCACAAATATCATCGACCATAAACTCAGATATTACACTCTCAAAATTATTATCCTGATTATCCATTTTTATAAGATGCTTTTCCTCAAAATTCAATATTTAAACAATATATTACTATTAGTTTTTCATTTAAAAATAGTTCCTTACCAGTTTCTTCTATCCCCATATAACCATCACCCACAATAAACTATAGATAATACCTCCTTTACACCTTATACAATCTAATCGATTAAAATTATGTGTCACAACATTATTTCCCACATGCATGATCCACAGATATTTTGCACATAATAAAGCAGTTTTCAAAATATACTGTTAATATTTTAATAATTGACATGGTCATAATAAGTACTCAAATAATCGTTAGCCACGTATGCATATCTCAAATATTTGTCTGCTTATCGCTTTACAAATAATATAATAATATTTTCTTTAAACAATCAGATTATATATCACATAAAATTGCAATAGTTTTTAATAATAAACACTTAGTTCAATATAATAATCAAATCCTAAATAATTATTGCTATAATAAAATATTAAATTATCTATCTTCTGTGAGATATACCTATCAATGATCTCCAAAGTTACGTGAACAAATTCAAATACTAACTATTGTATTATATATTTTTAACTACTTTCCTAATATATCTCGTAGCCTTAATGTTTGGGTACCACAATCTGACCTATCGATTGTAGTCCCAACTACATATCATGCAGCCACGTTGGGCGAGCAAAATCTAACCTTAAACTATGTGTAGCTCCACTACCCATTGAGCCATCCATGCCATGTAAACCCATCATACTCTCCCCATTTTAATACTCAGGCCCAACATGTTGCTGGAACCACAATCTAACCTAGTCTTGTGCATCTTCACTTCCAGATAGTATATGATATGAAATAAAATGGGTTCTAGCTCAGTTAATAATTAATAAATGAAATATTCAGCATTAAAATTAAATATTTCACTAGCTCAAACTTAAAATTCGAATAAGGTTCATTTTATAAAAATAAATTAAATAAATATTTAATATTTTCACGAGACTTGAAGTGAAAATACAGGTGACAAGATAGATTACATTGAGCCAATATCCTACAGGATACTACCTCAATGGCATAAGAACACTATCCCCCTTATTACTATTTTAAATAATAAACTCATAGTATTCTTACGACTTTAATAAATTCTACTCACTAAGATTAAACTAATGATTAAATCTTAATCTCCTATTTGTAATAATCTAGCTCAAATAAAACCTCAGGTTCATAAAGTTTATTCTAAGTTAATAAAAAATACGGTAGTAAAATATGAGAAGGGACTTTATGTCATAATCTACTACTAAATTAATAATAATAAAATAATAATAATATTCTTCATTGTTTAACTAATTCTGTATATCTTTACTTTTCGTTATATTTTATTTTCATAATAAAATAATATAATATAATATAATCTTTTATCTTCATGTAATGATATAATAAATACGTGGTAGCATATGATAATCTGATAAACAAAGGATGTGTGGCAACTGATAGCATATAATTCAGTATATTATTGTGATAACTGATTTATGACCAATAAAATAATATAAAATTATGATTATTTAATTAAAAGAATACCAATAAAATATTTAAATTCTTAAAATAATTTTCTATTTATCTTTTTGTGCAAAATTATATATTTGTTTCAATTATTATGAATATATCGTGATTTCATGCAGTGAAGTGGAGAAATAAACAATCCAGACACAAAAATTTAAAAAACAAATTTTAACAAAATTTATTAACAACAACAAATAAAATAAACAATTTATGTACACTATTTACAGTGGATATCCTTATTTTATACTTTACATTTATCTACTGAGTCATAAAAAAAAAAAATTTATAGTTTAGTTATATCTTTATTTAGACTTAAGACAAAATAAAATGTTACCATATGGTTTCTCGTTATGGTTAACTTATTACAAATATATTTACTTATTTTGTTAGCAAAATATTTCATCCTTAATATTATTAAACTATCTTATTTTTAAAACATTCATAGGAAAACATTCTACAGAAAAACAAAATTAACTTTATAATGAGTATGGATTTCTTAAAATATTAAAAAATTTCATCTTGCAAAGTCAAAGATGTTATATAAAATATTCATCCAAAATTCAGTACTAGATTTTAGTGTTTTATCACACGATGTTTACTAATCATAATATATTTATATTTAGCCTTACTTTAGTATGATATAAGTGTAATAATCAATATATTCCTGTTATTCAATAAACAAAAAATATTCTATGCATATTCCTTACATTTATTGTATATTATTGTATTTTAAAAATATGCAATACTAATTTTTCTTCTAAAAAAAATAATAATAAAGCATTAAAAAATAATTAACATTTTAAAGAAAATGTCTTTGTTTAGATACTCTATTTTAAAAAATTTATATTTCATTTCCGAAATAAAATTCAAAATATATTCTATGATTCTTTCCTTTCCTTAGGATTCACTGGACCTTCAATTTCAAGTTATAAAATTCTATTCCTTCTAAGCAAATAAACCAATCTTATACAAAACGATAGCATAATCTAAGTTCTAAATTATTTATCATTTCTTTTCAAAATATCTTACCGAACGATGCAGTTACATGAAATAAAGATAGCGAAACAGATGTATAGGTTTAAGGAAAAAAGCTAGAGTATCACTCATAATATATCTCAAAACATGGCACAGTGCAAAGAGGTATGACCTTTACCTGTCTAATAACCTCTAATACATGAACGATGTTAAAGCTATTTCTTCAGCTTTATTAGAACATCAAATATTTAAAGAAATATAAAACACTGTCCAAATAAAATGTGTACCAGTCATAGGGCTTTGTTAACTATGCTGATATCCACATAAAACTAAGTATTATTTCTATTCCCTATCATATCCTATTATTAAAGACATCATCTTAAGTTTCCTGTTCACTAAGTACTTCCAAGCCACTATCTCAACATTATTCCTCAAGATTTTCCACATCTTACATCGATAAATAACTATCTGCATTTACAAAACAATAAATAAAATTCATTGATAATTTAAAAACAATCTAGCTGTTCCACAAGAAAAGTTTGCTTATTTCATTATTCTGTATGTTTAATCATATACAATCTAATCAGACAACATTTGATTATCCAGTAACATGAAAAGTTTTCAAAGAATCACATAAATATTTGTTACTATGTTGGATTATATCACTAATATAAAAAAATCATTGTATGCATATTTTCAAATCAATCCTATCTCATAATGTTTTTTTTTTAAATGTTATATGAAATGCGTTACATATAATTAAAACTTTTACACTTCATTCTTACGATTCATAGATGATCTAAAGAAAACAAAAATATACATTATAAATTATTAATAGTTATTACTATTACCAAATAACCTTTATCTGGTCATCATTGTCAGTAGGCTTCCTTCATCCACTAGTACTTAACATCGCATACATAAAAAAAAGACACATCTATACGTTTTATTTAAAAAATATTCTTATCTAAATTATTAGATTATATTATAAATTTTATGTTATTAACAAATTAATGTTTTATGTTTTCCTAATCTTATAAAATAGAAAAAATTTACATTTAAACTAAGTTAGTAAAAAAAAAAATATAAATTAAGACTATAATTACTTATTTCTTCTTTAATTCTTTACTTGATAAAAGTCCTTGATAGAGTTCATAAAACTTATTATTTTCTCTAGTTTTTTTTTTTTTTTTAAATGTTCCTCCTAAAAATGCGTTATTCTTCAAGAGCGTTTTCTTTCCCCGCTCCATTGCTATGACGATGAACAAGAACAATCCATTGAGGGTGGCTGGCGAACAATTTTTAAAACAATAGTAAAAAAAATAATTCGACGTCTTTAAATCTTAAAAAATATAATAAAATCCTTGTTAATCCATTTTAGTAAATTTTATAAAAACAATTATCCTTGGTTTTACTGTTTTTAAATAATTATTATTAAAGATTTATTATGCTAAACTAATCCCGTGAAGCTTCTTAAATAATTTTACTTTAAAATATTCGATAAACTTTTCCACAATATTTCCATGAATTCATTTTTAATCAACTGTTATATGTTCATTCTTTTATATATGTTTCCATCCTTGATAAAGCTCTTCAAAAACAAATATTTCTAAAAATACCTTTTAAATATTTCTGAGACTAGAAGTTTTTAATATCACAACTCCTTAATAAATCTTCTCTGTAAGCTCTTTTTAATTCTTGTAAAATATATATACTTTTTTTAAAATGTTTCCTTCAAAAAGGACTAAATTTCTTTCATTATTATATTTTATGATAATTCATAAGATATAAGTGTCTTATTCTTTTTTAAGACTCCTGGTTAAGCTTATAAATAATGCGTCACAAATTTTTTTAGACGGCAAATAACTTTCCATTTAAGCTTCCAGCATAATGTCCGAATTATTATTATTTTTTTTACCAGAACAGTTCTCTGGTTAAGCATTAATATAATGGCATCAATGAACATACTATGCATTTTCATAGTATTATAATTTATACACATTTTACTTATTATATCCATTTGTTTCATTGCGAAGTTTAGGTTAAATTTGAGATAAAATAATCCTGGCAAGTAACTTTTAAAAATTGGCAATCCATTTAAATGAAGTTCAAAACATATTGTATTTTAAACTCTCTTTAAAATAAATAAAAAATTTTAAAGATTTTTCACCTCTATAGCTTCTGATATTATCCAGCTACATAGGTATGTTATTAATCACCACTAACACATTATTAAACTCCTCTGATAAATTAGTTACAATGACATTTATACCTTGCAAGAATACCTTATCCTATTGGTTAATTCTTACTTTTAGCTTGAGAACAAAGTTACATATTTTCAATTTTTTTCAGAATTGAATTTCCAAAATAAAAATTATGACGTAATGAAACTTTGAAATATTATTTAAAACATTACTTTTAAATCAATTATTACTTTATCAAAATTATTTAAACATTTAAAATATATTTTAATATTTATCCCACTCTTAATATTCAATTTATCTAGTTTTATTTAAACAAAATATTTAATTTTTATTATAACTGTATTCGTCTTTATGATACTATTTAAAACATTTAGAAACATTTATAACAACTATTTAATATTCACTTCTATGATAGATAGTAATTACATTCAGTTCTATAATACAACTTTTAAATATTTCAAAATCTGTTAATCTAAATTCAAACAAGCATATGTGTGAAAGTATGTAGTATACAAGTCACATGATTAATAAAATTTAAGACAGACGATTTTCAATCTATTCCTCTGTCTGAATTTATAAAATTGCTACACTTATTATATTAAATAATATAATTATAAAAATTTTGGAAAAATAATTTAAAAAATATAGAACTAAATACAATTTTCACTATCATAAAGCTTATTTTTAAAAATATACGATTTTTATTAGATTATTAAATATGACTTTATAAATTTAAAATATAACATCTATTACTATAAGTTTTAGACCATTAAAATCGAACTTTTTAAAATATACTTTTAATATTTATAGCTGTGTTATTTAATATGGCCAGCTTTTGCAACGATATGCAACAATATTTTAAGCTTTACTTAACTACTTTTAAATGATTCGCTATAATTTTATATTCTACGTATTTTCTTTAGCTTCAAATTGTACTTTATAATATAATTGACAAATTATAATTAACATATCAAAAGAACATATTCTAAAATTTAAAATTTTTAATAAATTACTATGGTGACCTATAGAAAAGGGCACAATATATATATATGATTCAGCAAAATAAAATATGAAATAAATATTTTAGATTAAATCTCTTGTTAATTAAACTACGTGACTTTTAAAATTAACATATACCTGTAATATATATATAAATTCGATTACAGATTTGACACTCATATCTATGTGCAATCATACATAAAGTTATTTATATAGTAAGTCTGAAATGGTTTAAATCTGGCACATGTCTAGATGTGAGGGTAAAATAGGTAAAACAGACAAGTGATCAAAATTGACACTTTCAGTATACTATTGGAGTCATGGTGAATGGAACGCGCAGTGTGATCAAACTGGAACTCTCCAGATGTGCCCTCATCAACTGGAACACCGATCTACTTGAGCTTTGCCAGAAGAGACCAGCCGACATACTCTAGCAATGTCTGTAAAAAGGAAAGGATCTCTTCTGGGCCATACTAGGTGAGATGAGCCCGTGTAAGTGAATGTTTTTTAGTTTTTGGATTTGTTTTAATTTGCATGTTTGTTTTCCTCCACAAAAAACTTTTGATTTGTTGTGAAAAGAAATAGTTTGTTTTTAAACGTATAGTTTATTTCTTATTAAATAAATGTCAAAATTATTCCATGCGAAATCCTGGTTGTTTAGATTATTAAAAAGCAAACCAAATCCCATAACAAAAAAAAAGTCTTTCCTAAAAAGAAAAGAAATAAATGTCAAAATTCTTAAATTGTTATTGTTTAGATTATTACAAAGTAACCCCCCAAAAAAACTAAAGTAAAAAAAGGCTTTATTAAAAAAGGAAAAAATTCAGAAAGAACTCTGCGCTAACATAAATGTTTAAAAGACAAAATTTACGGCCATACTATTATAGAATTTTTTTTTTTTAAAAAAAGAAGACGATTATTAACCCCACCCCCATATAAAAAGTTTCTTGATATGGAAGTCTTCATTAAAAAACAAGTCTGCGGTAGTATAAACAAAATAATTTTTTTTTTACGGTAGTATGCATAGAAAACATCGGCCTGGGAACTGTTATATTAATGTGCATTTGGAGAAAAGCAGCACCATCAAGCGGCCGGGTGCCACAAATGTACTAATACTGATTAATATACAAAATTTAAGTCATTACATTGTGGTGTACATATATGTTCCAATATACAACACCTATATATATCCACACATAGACATGCAGCATAATTTTAAAAATGAACATATTTGAACTGTCATAAAATAATACAATAAATGATTAAGATTTACATATAGCTGTCTATCTGACATGCAATAGTATTTGCACATAGATGTGCAGTACAATTGATGAATATATTTCAATCATCATATAAAATAGAATAGGCAATCACATTTTAATAACAAATATTTATTAACATATCTGTGTGCATCCATGCTGTCATTTATACAATATTTTAATTTATCAAAATAAAATTATTAAAAATATCCTCTTTCATAATCAATCCAATGTCAAAAATATATAAAATTAACCTATGTGTGTATATATTGTGTCAGACCTTAAAACATCCTTACACAAAATGGCTGTAGCCAAAGATTTGACACAGCTGACTTTTATTCAACTCGTTGCATAAATAATGGGAGTTGGTCTATGCTATAGTCCTGTCCATACATACACTAAGAACGCATAATGTTATTGTAAATACTTTTACATATACTCTAAATTCATATATATTGGATATAATTATTTTTAATTTGTTTTTATTTATTATTATATTCTTATTTGTAAATGTTCCAACATATGTATATAAACATTTGCATACTTACATTATTTTTTTTATTACTTGTAGAAATTTTTATTTTATTTTAAAAAAAATAATGTAAAGTTCTTTCTTTAGAAAGAATGTACAATTTTTTTTCCCAATCCATTATAGTAATGGATTTCTATGTAATTAACCATTGTTTTATACTTATATAATTATATTTGGAAAGGTTTTTTTTAATTTAATTTGTAAAAATGAAATCAAAATGAAAGATTTTATCTAAAGAATGTAAGTAATGGGTAGTCTAATTACTCCAAGATGGAATCCTGTTAATCGTCAAAAAAGATAAAAAAAAAAAAAGAGACATTTTAAAAACAAAATTCTAAAGGAATGTACAAAAATTAAAATTAGCAATTTTGTTAGATATTGTAGTACTTCGTAGGGGTTTATGAAATTGTGGCTGATAGGTGGACTATATAAGCTATCTACCAGGTGCTGGGGATTATTCTGTCTTTATTCAACTTTTATGCCATATGCAGTCTTATCTGTTCTTTTTTTTTATGCTGATTGGTCCGTATAATCACATATATATTCGACAGTGGAACCATCGTGTCCAGCTTGGATTGGCTGATTCGTCTACTTAAATTCAGTTCCGAGGTATTTAGACTTGCTGTTACTGATGGAAAGTGGGAAAAACAGCACGATTATTAAAAATTATTTATACAAGCAGTAACTAGTAAAGGCCATCAAGGTAACAAAAAGGAGAAGGGAGATGAAAGTTATTTAAAAAAAATTACAGCTAATAACCTTCATGGAAAGAAGCTGTTGCTAAAAGTTAAGGAAAGTAAAAGTTGGCGTATACAGAATTAACTTAAAGATTCACCTATAACTTAGAGAGAATTATTGGAACTGCAGCATACAGTAATTAATTTGCAGTTAAAAGAACCAACAAGATTGGAAAGTTTTAATTAAAATATTTTTTGAAAGGAACATGTGAAAGATAGTACCAAAAGCTTATTTATTTGACCTAATGAATATGGAGTAATTTCACGGGGCAGTGAACCAGCGCGCTTCGTATCCTCGCCGCCAAGATGTGAATGTAAATGATCCAGCATACTCTGTTGAAGAATTGGACATAGACAATGAAGCCCTTGCAGCCCTGTTTCATGGTCATGTAGCCCACCTAGAAGTTCAACTTGGAGGGAGCCAAGAATGACAAGATGAGTGTATATATATTTTTTCTTTTATTTTTTATAATTTTGAGGGTATTATCTATTTCGTGTTGTATAATATATATTTATTCTATCTATGCATGCATTATTCCTACTAATTATTTACTTTTAATAACTTTTGATATAACATTTTAGTGGTTTACATAATGCATCTAACATTGATCCACTATGTGCAGGATCCATTTAATTTATTGATTTCTAATCACAGAGGTGACACCTCATGTTGAGTTTCTTAATACCCATGTCATTTACACATTATCGTTATACATCCAGAATAAGAGTGACATGGGTAAAGTTTGTTAAAACAAATATAACCGAAACAAAAATAAAAATAAAAATGTTAGATGCATTCTTAAAAGAAATTATTTGTTATTTTATATTCATTACACAGTGTTTATAAAGTGGGGAGTATAGACCAAACCCATTATGCAGCGATCTTTTATTTTATTTATAACCTAACCAAATTGTTATTTCAATAAATTTATGATAGAAGCTGCTTTTACACAAGCCAGTATTCGGTGTAGGGAATGGGGCAAATATTATTTTATATTTTTAATCTGTTTCTAGTATAATTCATTTACGTTTAAACTTATAAAGATAATTGATAGACATCCAAATAACCTGAGATAAGAAACCACTTCATGAGCTAGCTAATGGGATAAACTTATTGGGGGGTTAAATTGACCTCACTTGGCATCTAAACATGCTTTATTATCATTATTAGTGTTCAAACCTTTTTTGCATACTCTCTCAGAAGAGAAAAGGGAGGGAGAAGATATTCTTGACTGGGGGTGGTGCACAGAAGGTGTGCAAAGGAAAAAGAGATGGCCACTATAATATCTACAATTGAATGAGTGGGGGTTTGATTTAACGAGAGGGTTTAGATTGACTTATTTAAGGTTAAACCCCCCTCCTCTAATAATTCTTTAGTACATACTTATTTGTATTCAACTGGGATATTACTAAGAGTTATTATCAACCTTTCAACTTTAGCATATACTCATTTCATGCTTGACGAGTATATGGGTTGTTTACTTGTAAGACCGAGGTATGTGCAATACAGGAATGGCAGGAGAAAGTAACAGTGCTATAATAATGGCAATGGAAATAGTAAACTCATGCTTATTTATTTGTTGAATCATGGATTTTAAATCCCAGCAAAATTATTTACTTATTTCACTCTTTTTAACAAAATATAGATTTTAAATAACATTTTCACTACAGAAATTATTTAAAATATCATTCCCAATTATTCAAATATAATACCTTTCACAGTTAACTCCATGTTGAAAGTATATAAATTTCACTTGTTCTCTTTAATGATTAAAATTTCTTTAACAGGTTACTCTTAGTTATAATATCTTTAAACTTGAAACACAGATTTTAATTTTATTTTTCTTCAATAAATGATTTAAAATAATATTGTTCTCAATTATATATCTATCGCTTTTAAAATGTCATTTTTATTAAAGAAATTACTTAAAATTTCATTCTCATTATATATAATGGTACTCACTATATGTTTATTTGTGCTTCTCTGCACACAGATAAATCAGCATACATATAAACTAATGATTCAACAATGATTTTCTTGGTGGGCTGGTCTTGATGAGACAACTATACTCCAGAATTGTCATCATTGGGAAAGGTATAATCAGTAACTATTGCATTCAACTGGTTCCATTTAGATTTCAGGCAAGCTAGCCATCTCCTAGAACCCATTTCTAGCTATGAATTTCAACACTGGAAGTTCCTTCCAAGTAAATTCAATCTCTACCATCATGACCTAATAGATGCTACTGTATCCAGTCTTGCTTTCCATTATTTCATGGTCTTTCTCTAACTCTGGAAAATTACTATTCTCTTAAAACCAACAAACTACTACTTTTATATCCACCCTTTTTATAGTAGGGTGACAATATATTAATTAAAAACTTTATCTTTTTAATCTTTTCAAATCATTTTTAATTACAAGCTACTTTCGGAATTTTAGCAAAGTATAATCTAAGATTTTTAAAAATAGATCACAGAAATGTTTACAATTATCAGTTCTATTTTAACATAAAACACACTTGATTTTAATTTCAAAGTCAGAATCCAATATTAATTAAACATTTTCAACTGATTAATTTATAATAAAATTTTATTTTAAATTTAAAATTATTTAGCCCTGTACTGTTTTTTTTTATTCCAGGGAAATGAAAAAAATATCTACAAAAATTTTGTTGTCTGCGTTAATTTCTACTTTTCAATTATATATATATATTTGTGCTCACATTATGTTATTGGGTGCCATGCAACACAACTGTTACAATATATATATATACATGCAGACACACTATTATGTTGTTATATGTCATAAGATGTATAATCATGTCAAGAAATATCAATTTTTTTAAAATAAAAATCAATTTCTTATGCATATATAATTGTGTACACATACTAAATGATATATATATAAGTTATAATAAATGTTTATTTTAAAATTAAATTTTTACCTTCAATAAAATTGTTAAATTGAAAAAAACAATGAAATATATATATCTCCTTTATGTGTTATTGCTTAAAATATTGCAATTTCATCCATCTTCTTTATTTCTGAAAGTAATTATCCTAATTAAATTAAAGTTATTAAATTGAAAGAAAAAAAATCTTTATATTGCCCCCTTATGACTGTTATATAAAATAAATCAAAGTTCCAATAATTTATACATGAAAGTATTGAATATTTTTAGTATTTTCCCACCCTCTGTTACATATCTAAGAAACTAGGTGACTTACTGAAAAGATGAATGTTCCAAATGGATTAGGCTGAGATTACTTAATTATATACAGATTTCGAACAATTTTACTGAAATTAAATATGTTAAATCTCAATTTTAAAATTTTATTCTAACTTGAAAAAAATCAAAACTTAATAAATAAACTGATTTTCCAACTTCAATAAAAGTATTGAAAAAAATAATTATTTCTATTGTAGGGGTAACTTCCAGTTAATCCAACATAGAAATACACTAAAACACTTACACACTCATTTATAACTATCTCTAATTAGACCATTTATTTATTAAATATATTTGACTATTTTAAAATGCATACATATACATATATTGTAACAGTCAAGTTTGTACATTCGCGTAACAGAATTCAGAATCCAAGCAAAAGAGACCGAAGCTGACCAGACTAGGACTGTGACATCCCTAGTCCGACCACACTTCAACTCGTAAGCCAGGATTCCAAGACTCAAGACCCTACAAATGACCACCTTGAAATTACACGTAGTATACCTCTTTCCACACGGCCAACATAGGTCACGGAGAAGCAATGAGACTCTTGATAATTAAAAGAAAGGTTCTTAATTGACTAAAATATCACTAATTTAATCTAACTTAATGCATAGTTTTCACATATATAGACTATAAATAGTAATTACAATGGGCATGAATTTGATCAATAACGAAACAGACATAGTTTTCACATTATATAGACTATAAATAGTAATTACAATGGGCATGAAATTGATCAGTTTTACACATTTCAGCGTCGAATGTACAAACATTGGGTGGAT
Source organism: Epiperipatus broadwayi (assembly GCA_028023455.1). Classification (NCBI taxonomy): domain Eukaryota; kingdom Metazoa; phylum Onychophora; class Udeonychophora; order Euonychophora; family Peripatidae; genus Epiperipatus; species Epiperipatus broadwayi. The sequence continues at coordinate 1,453,248 of JAQFVV010000191.1, read as the reverse complement.
AAGAGAACACATTCTCTTTTTATATACAATTCAAAATAGCTTTATATAAATAAATTTTATACAAGTCAAAATAGCTTTATATAAATACTTTCATTTAATTTTCATAAATGGGTTAACAGGTGCCCATCTTATGAGTTGCTTTTCAATTAATACATAATCAATCACTATGTTATGTCTATAAATCTCGATAAGCCAAATCCTATTACATTTGTGGCTGGAAGATACATAATTATATCGAACTTTGACCATGAATTTATTTACTAAAATACCCATATATAATTTAATAACGAGCGCATAAACCAGCTCAAGTAATGATCGATCGAACATGGCTTTCGAGAGAAAATTTCAGAATGCTGAAAGCGTTATATAAAGGTGGGCAGGGTTGGCTGCATAAGATTTTACCAATGCGCTATGGCACAGGTAAACAATAATAAGAAAAGTCGCTCTGCGGATGGATGAAATAACTTCAGGGTTCTTGCGACAAACGCCGGTACCCTGTAACCGATCGCAATGCTGCGTGAAAAGGAACATTGTGTTCAGGAATGGCGGGGGACTTACGTGCTAACCTGGCCTTGGCTCAGGCTTCGCTACTGCTCTACCCTATAAGAGAAGATGTGCTGGCAACGCCGTGGCTCCATCTTGAGATACGTATATTACGTATAGCAGCAAAACGAGAATATTTTTATAAAATAATATCACATCCGCCAAGCAAAGAATAGTATATTTCATACTATGAAATACGAGTTAATAGCATATTAGCTCTATCAAATTGGGACCAACTCTTGTGTAGCCTGGTAATAAACGTCTATGCTACAAAAGGGGATATTACTACATCTGTACTTTGATATGTTCGATCTATTAAGTTACTTATAGATAATAAATATTTAAGGAGGGAAAGTATATTTCTATGGACTTAAGAATTTAAATGTCAAATATACTTATAAATATGATCAAGGCTAAATTTAATTCTAAATAAAACTATAAGGTTAAGTTTTTAACTGGCTGATCAAAAGAGCCACATTTCGCATATTAAATCATTTAAATAATAAAAAAAATAAGATTTCGAAACAGCGCAGAAAGTTGATGCTATAAATAAATTACACGAAGATTTTCAAATAATATCTTCTTAAAATATACATGAAATTAAGTGCTCACTGTTTCGAACTTTTGGCATATAAAATATAATAAGCATTTAAAATAAGCAAAGAAATATAGACACAACCGCAGTGATATAACTTGAAATTAGACACTTATAATGTACTTTAAATGAAAGGAAAATATAAATAAGTCAGATTATTTAAACTTTAACACATTAAATTTTGATAGCAAGTGACATATTTAAAATATTAAATGGATTTTAAGTTTTGATTACATTTTTAGCTTTATCATTATTTTAAAAAGAAAGTTAGCTAACTTATATAGATATATTTACATAAAGAATTACACAGAGCTCTGCGGTTTGAAAAATAAAACGGTACCGGTATGATTTATCTGCAAGTTCTTGGCTGTTGGTTTGGTTTAGTTTGACTGGGCGGCATCATCTTTCTCCTTATGTTAGGCTCGTCTCTTCTATCGGCATGATGGTGGTTTAGGCATTTCGACGAGAGAAACCCCGTTCTCCCGCGGAGTAACAGCAACAAGATGCCCGCTTTTAGCCGGTCATGTTAAACTTTAACAATTGTGAAGATTGGTTACAACTCTCACTAACAATATGGCTGTCCTCTTGTTAAAAAATACAGAGTATTTATATGTTTTCCTTATCGGAATCTCCCGCCTCAAGACTCACTAAACTCAGGAATTTAATTAAGTGTTTTTCAATTTATAATTCAGATCTTAGATAACTTATGTTAGAAACATTCCATAAGCTATTATTATAATTAAGATTTTTCGTTGCAAACAATTGTCCAATTTAGATTTAAAAATAACTTAATCTTATCTAAGGGGATTTTAATTAATAAATTTTTAACTAGTTTTACTTTTTACGAATTCCAGGTGTGGTCGTTAATGACACTTGTTTACAACCAAAAATCTTTTAATTACTTGACCAGCTTTTATTTTTAATCTTACATAGAAACTCTTTCTATTTAAAAACAACCTTTTAACATTTTTAAAACGAAAACATTTTTAACATATTTATTAAAATAATTTGCAAACATATTTTGATATAGCTTTTAAATATATTTTCGAGAAACTTTTCTCTGAAATATATTTAAAACAAGAAATCTTTTAACAATTTTAAAGAAACATTTAATAGTATTTTTAGATAACGGCTTTTACATATTTTAAATCATGTCTTTCTTCTATATAGCACAGATTATATATCCACATACGAAATTACAATATTAAACAACAAAATTAATAATTTACTCTTAACTTAAATAATATAATAAACATTTTTAGAAATATTAAATAATTTTAGGACGCTATAATTTTACTAATCCTATCTAATTATAGCGTTGGTTTGCACGTAAATATATAATGCTGTTTAGACAGACATGAACTAATTTTAAATTTATTAACATTTAAATAGGTTCGAACTTAGCACAGATGAGAGTGTCATTAGGTTTGATGGTGAAACGGAAAGGGATTGGAGATTTCCGTTTCAATATATATACCATTTATTTTGGTAAAAATAAACTTAAAATGATAGATACTTAAATGTCAAACTTTTAAGTAATCACCAGATTTGAAATTGAAAAAAAAAAAAAATTTTATATATTTTTTATTATATCTTAATATTTATTTATAACAAAGAATAATTAAATCAAGCATTGAAAATTGAAACAAAAACATGTGATATTACCAATTCATTCAGTCTCTTAACAATAAAGAGGAAAAAAATATGACTTTATTAACAACTATTTCTTTTAATAAATATTACTATTCTAAACTAGAATCGAATTTCTACTATATCTGAAAAGATTTAACTTTTCCAAATTAAAATATTGATTTATTCATATGGAAATTAAAACCTAAGGATCAGAAAAGATTATAAGAAAAATATTTTAATTTTCTTTTAAATCTAAAAGAGAATAGTAACATAAAAAAAAGAACATCTATTTGAATTACTAGCAACTTCTTTATTTTATTACATTGTTTTTCTACGCATATAAATATATTTAAAATAATTATAAATATTTAAAGAATCTTACAATTTGGAGTGGATAAAATAACTTTATATCATAAAAGTTTCGAAACCAACTTTCATGCCAATTTAACATATTAATTATGTAGAACATCTAACTGGAAAAACGGAGATTAAGAACATTGATCTTCGAAGGATGTATTTTATCTTATTACAATAAAACCCATGGATAATGCTAATAATTTATTAATTTGGGATAAATATATGATTACTAAACCAATGGATAAATATACTTTGTCAGGAGATCTCCACTAGGATTATAAAATATGGACTTAAAGAAGCATTCTTACTTTGCTCAGGAAAATAAGTTTTTATCTATTTATATATTCTATATTATTATTTATATTATTTTAATATGTTTAATTTTATTGATTTTCATTTCAAATTTGGTATCGTATCTTTATAGTAGTGGGAACATCCAAATTTAATTTTATAAGTATAAATTATTAGACTAAATATATATATATATTTAATATTAAATAAAATTAAATTTTATAAACATATTTAAAAGTTTGACAGAACTCATCTAAATTAGATTAAATAAAATTTTGATTATTATTTAACAGATATTAATTAAACAAAGTTATTATTCTTACTAATTAATATAGTGAACATAATTATATATTCATTTTTATTACAAATGAACAATGATTATAAATGTATTAATAAGTCATTTAAATTATTAATCTTTTGAATTTGTATACTGTTGTATATATGTTGGTTTGCGTTATAATCTTTTCTTTTGAAAAGTTTATTAAAGTATGAAATTTTATCATGGGATATTGAATGGGGATATTAATTATTAATCTTTCAAAATGATAAAGATTCCTCCTTATTTTTCATTATTATTTTATTTATCTTTCTACATTATATTTTTAATGTTTATTAAATGTTATTGAGTTAGTAATTTGATCTCTCTGCTTAATCATTCTTGTATTACATTCATATTTATAAATAAATAGACTAATCATTATTAGCTACATAACAAATATTTTTTTTATATTTATGTTAATATAATATATAGAAATATATTTTATTAGTCATTGCTTATATAAAGACATAGAAGTAAATGATTTGTTTAAATCCATCCCTGAAGAAAGCCAATTGCAAATTCTCCATGAGTTTAAATATTGTGGCATAATGGTAATTGAAAGAGGGATGAGAGGTGGATGAACTAGTCCAAATTACATCTAAATTTGTCTAATAATTATTGAGCTAGCATAGTGAAGATAGATATAATCATGGACTTAGAATTTCGTTTCATTTCCAGCATTCTACCTGAAGACCCTAAGTCCGATTGTAGTGAGATGTGCACCCTCTTTCTGGTGTAAACAGATATCCCATTACACTATATTGATAATATCTGTCAAAATTAATAAAAAGTTTAAACAGTAAAATGTTTACGAATTAGATGCAAATATATTAATAGTACTGAATATCAATTATCAGTAACCATAGTTGTTAATATAATCACTAGATACCTATTTATCCATTCTCAAAATAATCAAATATAACTTTGTTGTACATAATGAATTACTAAAAAAAAAACAATCCATAAATTTTTGACAGCATATTTGTTTTTTTAAAAATTATGTTTTGATATTAATTTTATACTTAATAATTTATATACATAAATTATGCATGTGTTTTTTTTATTATTGTGAACGCCAAATATCTTTTTAGATTGTCACTTTGAAAGAGCAAGAACAATTTTCTTTGCTCCATTGTTTCCCAGGAGGATGTTAATTACATAAGTTGTAACATATTTAAATTATTTTCATATGATATATATATATATTGTGTTCTATGGATATAATTCAATTAAAATAATAGTATTTGTATAACTATTGCAAATTTCCATAGAGCAACATATTTTCAATATATTTTAAAGCCATAAATCATTAGTAATAATTGTTATGATATTCAGACACAATATACCTGTTTATCTGAAAAAAATTTAAATTCCCTTAGTTGTAAAATCAAGTTATGAGCATGGCAGATAGATATCCTAATCACTTCACCACTCTTACAATTAATAACTAAGGCTTTCGAAGCATTCTTTAAGTAAATACATTTTAATTTGATATATTTAGCTTACATTATTACCTACATTTTGGATGATCTTTCAGTGATGAAAGGTAAAAAAAAAAATATGAGGGAGAGAAGAATTTCGTAGAATCTTAAAGATAATCTTTTTAAAATTAAATTATTAATCTGATAAGAAAAACTGTCAAAGGTGATTAAGTATCAGAAAATGCAAATAAAAATATTTTAACAAAGATTTATTAAAAATATCAATGTTGTGTATACCATTACATTATTAATATATATATATATCTAATTCTCTTTTTACATGAATTTTTTTTTGCATGATTTTGAAATAACACAAGTTTAAAAATATATATATATTTCTCTTTCAACATGAATTGTTTTAAAATAATATGATTGGTAAAAAGAAACAGTGGTATTTTGGGATTACAACTGCTGTAACATTCATGATTAGAATGAATAAATGAATGTTACTGTTTGGAAGTCTTAAAAAAATCATCTTACATATTCTCAAAGTAATTCTTAGATTAAGTTAATTATTAAACTTTTTTTTTGTAATTCTAAATAATTTCATGTAAGTAATATAGAATAATTTATTTTCCTTTTTAGAAGATTGTAAATGTTTTTAATTTAGTGTTTATTTACAATTTGTTTTTGAGGTTAAGTTCTTCACGATTATGTCACAAAACTAAAAAAAAAAAAAAAATATGTTTGTTATTATTATCTAATTTTTTTAAAAAAGTTTCATCTCTTTATTTCTCATTATTTTAAAAACAATAATCCCTTTTTTGGGAACATTCCTGAAAATGGAGAAATTTGTTTGTCTGCATTGTAACATTTTTGTCACTTTGTTTTGAAAGGGAAGTACCTTTTTGGTATTGAAGCTTTGTTTGCATTTGATATTTGGTTTTAAAAAAAAAATTCCTTGTTGGTATTAATGTTAAAAAAAGTTAATTTTGCTTAGATTTAAGTGATTAATTTGTTTAAATTTATATTTATAATTTTTTCAAAAAATCAATAGATGGTAAGTTATACATTGCAAGTTTTAGTGAGAGCAATGGTATTCCAATTATGTGCAAACATATGTGTTTATTGTCAGACAGTGTCAGCAAATAAAATCTTGGACACTTTTCCGCTTTACAGACAAGCAAGATGTCATCCATATTTTTGGTAAATGTACAGTTCCGGTAACCTACAGTTTCTCTTTTTGAATGTGTTAGTTGTTAAATTAAAAAAAAAAATTAATAAGTTAAATGAAATAAAAGAAATAAATTCCAATAAATTACATTAATAATTTTTATGTGAATTTTTTTTTTTTTACTTATAATGTGAGAGTGACGATATGCTTTGAACTTTAAAGTTTTCATTAGTTTGTATAGAGAAACCTTTTCTGCTTTACAGACAAGCAAGATGTCAACCATATTTTTGGTAAATGTACAGTTCCGGTAACCTACAGTTTCTCTTTTTGAATGTGTTAGTTGTTAAATTAAAAAAAAAAAAAGTTAAATGAAATAAAGGTAATAAATTCCAATAAATTACATTAATAATTTTTACGTGAATTTTTTTTTTACTTATAATGTGGGAGTGACGATATGTTTTGAACTTGAAAGTTTTCGTTAGTTTGTGTAAAGAAACCAATGAGTATTTCATTGTAAGTATTATCACTTTCAAATTTTTTTATTTTTCAAATGAAATTTATCTTTCTATAACTCATTTTTTATTTATGTTCAATGTGTAAGAAATAAAATTTGACAGCACATAAAAAATATAACATTCTAACAAATTTTTCATAATGTTTATTTAATTAAGTCCGGAATCAATTTCCTTATTTTCCATATATACAATATGCTTTTTTACCCAAATTTCTTTTTCCACATAATTTTCAGGAACCAATCTACAGTGTAAAAAGAGAATTAGGTACATTATGCTGTTTAAATTTATATATAGTGTAAACATATTTTTGAAAATAAATAAAACTAAATAAGAAAGTTATCCAAATATTAATTAATACTTCATTTAGAATTTATATAAACCATTATGAGAAATAAATTATAAATTTTCATTACAAAAAAGATAAATAATTACCATTGCAAAATTACTAATAATTTATCAATAGTTCTGCAATGGTAATTTTTCAAAGATTTACAATATATTTTTGAGCAACATTTATATCATCTACTCAAGATTTCTTTGAACTATTTTAGTAAAATCTTCATAAAGAGAAAATAATTGATTATTAAGATTTTAGAAAAATGTTTATAATTTAGTCTGATCACTGTCATTATCATTTGAACCTATATTATATAATAATCATGAGAGTCATTAGCCTTTTACATTTGACATTAATTAAGGCTTAGATATCCTATACAGCTTAAATCATTGGTAGAATGATGGACTTGAGCACTGAAGGTTCCTAAATTGAAACTCAATTCAATATTTCTGATGGCAGAATATTACATGACATCTTAAGTAACTAACTTTTGATTATTCTGATTTTTTTTTTAAATCATTAATAACATTAAAGAATAATAAACATAGGCAAATTGACTTTAATACACATTCATTATAATGTACAGATCACATTATTATCTCCAGAAAAAAAAAAGTCTTATAACAATAGTCATCAGGAATTCCATCAGTTCTAGAATTAAAATATCAACTAATTAAACAAACATAAAATAGTAATACAAAATCTATCTGTTCCAAAGACTAATACTTAAAATATGTGAATTTCTGTTAAAGAGAAAAATCTATTAGAATGCAATCCATTTTTTTAACAAACATTTAAAAACCATGAAAGTGATATAGCATCTGTCTTTTTTGCTTTGATCTGGCTTTGAATTTGCCCTGGGTAAAACTAAGAATGATCTTTTAGATAACTGGTTTGCAGGCTAACTTGGCTAGTTACCCAAAATTGGCTTTACAAATGAGTATCTAGCTAATCTTATCTAGAAGGTAAAATAGCAAAAAAAAACCTTAAAATCCTCACAATCTGGCATTTGGCAAGTTGATAATATCTTGTTTTTCATTATTCTCCTTTGAGAACTATTGAAAAAAGCTTTTGCTCTGCAAAGGATTATTTAAAAGTCAATTTTACCATTTACATATATACGCACAAACATGTATATGTACGTATAAAAAAAGATCTATTGTCATGATTATAATTTGATTCAATTTCTGTAAAAGATAAGAACAAGTTTTCTTTTTAAACAAAGTGTTATTAAATTATTTAAAAAATTTCATATGCATATTCAGTGGCACTTAACTATTAAAATTACATTTACACTCACACTTATTTTCTTTTTTCAGTGATCTTATTTATTATAATTTTGTCATTGAATGACTTAGTTAGATCTATATTTATATGGACTCTCTAATTCTATCATTCATCAAAGAGGATTTTTTATTTTCGCAGTTAACTGCAAAGTTATTGAAGTGACTTCATTGGAAATTATTATAGAAAAATGCATATATAAATTCAAACATGAAAATACTTCACTACATGAAAAACATTTGTTTTATTAAAAAGTTTTGGCTTACTCTGTTCAATTTATGGATAACCCAAATATACATTAGTACATTGCACACCAAATTGAAAATATTATATTAACTTTTTATATCTGATAGTACAAGTATATTATAATTTTTTAATCATAAGAAAAAAATCTTTATAATATTTCATTTACTAACCTCCACATCCTTAAGATATATATCTCCTCTCCAGACAACTGAAGAAAAATTATAATTGGATTCAGAAAAATTAAAATTACTACATTTTAAATGATTAATCCATGAGATCCATGTTAATTCTAATCTTGCTTCAGAGATTAAAGTGATGTGTCCACGATCCCAATCAACTAAACGCTTTAACACACCAAACAATTCTAGATTATCACTATAAAAAAATTAACATAAATTATTTTTAAAAAAATGAGCATGGACTTTTATTGATTAATATTCATTTCTTGATAAATTTAATTATAAATATCATTACCCATCAGATAATTCAAGAACAATATAAGAACATTTTTATTTCAAATTAATACTCGGTTAAAAAAAATTTTTTTTTTTTTTTTTAAGATATCTGAAACAGTTTTGAACTGAAAGTTGTTAATTTTTTATCATCATCTCCACCACAATTATTCTGATCACTACTATCAAAGTTTATTGGCTTATATCATCTGAATATTACATAAAAATTTATACTGAAAGTAATTTTTTTTTTAAAAAAATCTATACCTTAGATATTAAATATTTATATTTGCTTTTTTTTTTTAAAAAAAAACAAACAAACTATAATCTGCAATATATTTTTCCAATCAAGTTATTATTTTATTCTTTTTTTTTTTTTTTAAGAAAAAGAATCTTATTATATATTTAGACTACTGCAAAACTCTAATGATTATATCTCAATATATAAATAATCCAGAATCTGGAAAAAGTCAGATGGATAAAATAAAATATAGAAAATTCATGATTACTTTTCAATTTTTTTCTAAAATTTTTTGCTATATCACAAAAGTACAAATTTAACATTATTATAATAAAAGGTTCTTTTTTTTCTTCTTTTGGCTTACTGATTAACAATTTATCTTTCTCTGAATCAATGCACTGATTATATAGCAAAAGTTCACAATAAAATGCACTTCATTATTTTATAAATACAAAGCATGATCTTTTTAAAGTTGCTAAATAAACTCCTTAACTACAAAATATCTTATCCATTAAACAATTTTTAAAAAAAAATACTTGTGGATTATCTAACAAAAATCATTTCAAATATAGACTGCATATAACTTGTCAGCTTAAGAAAGACTCATGAAATAATGTGAAGACTTTTTATACTATCAATGAATTGATTTACCTTTTTCATGCTACATCATATATCAGAATTCTTTATTGCTGTTTTAATGCATAGTTTTCCTTTCATAATAAAGCATAAGAAAATCAACTTTAACTTATATTTTTTTCTTTTTCATTTTACCAATTTCTCCATAAAATAAGTTAAATCAAATTTTTTAGAATTTGGGGAAATATCAAATTTTGCAATTTATATATTAAAAAACAACAACAAAACTATTAACATTTGATATCAAATCTATAATGATTCTTAAAATTATTCAGTAGATTGAAAATTAAATTAAAATCTTTTATAGTATTTATTTATTAGATAAAGGAAAATTCTTAAGAGTTCACTATCTGTAAAACTATAAACCAATTTGCGAATGACTATTTTTTATCTAATTCTTGAGAAATGAAGAGGTTTATTTACTAAAAAATTTGCTAACTATTTACATAGTTATTGAAAGATATGTAAAATACAATTTATAATTTAAAACACTAAAACAATATTTATTTTCATCTCTTTTTTTCATAATAATTTATATCAGAAAATATTCAAATATAAATGATACTAGAGACCCTCATCCCATATTTTTAATTATAATAGACTTATAAATAGTTACATTTCTTTACTCATTTTTAAAACATTTAATACTTATGAGAGAAAAAAATGTTTTAAATTTAATTTAAAATTAAAAGAATTTAATAAAGTGGAATTCATAAAAAAATTTAACTGTTACATGATACTTATAATACTTTCTTCATTATTAAGTTTTCCCTTTGCGGTGACATTTTTCACTAATATTTTTTTAAAAATTTGAATTAATAGCTCTGGAATATCCTTACAAATTTCTCTTTGTGAACAGCAGAGTTCGGTTGAGTAAAGATAGTTTGGATAGTATCAGTAGATAAATAATATTATCATCTATGTTCAAATACTGATTTTAAAATGGCATTGCAACTAAAAATTGATCATTATTAAAATTATCCCATAACATATTATCAATAATATTGTCAAGAGGCAAATTATTCAAAATAAAGCATTGATTTTCTGAACATAAATTGAGTATTGATTTCAAAATGGCATCTGCAATAGATAAATAACATTAGCATCTATTTTCGTGAACGTAAATTGCGTACTGATTTTAAAATGACACCAAAAATTAAAACTGATTACTATTAAAATTATCCCAAAGCATGTGGTTTGATGATAGGATCAAGAGGCAAATTACTCAAATTATCTTTGATCTATATAAAAGCATTTTCATGAATTTAAATTATGTCCTAATTTTAAAATGGCATCTGCAATAAGTAAATAACATTAGCATTTATATTCATGAATTTAAAATTGAGTATGTTTTTAAAATGGTATATGCACCCAAAAGTGTGATTATTAAGATAATTCCATAGCATATTGTTAATAATATTGTCAAAAAGTAAATTATTCAAATTATCTTTATGGTTAAATCTTGCAAATCAAAAAGAATTAGGAAGTAGTAATTATTTGTAATCACTTATGTGATGAGAAACTCTTGTAAATAAATAGATTTTATTATTATTTATGAATTTCATATTCAAAAATATAATTATATAATCATTAAAACATCCTATTATCAACATTTCTCTTCCTTGCACGAGATATTAAAATAGTAGCAATTCTCTCCATACAAAAGATATCAAAAGGTTGGTCTATTTAAATCTCTATCTAGTGTCTACTCATTCAATATCACCAGACTAATTTCTATTATGGCTACCATCATTTAGGAATCTTGGATCTGAGAGTAATATACCTAAATATTTGAAAATATTATTGCATTTTCAATTTAGGCTTATTGCTTTATAGTTGACTAAATAGTAAAAGGTAATTGCTGCAGGAATGCATTAGATTCAAAGGTCCAAGTGTATTGCTCTCAGGTCCAAGACTCCTCACTGATGGTAGCCATAAGCTAGAAAGTAGTCCGAGGTATTGGATGAATAGGCACTAGATAAGGATTTAAATGGCCAAACTTGGAATCTATTAATTATTAGAGCTTGCACTAGATGGCACTATTGTATGGAAAGTTTTTATTATTATAATAGTCCTTTTTTTCCAGCATCACAAGGGAACAAATATAAAAAGGCAAAACAAAAGATTTTATTTATATAATACAATTGACATTTTAAGAATTAATATAATGCAAAGTATAATTATAAAAATATTTGATTAATTGTTAATAGTATGCATACCGAACCTTACCGTTTGATGGTGCTGTTTTTTACCCAGTGCACATCAATATACCGATTCACGGGCTGCTTTTAATTTTTTTCGGCAGTCAGTCTGTTTGGTTTACATAATATTACAGTAAACCACCCAGGATTTTTTTTTTCATTTTTTAATAAACAAACACTTTGTTTTTAGATGATCTGGGGGTGTTGGTTTGCTTTTGAATTATCGACAAACGGTCCATCGGTTTCTTTACGTAATATTACTTACGGTAAACCAAAGGTTTTTTTTTTCCACCCAGTTTTTTTTTTTTTGGTTTCATTTTTTTAATAAACAAACACTTTGTTTTTAGATGGTGTAGGGGTGTTGGTTTGCTCTTAAATTATCCATTAACGGTCCGTCGGTTTCTTTACATAATACTACGATAACTTTTTTTTTTTTGTTAACTTTTTTTACCTAAAAGTCATAGAGTTTTTTTAATTAACAAACACTTTGTTGTTTTTAGATAGTGGAGGGGGATTGGTTTGCTTTTAAATTATCTTCTTTTTTTTATGTTTTGATTTGCTGAAAGACTTAAACAATTTCTTTTGAATAAACCAACACTTGATTTTTTAGAGGGTGGAGGGGAGAGATTGTTTTGATTTTGAATTGTCGTTTTTTTTTTTTTTGTTATATGAGGCTTTTTTTTTTTCAAATCTTTACGCTACAAATAGCGAAAAGTTCTTCCTTAATTTTTGGGCCTTGACATAAACAGTTTGTTTTTAAAGAACACTTTTTTTTAAGCCAGGGGAGGTGGGGTGGCGGGGAAGGTTTGTTTTGATTTTTAATTTTCTTTTTGAACATTTATGTTACTGCACAGTTCTTTATTATTATTTTTTTGGGGGGGGGGGGTTGAATAAACTCTTAAACATTTTTTTTTTTTTTGGTATAATAAAATATTATCTATTTTAACTGTTAATGAAACTTATCAAATATTACCTACCTACTTTATAATCATGAGAACAACAACAACAACAGTTTCTCATGAAATAATTTATTGAATCAAAAATAAACAAAACTTTGGACAAGTTGTGAATCAAAACAGGTAAAAAATACCATTTTTGGGGACATATATGCAAACTTACACAAGTATGCTTGCAGGAATAGCAACGGAATTCCCAGATCCTGTAGTTGACTAAAAGCATGTCTCTCCTGCAAGCGTATACCTTCACATCAGGTAGGATTTTCTTTTTCTGGGAACACAATAGCGTTCACTTCTATGGCTGGAAATTCACTCAGCTTCAACCAATTTGGACAACTTGCAGACGATATTTGACTGTTCTCGCATGGATTCACACATAAACGGGCATTTGCACGCAAAATCGGAAAAAACTCTGTTGAAAATAACCTTTTGAAGTTGTGTGCAGTTCAAAACCATAGGGAAATGTGTGTGATGACATGACATTTCTTAATATAAAATACTAATCCCACTATGCTTTCTAAAAAATTTCCGGCAATGAATTTTTGTAGTTTCGTCTCTTTCAAATACGGTCACCATCAAATCAGACCATAGTGAGAGTTCAATAGCACTCACTTGAGGAATATAGTCGCAATTCAACAGGCATAGTATTTCGTTATGTTAATCGTAGAATACATCACCCTCAAGCGGCCTGTTATGGCTCAAACAATACCTATTGAGTGTCAGTCGTAAGTTAAGGTCGCTAAAACGGTATATTGATGTGCATTGTGTGAAAAACAACACCATCAAGCAGTGGGATTCAATATACATACTATTACCAATTAATTTAATCATTAGATATACCAAAAAATTGTAATATATATATATATATGTGAAATCTTTTTTAAAAGATTTAATAATTATGCAAACATGTATATAAATTTTCTAATGGATAATACAATCATAGAAAAAAATATATAAAAGATAAAATAAAATATTTTATTTATAAACTTAAAGCAAGGATAAAAGTTTTGGACATACAGGAAAGAAAGCAGAATATAAGAATTTGGGTTGTAGATATGATTGTATGGAGAGAATAAAAATATAGAATATTTATTTTTTGAATACAGGATATTAAAATCAGAGCAGGATTACAATACAAAGTGAGATAAAGATGAGATGAGAAATAAGGAATTTTTATTTAAGTCTTTATAAAGAGAATGGGGAACATAAAAAAAGGATATTGAAACTAACAAAACAATTTTCACTAAAATGGAATAGAAAAAAAAAAAGGTAATACATCTATGCTAATAAAATTTGTTAATTTTTGATTGCAAAGGGCAATAGATGAATAGAAAAATATAGAGGAAAGAAATTTTAATTTGGTTTGTAGGTATATAGACTTTTGTGCATAAAACTGGTTTCTAGGTATATAGGCTTTTGTGCATAAAAACTTTTGATTTCATCTAAAAAGAATCCATATAACATCTTGATGATCTAATGGCATGGATTATCAGAATGAATTCCACTTTCTTAAATTTCACAAGCTATTGAGTGCAACTTTATATTACTGGCTTATCACCTGCCTCCTTTGTTTGATTAGTACAACTATTAGAATTCTGCTTACAGTCCATAAAAATATAAAACCTTAACTCTATAATGCTAGATTTAAAAGATATCCTGTATAAGGATATTGTAACAGAATGGTCTGTTTCTCCATGAGGGATACATCTCATTATGATCATTCGTTTTAATTAACTCTATCGAGATAATTATAAGAGCATTAATAGTTAAATAGAAGGAAATTCGATTTAATATGCCTTCTTCCATTTCCCCTCAACTTGACTCATGTTATACCATGGTATTCAAAATCAGGAAGAATATGGATATGCTTTACTTTAGAGTATGATTTTATCATGCTTAATAGGCAAATTATATATATATGATGTGAAAAATTGGGAAATAGATAAATAAGAGAATTGGCAACGATTTTGACAACAAATATTTAATAAAATCACTAACATTAACAAATTTTATTCATTATTGTATTTTGATATAAAAGGTGATTTATACAATTATTAACTGATGATTGGATAAATATGATTATCCTTCATTTCATTTCTTGAATATCTCATGATCCAATTCCGTTTTATCCTTACAAAGGATAATCATTCATTACCCAAACTTGATAATTCAAACTTTATAACACAAAAAAAATTTTAAACCTTCATCCAAATAACTTTGTATCCATACTAATTTTCCTATCCTTAGCTTTTTTTTTTTCTAGTGAGTTTATCTACAAGGATTTTGTGAGGATTACTCTATGTTTTGGAAGCCTTTTTCTAATGGTATGGTAATATATTATAGGAAAGATCAATCATACAATTGTTTTAGTCATGTATCCTGAATAACAAAGATCTAATAAATAAATTAATTGTAACAAATATTTGACATTTAATATTTAAAACTGTAATTGTCATAGTACAGATATTTAATATTACATAAAAGAATAAAATTTTACTTACTTTTTAGTCTATGTCAAACTTATTGTCAAGCAAGCTTGGGATATTTATATCTATATTTTATTTATAAATTGAAAATAATATTTATGACCTTCCCCTCTATATAAATCTAAATTATGATTGGATGAAATTCAACTATTGTCAAAAAAAAAAAAAGAAATTAGAATAATAGAAAAAAAAATTATATAGATAATATTTATCTTGTGTAGTCGAGCTGAAGTTCAAATTAGCAACAGTTCATGTTGACAAATGTCCGAGAAATTTTATTTTAGGAAAGTTCTTCATCCCTTTTATCTGTCTTATAATCCACTGGACTATGTTCCAATGTTCATGATGGCAATAATAGTAATAGGTAGATGCTGATTTTAAGTGAAACTCAAATTCAGCATTTACGGTTTGTGGCAAACAATTTCATCTCTGCAATGTCTTTTCTCTTTTAGCCAGACATAGCTATGTAACTGTTGATAAATTTGATTGAAGTTCTTGGTTTTATAGAATTAATAGTGGGTTTCTATTTTTGAAAGTCTCAGATTAGGATTGACATGGTTTCTTAATTTTAATGTTTACATTCACTGTTATTATGAATAAAATGTTTCCAAGATTTGTAAAGTAAAATTTTAAAAAATATGTACTTTATCCGTATTGATTCAAGAAGTTTTCTCATTATTTCCTGTTATTATTTTCTTCTTTATGGATATATTTTCACTGACTGTCATTCTATAATTTCGAATGGTGGATTCGAAGTTTTATTTTACCAAAATGCGTGTTCCCTAGCCAATATTATTTTCAAATCTGTTTTTTGAAGAAAAAAGGCATTTGTTTTTATATTATGCTGCTTTTTTAGAGTGAGTTGTTCCATTTTGTTTATATTTTACTATTTTACTGTGTTAATTTGAGTTCATGTTTTTATTTCAATTACTGACGTCATTTTAATATATGCATGGTTATTACTGGATTAATAAATAAGAAAAATTTTAATTGTTATTTCTTTCTTTTTTTTTTCCATATGTCATAGCATCGCCAGGACGTGAACCTACAACCGTCTGCAACCAACTACTTGCTTGCAAGGCCGCTGCGATAACATCTCGGCTAACAATGCTTGGCAATTGTTATTTCTTTCTTTTGATTTTTATTTGCTTGCATTTTTAAGTTTGATCATTTTTAAATCAGTATTGTTAGGAATATAATTTTGAATGACGAAACAAAATTATTAATATATAATTAATAATATGCTTTTGGTTTATTTAAATGTGTAATCCTTAATTAGTGTTAACTAGAAAAGGTATTGCTAGAGTATATGTTTTAATGTTTAGGTTTATATCTCTATCTTAGGTAATTTTTTTTTTATATAACTTAAGTTGATTTTTATTGGTGATAATAATCTTTAAGATGGCTGTATGTGTATGGATTTTTGATGGTATGTATGGTGTCACCTTACATTTCCCCTCCAATTAGGGAATTAAAATAAATGTAATATTTTTTCCTCCCCAATTCTCAAGTTTTTATTTATGTATGAGAAAATGATCTTTTTATTGTTGGATTATTACTTCATGTTTATCTTTTGTAGTTGGTATATTTTATGGTCTTTGATATTTATTGTTATTTCAACATAATTTCATTTTACACTGGTTGAATTAATATCCTGAATTGTGACAATTTAATGACTTCTCGTGTTTTGTGATGGGAGAAAATTAATGTTTTTTCGTGGTAAGATTTCAATATTCTGGCATTGAATTTCTCCTCCTCAATCTAACTAATATGCATTTGGGCCTTTACCTCATCACCTACCATGACTTATTTGGGAAATCAATCATACATTGGTTCATATGTAGGAAGTCTGCCCTAAAATAACTGTGTATAAGGTCATTTAATATAAAAAAAGACACATGATAGTTGCTTGTTTGACCGATCTTTAATTCTATCCAGATTTGTTTTTGCATTAGTTTGGCTATTCTATTGTTAGCCATAGTAACCTGTACTGATCTCAGTGGTAAGGTCTTAATGTTTGGATTTTTATTTAAAATTTTTTCATAAAATGTATTAAAAATTACTGATATTTGGCTACTAATATCTAACAAAGCTTTAACTAGTAAATCCTCAAACAATATTTTATCATGGGGCAACTTTGTAAAGCATAGCTGGGTGCTTTATCTTCCCACAAACACATTAAGTTAGTGATTTCCCTATTTGCTGTTTTACTTTTGTCCCTCTTTTTAATAAGGTTCGTTGAGATAAGGAACTATGACTCAAGTACCATTTTTGTTTAGTTTAAAAGTAATTTTAGGTGTAGTTTTATTATATCCAGATTTTGATGGTTTTTGTGGCTTTTGGAAGTATTTATATTAGGGTTGACATTATCTAGATATTCATTATTTAATCTTCCATTGTTACTGTTGCCAATTCGATTTCCCTTTCCCTTCCAATGACGGGGATCATCATTATTTTTCTTTTTTTGTAGTTTGTAGCATTGACCGATATTTGTTCTTTTGTTTTTTCGGGAATTTTGTTTATCATATTATGATTGTTTATGTCAAAGTTGTTTAATAGATCTGCAATTTGTTCAATGCTCTGTGCATTAATACAGAGTAAAGATTGTTCTATTTTTAATGGGAGATCATTTATCACTATTCTAATTATTTGACTTTCACTCAAATGGTAAGTATTTAAAGTTTTCAATTTGGCCATCTGACATCTAAAAAATTTTGGTTAAGGTTTCTCCAGAGGTATTTGTATATTTTTCTTGGAGTAGCTCATACAACAATGCTTCCTGTTGATCTTTATTCCAAAAATTTTTTATTAGTAAAGCTTAATATTCATCAAAAGTGGATGGTGTTTGAAAAAACGACTCTCACCATGATAGCGCATCGCCTTGAGACTGTAAGCCACTATCTATTTTTCCCCTTCTGATAGGTTAGTGCTGACTGAGAAGTATAAATTCAGACTTCTCAGATATTCAATTGGAGCCTCACTCGTAAAGCCTTTGACTCTGTTTCTTAATAAATCTTGTATGGATCGTTCATTTTATTTGTTTAACATCTATACTATCAACTTTTTTAATGATGAGACCTAATTATTCTATAGTTACATCATGTTCATTCTCCAATGTTTTAATATTTTGAACATCCTGGATTTGTTTTTATTTTAATATTTGTAATTCAGATTCTAAATTTTCAAATTTTTTATTTGAGTAGTTTAGGCTTTCTATTTGACTTTGTAAATTATTTTGAACCTCGATTAACTTTTCAACATTGTCTTTATTCTGGGTGATTTCTGTTTCAATTAAATTTTGTTTGATCCCAATACACTTAATATCACTTTCTACTGTATTAATTTTTTTTTTTGATAAATTTATAATTTATCTTGTTCTTTTATAGAAGATTAATTTCTAAATGTATTTTCTCTACTTCCTTATCTATTCCTTTCTGATATTGTTTCTGATTTTCTAGCTTTTCAGTTTTGAAATTATCATAAGTTTATATTATTTCGCTAAATTTATTATCAATTTTGTTTTCAATTTGTTTTCTGAATTCAATAAATCTTGTTTGACATTTATGATCTTTCATCAGTATCTTTTTTTATTTCTTTCATCTCTGTTTTCAATTCAATACATTGTTTAGATCAAGGCTTCTTAAACTTTTTTATATAGCGACCCCCTTCAAGCTTAGGAAATTTTAAACGACCCCCTCCTCCATATAATGAAATATATATTAACCGTAGATGTAGATGTAATATCGCACTATTTTACAATGTAAATAAAATAAGGATTAAAGAATACGTACCCATTCATTTCACATATATATAATTGGAAACGTTGACGGGATATCGGTCGTAATAAAACACAATAAATAGAATGACATAAAACTATATATAAATTTATTCAATAGAAAAAATAAACTTTTGTAACAATTTTTTTATAAGAAAACATAAAACTATATCTATATATTCAATAGAAAAAATAAACTTTTGTAACAATTTTTTTAATAAAAACATATTATTAACATCAAACAATATTAATGTGACGGATGTGATTGTTTATTTTTACACAAATAATTAAATCCAGGCTCAATTTGAGTTAGTGCAGATCGTAATAAATTTTCAACGTTTATTAAAGTTGAACGGTATTTTGATTTTATGTAAGTTAATGTGGAAAAGGCTGATTCACATAAATATGTTGTACAAAATGGCAGTAATTTGTTCATTGCCATTTCCGATAGTAGGGGATATTCTGATTTGATTTCTATCCAAAATTCATGCACAGGCACTTGAGAAAATCTGAGTCGCAAGGTAGTATCACTTGTTAATTCGCAAATTCTTCTTGTGCTTTTAAGTTTAAAAAATTAATTTCTTCCATTTCAATTGAAAATGGATTGCAAATCCATTGTTGTGTATCGATATCATTGGGAAAATACCTATGCATGTAAACTTCCATATCCTTCAAATGATTAACTATAATTTTTGTTATAGGAGTATCTTTTTTTGAAATATTGTTACTAATTATATACTCGCCAGTAAATGGAAACATTTCAGCGATCCACTTTCCACTCTGTTCTTCCATATAAGAATTTTTTAACAAAGGCCTCAAGTTTATTTTTAACATAAACATATTAACGCAGACTCCCTCATTGATAAATTCATATCATTGATTTTATCAAAAATATCTGCCAAATAGCATAGCTTGAGAAGCCATAAATTATCGTGAAAATAATCGCCAAATTAGAATTTTGCTCTGTTAGAAATATAAGAACTTCATCTTTTAAAGTTAATAATCGTTTCAAACTTCGACCTCTTGATAGCCACCTAACTTCAGCATGTAGCAATAAACTTGTATAATCCGAATCCATATCAATGCACAAATTTTTAAACAATCGACTATTAAGTGCTCGACTTTTAATAAAGTTGATGATTTTGACTGCATCAAAAAACACAGTGTTTAATTCTGGTGCAATTTTTTTAACAACAAGTGCCTCTCGGTGAATCATACAATGTGTAAATGTAATATGATCATTTCCAGCTTTAACAAATGCTGTAAAACCAAGATCTTGTCCGGTCATTGCTGCAGCACCGTCCGTGCACACACCAACACAATTTTTCCAATTTAATCCTTCTTTTTCAAAAAACTCATTTACTTTTTTATATATATCTTTCCACAGTATGACCTTCCAGAGGACAACAAAACAGTATATCTTCATAATGCTCCCTCATAAATATATCTTACAAAAAGTAACAATTGTCATTTAAAGTGTCGACTCGCCAGTTGTATTGCAAACTTTGAGCTGTCTTTAAGCCTCATAAGAACTGTTGAAATTGATCATTGCTAATGTCTGAAATTCTTTTGGACACAGTGTCATTTGATAATGGAATTTTACTAATTTCAGCAGCATACTGTTTTCCATGAACAATTTCAGACATTCTTATAGCTGCAGGTAGTAAAAGTTGCTCTCCAATAGTAAAAGGCTTTTTCGTTTTTGCTATCAAATACGAAACTTCATACGATGCCAATAGATATTTATCATTCAAAGTAACATACTTCTCCAAAGTGTTCTTTTCTTTATTTGATGTTTGCAAAGAGCCAAAATATTCTATTCTTTTTGAAACGTGATGTTTAGTATTCAAATTGCAGTTTTGGGTTTATGCTTTCAGCCAAAACTTCTTTCAAATTAACACACTGGTTGTTCTTCATTGTTGGAGAAGAGCATGTGAAGCCAACTGCAAATATGATTGCATATTTTCTTTTTTGTTTTGCTAGAAGTCGGATTGAAGCACTGCAACTTGGTTGGAGGTGGCAGACTTATAGTTGGAATTTTAATTAGCCATTTATCCAGATGGTTAAATAATAATAAATAATTAAACAAAATGTAGTTGAACTTTAACGTAATAATTAAAAACACCAACTGAAAATTACACAGTAAATACACACATGTCACTACAAAGACAAAGCTGAGTCCAAACTGAAGTACAAACAGAAAAATAACTACACTCAATCTTTACCAGCAATGACAACAAATTACGATCAGATCAACCCCGCCATGGCATGTTCAAAGTGTGCAGCGCACAAAGGCACCGTATCACAAAGACGCCAAAAAGAAGCTTTCATTTAATTTTTTATTATTCTTTTATAAAAATAATATGCCGATCCCAGCCTAGCTTGATTATGCTCCGTATTGTATGTGTAAGCTGTAAGGTGGTGGCGTCTGGGTACTTATAATCACTAAGTTATCTTGCAAACACTGCGCCGGGCGACACAATGCGAACGTTCAGTTGAAAATCGAGGAGGCGTTGTATTTATTATTTTAAATGCTACTTCCATATTTTCATTTATAGGCCCTACATAACAGTTTTGCATGCCCTTTTTTCAAAAAATAGTTATAATAAAACTACAATAGTATTTTGTATGATTTTTATTTGTATTTATATTTGTACGTAGTGTGTATACTAATTTTAAAATTTTATTTATAATGATTGAAAAGTATCAGATCTTTGCGACCCCCTATCAGTAGCGACCCACAGTTTAAGAAGCCTGGGTTTAGATAAATCATTATTTTGTTTTGTTATATCTCATGATGTTTCATCATATCATTTTTCAATTCTATCATATTATTTTTCATTTCTATTTCCAAATTATCATTTTGTTTTTTTTATTCTTTTTAGTGACCATATTCATTGACAAATTTTGTTTCATCATCATCAACTGGTTGAGAATAGGATCATTTGTGTTTGTTCTTTCTTACTTTTATATTTCTATATTCATTATTGTTTCTTGGGGTATAATATTTTCCAATATAGTGCCCCCAGACGAACAAATATCTTGTTCCTGATTTTCAAGAATAGAAGTATCTATATTCTCTCTAAGATAATTTGATGATTGTTTTACATCAACCCCCTATATTTCAAGTTCAATTTAAACTTCATTACTAATTTCTAATTTCATCATTTTTATCTTACTCTAAGTGATCATTTAATATAAGTATTATATCTTATTATTTATTTATTATAACTAACTTTATAAAATTTTTAATTCAAACTAATATTTCTTGGTATGTATTAACTAAGTTGATAAACATCATACAGAATTTTATGTTGCCACACATCCCATGTGTTAAAATTTTATTTTATTTGGTTATTATTTTATTTAACATTTTAATTCTCTACATTAAATCTTATTTTTATAATATATTTAATCGACTGACTACAGGATTATTTTATTTATATTTAATTATATTTTTTTATATTTATTTATCTAGTTCCAATTCATCACATGTTCAAATTATTTGTATATAATAATAAACCATATGTTTCCTAGCTCCACATTGAGTGCCATATGTAACAGAACAGTCTGTTTCTCAACGAGGCATATTAAATCCTGTATTCTGACAGATTTCTTTGTTCTCACTAGATTTAAGCTTTCAATTTTCATTTTGATATTAAACCATTATTATTTATCAGATTATTTAAAAATTAAATAAATTTTAAAAAATCACATTTGATTTCCAGAATTATTTTAAAAATTATATTTATTCAAAACAAAATGCTATCACATCATCAAATTTCAGATGAAGCTGATTCAATTTATAAATTGAACTAAAATCTTTTGTTTCATGTTTGATTTAAAAATCTGAACAAATTTTTTTAATAACTACTAAATCTATCAATTTATGCTTTAAAAGTTAAGAATTTTTTCATAATTTTTATGATATTGCTAAATATTATAATCAATCTGGTGAGTGACATCATTTCTAGACAGTTATATTACCTGCAACCATAATCTCTATAATAACAATATTCAGAAAAAAATATTCTTTTATATTTAAAAATAAAACATTTCTGTAAAAAATAAATATGTAATAATATTTACTTTTCATTTTTATTTAGTACATCATTACGATACAAATGTAATAATAAATTTTCCAAAAAATCTAGTTTTTACACCCTCGTGACTATTGTAATATTTCCGCAAAATACAGTTGGCAAAGTTCATGATTGCCAAATAAACAATGGCTAATCTTCTGACCAGAACTTCATTTCCTTTTGGATACAGATTATTCAATTTTCCCTACCATTTTTTGATTTTTTTTTGCAACTAAAATATTAGAATATAACCACTAAACATCACATGATCACCATCTCTATACTAGCACATAATTGTTGTAAACAAAGGCAAAACTTTCCATACAGTAGTGCCACCCCTGTATCAAACAGAGTAATCAATGGATGCCAGAAGGCTTGTGCATAAAATCTCTAACTAGTGCCTACTCATCCAATATCCCAGACTAGTTTCTGGCTTGTGGCCATCATCAGTGAGGAGCCTTGAATCTGAGAGCACTGCACCTAGATCTTAGGATCTAATGCAACCCTCCAGCAGCCACTTTCTAACTCTACTTTACTACAAAACTATGAAAATGAAATTTGAAAACACAATAATATATTCAATCTAAGCTCAATAGCTTATATAGTCATATGGGTCTGAATTCAATTCAGCACCGATACATTTTGGTGTCTCTTAAACAACCATAGCCACCACTATCCTATTAGGCAGGATTGGTGTTAAACCACTAAACATCACATGATCACCATCTCCATACTAGCACACATGACTATATAAGCTATTGAGCTTAGATTGAAAACATTATTGTGTTTTCAATTTCATTCTCATAGTTTTGTAGTAAAGTAGAGTTAAAAGGTGGCTGCTGGAGGGTTGCATTAGATCCTCACTGATGATGGCCACAAGCCAGAAACTAGTCTGGGGATATTGGATGAGTAGGCACTAGATAGGGATTTTATGCACAAGTCTTCTGGCATCCATTGATTACTCTGTTTGGCGCAGGGTGGCACTACTGTATGGAGAGTTTTGTCTTTGTTTACAACAATTACGTGCTAGTATAGAGATGGTGATCATGTGATGTTTAGTGGTTTAACACCAATCTAGTGGTGGCTATGGTTGTTTAAGAGCCAAAGACACCAAAATGTATGGGTGCTGAATTGAATGCAGACCGATATGACTATATAAGCTATTGAACTTAGATTGAAAATATTATTTTTTTTTAATTTCATTCTCATAGTTTTGTAGTAAAGTAGAGTTAAAAGGTGGCTGCTGAAGGGTTGCATTAGATCCTAAGATCTAGGTGCAGTGCTCTCAGATCCAAGGTTCCTCACTGATGATGGCCACAAGCCAGAAACTAGTCTGGGAATATTGGATGAGTAGGCACTAGATAGGGATTTTATGCACAAGCCTTCTGGCATCCATTGATTACTCTGTTTGGCACAGGGTGGCACTACTGTATGGAAAGTTTTGCCTTTGTTTATTAGAATATATAAAAATATATGTGAATTTTAAAGCCATACAAAAAAGTTTCGCAAAATTTTCATCAGAAAAACCCCCCCGAATACTTTACTTTTAGAAATCTCAGATGAAGTTCTGTCATCTTGAAATATAATAAGGTTAATGCTCTTATGATTATCTTAACTGAGTTAATTAAACGAATGAGCATAACAAGATTTATCCCTCTTTGAGAAACAGACTGTTCCATTACAATATATAACAAATTTTTAAAAAATCATTTCTTTGAAAAAGGAAATTACTGAATTTGGGGAAGTGACTTTGATTGGCTGATAACATGAAATAATATATATATTTAAATTTTCTTCTTTTTACTATTATTCTTAAAGTTTTCACAAGACATAATTTATTTTATTTAAATAGTAAAAGGAATATAAAGTTTTATGTTTAATTATGAAATGTAAATCAATTATAGTTCACAACTGACTTAAAAAACCAATCAAAAGAGTAAACTGTTGCTATCCACAAAATGCGTATGATTACTGTGAATCAATAAACTTGATATGCATCTAAGTATATCTATCTATAATAAAAATAAACAAACATCATACCAATATGGATAATTTAAGCAATAAAATAATAAAAGTCAAAAATAAAATACAATTTTTTATTTCATGTTGAAATATTTTGACTGTTTATACCAAACATTGACAGTCTCTATATAACATATATAATTCAATTCTGTATTATCATAAGCTCTTAATGACTTGTGAATATAGACAAAATCTTTCATTATAAAATAAAAATACATATTAAAAAGGTATTGAGGTTACTTTTGACTTTTACTTTAAGGTTATTTTAATAACATTCTTTAAAATATAAAAAAAATAAGATACAATGTATATAAATAATAACAAAAGTAATCATACCTTATGTTCAGTTGGCAATGATCAGAACACAACCAAAAAATATCAAGCAAGTAGGAACCTTAAAAAGAATGATAATATAATCACTTGGTTTAAAGTGACATTCAAGCATTAAAGTAACAGGTTAATAACATTCAATTAATTATTTGAGTTTTTTTTTTTAATTTTTATCAGTTGAAAATCGAACTGCAACTCTTTAGCTCTAGAGTCCATCAATCTCAGTACTTGCATTAAATTGCATAAAAATTTAAAAAGTGAATATACTTTCAAAACAAAGTGATCATTTCAAAATGAGAGTATGATTATTTAGCAATTTAAATGACCCTCATAAATATTAAATTTAATAATAATGCATTGATACAGCATTCTTAAAAATAAGAGTAAAATAGAAAAAATGTAAATAAAATCTTTTTTTTTTACTCAAATATGATAAAGGCTATTATTTAATAAAAAAAATTATGGAAAAAAAGTAAAATCTCTTGTATTTTTGCAACAGAATGCTCAACAATCTGCATACTTCTATAAAATATCCCATTGCTTCTTACTATAGATTTATACCATGAATAAAAAAATTCTTTAACTTTAATTTTTAGACTCGTCAACCTAAATTAAACTTCTATAGGGAAAAAAAAAAAGATTGTTTAATCTTAATTTAACAATAATTCATTTCACACACACAGAAAACAAATAGACTTAATTATCTTTGTTATAATACAGTCTATGCAAAAATTGGTAGAGGTATATTAATTCATTTATAATGTTTAGCAAAAACCATTATAAATTACATAAAAAATATATGAAATTCTGAAATCAAAATATCAGAAAAGGTATAGATATTTATTGTTTCATAATGTGTTTTATGGCTTACATTTGGATCATTATATAAATACCTTAACTTACAAGAAAATCAAATTATAAAGAAATCAAATGCAACTATCCTCATCAAGTTTGCAGCTATTCACTAATTGAAAGGAATGCTAAAGATGAACTGATCAACATGAACTGTCCAAATGCTGATATAATTGGCACCAAGAAAAAAGAAATAAAAAGATTACCTCGCTTTAATGAGACATCACAAGCTTCATGCACAAACTAACCTTTATTTGGTCAAGCAACCAAAAAATAAATTTTATCTACTTAAACATTATACAAAAAAAAAAGTGAAGCAAATTAAATGCAAAGAATCTCCAGAATTGAATATCAAACCTTAGTCTAATTGTAATTCGAATATCCCTTTTTAATATATAAACCACACTAACATTTGTATATAAACAAACACTATAAAAAACTATCATGACTCAAACAACAAAAAGTTGTAACAATAACAACAACAACAAAAAAAGCTAAGATTATTGATATCTACAATATAAAAAAATAGTAAATTATCAGTCATTGATTTAAATAACATTAGCTTCACTTAGGTTTGTAAAGATTCTTAAAATAATTTTAACATATTATTCAACATTTCAAAATAGATTTTAATAATATGAGTATATTATATATTTTAAATCCCACACTTCATCAATCATGTATTTAACAAGGTTAGAAACCTCACTCTTGGCTTAAATTATAGTCACATAAAATACTAGAGAATATGTTAACTGCAACACTAACATTTTAGTCAAATCTCAAATACAACTTAGATTTTTTTTCAATCTCTTGATATCCTAATCATTATTAGATCACCACAATACTTATATTCAAAGTCTAACATTGTTTCTTCTGCTCACAAACACTTTAATAACACATTATATATTTTTATTAAAGTTATACACAGCATTCAAAGGATAAGCAAACTAGAGACAGAATAAGACAGCAAAGAAAACTTTAAAAACCTCACTTTATATTGTAAAACCATAATCCATTACAATTCAGCTCCAATTATCAGTATTATGGTTATATATACTGCAGCAACATCAACCAACTCTTATGATCAACATAGA
Organism: Epiperipatus broadwayi; assembly: GCA_028023455.1. Taxonomy (NCBI): domain Eukaryota; kingdom Metazoa; phylum Onychophora; class Udeonychophora; order Euonychophora; family Peripatidae; genus Epiperipatus; species Epiperipatus broadwayi. Next base: position 1,425,407 of record JAQFVV010000191.1, on the reverse strand, counting down.
ATAAGCGATCACTTCAATCATATAATCCATAAATAAAAGCAAGAATGGTTTCACCAAACAACTATAATTGAATAAAAAAAACATAATTCTCCATCAAAGTATTTCTACAAATGAATTCTTAGTTCAAAAAACTCTTTATTTACATTTCAGTATATAGATCATTGAACAAAACATTATTCAGATATCTACTATAATATGCTCTCATTTCAAATGCATTAAATCTTATTAAAATAATGACAGGTATATTTATCAAATTTAAACAAATTCTAAAATTTCCCCCATCTCCTTAATAACATAATACTTAAATGATAAGTAAAAGTCTGGGAAAATGCAGCTTCCTTAAACATAATAAATAATAGTATAAAATAGTGGCAAAAAAACACATAAATTTTCAAATGAATGTTAGAATTACAAAACATTCAGATTTCATTCTGTTATTTACTTATCAATTAAAAATATGCTCACTATCAGTTTATAACTTTGGTGCAAAAGAAATAAATATTGAATTATCTCAAATCTATTTTCTATCATCAAAATTTTAAATGAAATTAGAATTTAATTATATATATTTGTACAAGAAAAATTTAAAGAGAAAATATTGCAAGGTTTAATTATGACTGTCTTTTCTTCTAAAGGAAACTGGAATGATTCATCCCAACTGGAATATCTGATACAATCTATGACAAAGAATCTTATTCCAAAGTTAAAATTAAAAGAATAATTTGTTAAAACATATTCTATTCCTTTTATAATTCTACACTGAGACAAAGTCAATTAATATTTCAACTAAAATTTATTTAAAAGTAATTTTAATCACTTAATAAACATTTAAAACCAATTAGCTCTCTAAATGCAGTAAACATGTTTAACTACAAACGATTCTGCAAAACTATTAATCCATCTGATTTTTTTAAAAAAAATAAATAAATAAAAATAGAAATCTCATCTTTTCAAAAAGTAAAAAAACAATACTTTGAAATTATGCCTCAATACATTTAAATACTCAGATCAGGTAAAGTTCTTAAGTGCATATATATATATTATTTAAAAACCTATATGATAATGTAAACACTATATAACACCATATGTATACCTATATGATAATGTATACTTGCCAAAAAAAAATTATTTAAAAAAACTTAATACTTATGATGAAACAGCTTATTTTGTAAAGGTTATATACTCAATCACAATAATAGATTATAAATCAATGTTAATCAGGAATCGTTCATAATTAATTGTAATAGCAATAATTGAAATTTCTTAATTATAGAGCTACTAATATTTTTTTAAAAAAAGCTAGAAAAACTTTTATAATCAAATTAACAATATTTTTAAATTTCATTTTTTATCCAATAACTCCAATAAGACAAAATTACAAAATGCTCTATAGTATATTGGCAAAATGACAAATCAAAAACTAAAGTTGGGTCTTTTAAATAAATAATCATAGTTAGTTACATGAAAGATTATTTGATGTTTGAGCATCAGAAATAGCAACAGAAAATTTGGCTCTTGTTCTACATTTAACCATTGCCTTAAACAGAACAGAGCATCTTCTAATTTTAGTGATCTTCATCTTTCCATTAACATCATTTTGCATTATCTCTAAAATGACTAGATATATATTTTAAAAAAAAAACAACAACTGTAATATAGCTAGCTATACATACATATTATTTTTTTACAAGATGTCAATTTTTCTATTTCTAAGAATATATCCAATCTAAGTTTCTATTGCTTTATAATTTTGGTTAATAAAAAAAAATCTGTTTCATTTTTATAAATATTAAGATATGAGCTTTAAAAAATGTGTATAAATAAGTTATCCATTAAAATATAAATTATAAAAATAAAATATCATATATAATAGCAATTATACATTTCTGTAATAGTAAAAAAATATAATGGAATAAATCAATAATTAATATAACAGATGGTTCATAATGTTGGATGCCAATTTTGTAATGTAATCAATAAAACTATTATCTCAAATAATAATTTTAATTTAAGCATCGCATTAGAAAGCCAATTTCTGTAACAGTATGAAAATATATGGAGGTATGAAATCACCCTGTCTTACACCCATCTCAATGTTAACATTCCTAATATCATATCATTATGTAATCTAATTGTTGTTGTTGCATTTTTATAAATAGTCTTCAAAATATGTCAATATCTTGGGTCTGTACCATGATGATCAAATGCTTTAATTACTGAAGAAATGCTTATAGAATCAAATGCCTTTTCAAAATCTACAAAGCCAAAGCATAATGGCAACTCATAGTCATTGGTCCATTCTATAACTACTCTCAATACTTGGATATGATCTACTGTATTAAAACCACTTTTAAATCCAGCTTGTTCCCTGGGTTGGTTGAAGTCCAATATTTTCTGTTGACGAATTGTAATTATCTTGGTAAAAATTTTGTATAAAACTGATAGGTCTGTAATTTCTAATATCTTCTTTGTCATCTTTTTAAAATATTAATAATGCATTCTTCCAATCATTTGGTACATTTTTATCATTTAGACATATAACTACCAATTTTTTTTCTATTTCTTCACCTGCTTCTTTTAACATATCGATTATAATTCTATCATTACCTGGAGCTTTTCCTTTCTTCATAGATTTAATTGCATGTCTCACTTCTTATTTTAAAATTCTGGGCAATTCAGAAGATATAATAGTTGTAGGAGGTACTTGTTTTTTTTATTACTATATATTTCTTGATAGAACTCTTCTATCCATTTCATGATTTCATCTCTTTTTTTAGTAATAGTTCCATTTTTTTTTCTTATTGCAGATATAAGTTTCCTACCAATACCAAATATTGTTTTACACTTTTGAGACTTTTATTGTCTTCTACAGCCTTCCTTACTAGTTCATAATTATACTTTCTTATATCATTATCAACTTTTTTTCATACTATTTTACAAAATTCGAGATATTCAATCCTTTTTAAAGCATCATTTTTATATATCTTCATATTCTTTCTTTTCATCATTAATTTTCTAGTCTTAGAAGAAATTTTATTGATCAATTACTGCTTTCTTCTACCAGTTATCTTTGTTGCAGTTTTTAAAAATGTATCAGTTATTTTCTTATTAATTTCATTCAAATCTGAATACTAAGTGATGATCATTTCCTGTGTTGAATTTATTAACAACATTACAATCTTGAAATATGTATTTTCTATTAGTCAAAATATAATTCAATTCTGCTGTACCTTCATTTGGATGTTTCCATGTCCTTTTAACATTTTTCTCAAAAAAAAAAAGAATTCATAATATAAAGTTATTCTTTTTCTGCAAACTCCACGAATCCTATGTTCTCTCTCATTTCTATTATCATAACCAAATTTACCTACAGCACTTTACCAATTCTAGCATTAAAGTCTCCCATAACAATTGTAAAATGTTGTTTAGTCTAATCAAAAGCCTTTTGTACATCCATATAAAAATCTTCTATTACTTCATGACTATGAAAATTTGTTGGGGCATAAATCTGAATTATGTGCATTTGGTATCTGCTATTAAGTTGAATAACTAATCTTGCCACTCTGTCTGATACACCATCAATCTCCACAATGTTGTTTTTCCACTTTTTATTTATAATGAATCCTACTCTACCTGTACTTCCAATATTTGTGCTTTTATAATAGAGTACATGCCCACTTTTTAAAATCAATTATCTCTTCACCTTTTCTTCTAACTTCACAAAGCCCAATAATGACCAGTTAATATAAGACAGTTCTTTCAATTCTTGGAATCTTTCTTCACTTGAAAGTGATCTGCAGATATATGTACCTAAATAAAGTCATCATCAAATGGCAGCCTGGTTCCTGGGAATAAGGACCATGATTTATTTTTGTCTGTCATGATTGTATATATCTATTAGAAAAATTTTTTCATTCACACACACATTCATTCTGTCTTATCTTCAAAACTATTTACAACAGTGCTGTAGGAAGTATTTTGTAAATTAAAATGGAAAACTAAAAGAGTAAAAGTAAATGGAGATTATTTAAGTCATTTGGATTTTGCAGATAATATAGTTGTTTTTGCAAACAATGCTTTAAAGCTTCAGAAAATGTTGCAGAGTTATCAGATGAAAGTAAAATTAAAGATAAATGTTGGAAAGACTAAAGTAATGTTCAATGGATTTTCTCAAAAGATGAAAATAAAGATTGATTATGATAAGTTAGAAGAAGTTAACAATTACAAACACCTTGGTCAGATTGTTACTGCAGACAGAAACATAAAAGATGAAGTTAATTATAGAATTAAACTTGATTGGAGTGCTTTTGCTGGAAATATCTTAATACTAAAAGTAAATATGCCTATGCTTTTGAAAAGGAAGGCTTAATAGATGAGTAAAACAGACTTCAGATTACCCAAGGAAGTATAGAGAGATGCATGTTAGGAATAACAAGAAGAGATCGAAAACGCAATATATGGGTAAGAGAACAAACGGGAGTTTCTGACATTGTTGAAAAAATTAAAAGACTGAAGTGGAGTTGGGCTGGACATATTGCTAGAAGAGATGATAATAAATGGACAATTGAAATCTTAAACTGGATTCCAAGAGATTGTGAAAGACCCAGCTAGAGCCACATATGAAAAGAATGAACGAAATGAAAACTATACAGGCGTAATGTGGAAAAGAGGCTAGAGATTGGAGAGAACGAATTAAACTTGGAGAAACCATCCTGCGGTGGATTGATAATGGCTGACAATGATGAAATATATAAAATTAAATAAATAATTTTCTCAAAACCCAGTTGAGATATCAAATTGTACTTGCGTAAAGTATGTATAAACTAATGATTAAATAGATATAATTATAAAAGTACAAATAATGTTAAACATCAATTTATATCAGTTTAAACTAAAATAAATATATTAGCTTAATCAATTAGTGTTTAATAAAACATTCTCTTAACTTTTACTAATTATTTTTCTATGATAAAAATTAACTTTTACTAATTATTTATTCATTGTAATCAATAAAACATAATTGATAAAATGCTACAGTAAGAAATTAAATTATTAAAATATGTAGGCATTTATTCAGTAGTTTGACTAGCTAATATTTAATATGCAAATAAATTACATAGACTCTTGAAGTTGATATTAAAATATAGTATTATAAAGAGACTATGAATAATCACAAAATCCAATTTTATTTAATAAAAATAAAATTTATTAATATAAATACAAGAAAAAATATATATACATATAAGTTAATAAGCTAAATAATCTATATTAGGCTATTATTTATTTCATATTGTGAGAGTAGAGTCCCAACCTATTAGAAACAAAGAGGGTCTGAAACAAAACACAGTTAAAGATATAACGAATCTATTAACACTCTTTGTTATGTAAAAACAAAAGAATTATGGCATTAATTATATTATAAGTAGATTGTGACATCGTCTCTTGTTTTTTGTGTGTGTTAAGTCTACTGACTACAAAATAAGACTAATTGATGCTCAATTTAACAAGTTGCCAAATTTAGTATAAAAGAGTAACAAGGAAAAATAGGATTTAAACTTAAATTATTACATTATTAATTTTTTTAAAAAAAAGTTATTAAAGAGATTAAACGAAATTAAAACACACAACAATGGGAATACAGCATGATATATAACATGCTAGTGACACAGACTGGATATACAAGAAAAGAAACTGAATTGTTTTAATCAAGGAAAAAAAAACAGATAATTTTTTTTAAAGCTATCAACACGCATTAAAATAATGCTTAAAAATGAACTAATGTTCGATTTATGATTTTATAAAAGAACAAATTATCTCCAAAAGCTATTAAAAACGATTAGAGGAAGAAAAGTTTATAGAGGTCAAAGAAACAATATAATTCTATAGAAAGGACTTATGTTAATAGTTCCAAGGGAATAATTCATGTAAATTTTATTACACAGTGGCCCAAAGCTCATAAGAATTATTAACTTGCTAAAGAAACAAAAAAGAAAACCACATACTTTCTAATCTATAGCGTATAATATTAATTCTAATGAATATTAAGCAATACAAAAGAATGTGGGGATAGAAAATTCATTACATGTTGCAGATGGAAGGCTGCCAGTCATATACCTATGAATAATTAGACTTTATAAGCTAAAAACGTCAATAATTCCTTCACCCTCATTGTGAGAAGACAGTATTCACTATGATCATGGAGAAAGCAGCAGTAAATAAGGAAACATCATCTCTCTACTGTCAAGTCATTGACCAACTACTTTATAGAGACAGCATCAAATGGATTACCAAATCCCAAGATTCACCAGGAATTTTCCTAATCTAGGAGGAACCAGCCATCTTATCATCTGTGTATCTATCTACTGAAAAATAGCTAACTACATGGATTAACAATTTCAATTAGCCAAATTATATACATTGACGATCCAGTCCTAGAATCATCAATCACAATTATGTAAGGGAGGTCTCTAAGTCAATCATTATAATTTTTTATTGTAATAAAATCTAGACACTGACCACTAGACCTACCGACTATAGAACTGGATGACAGACTGGTGTTTAAGTAAGATTTTATCTATAAAATATTAAATGTTCGCCCTAGTACAGAACAATTTTATGTTCATTGTTATTGTTAATTGTTTGAGCCTAAACGGCCATAATGAATTTTTTAAAAAACTGGCCTGAGATACAATTTTCACAATAATTTCAGTTTTAATTATGTTAGAGCAAAAAAATTACATTAATAGAAATTAGAAAAACTAAGGAAAACAGCAAGTCTAAGACAAACAATGACAACCATTTAAAAAATAAAGAAAAAAAGAAATTTCAACATCTGAAATAATTATTACTTTATTGTTTGTTCATAATTTCTAATTCATCATGAACTAAGTTTAAATTACATCTTCAGTTATAATTTCTTTGTATTTCTCACAAAATTATCTTTCAAACCATATATAATATATCTTACCTGAAATAATCCATAGCTTCAGAATCTCCAAAATAAGTCGCATATGAAGTCTTCATTTTTATCTTATACCCCAAAAGTTACCAAATGTCAAAGGCATCTATAAGAAAAAGATTCATCCTAATAAAAGTTACAAAACAAATCATTTCCAGAAGATAGATACACATTTGTCATCACAACAATTGGCTTCTTGTCTATCTAAAACTAGAAAATGTAGGCTACTGTCTGTATCACTGATAAATTGAATTTCATCTCTTCATTTTATATTTTTTGTGTACATCAGTGATGTTTATATTCTTTATGCACACCAGTGATGTTTATATTCTTTATGTACAGCAGTGATGCTATCTTGTTATATTTATTGTATCACACAGATATAATTTATTTGCATATAGTCCATTTGTTAGCTATAGACTTGAAAATAATATGATAAAACATATAGCAAAACCAGAGTGACTCCAAAGCATGAGTATCAAGGCATAAACAAGAATCAGAATTTGATTATTTGCCTGCGTATGCAATCTTTCTATAGAATGGATTAATAGTTTTGTAACTCATTACTTGTAAACACAAACACATCATATAAACATAATAATAAATAATAAATTATTAAACTTTTTGAGAATCATTGTTTTTATAAAATAAGTTTATTTTTATAAAATAAGTGGATTAGAACTTAAAAAAATTACGGTAGATATGAATTCTATATGAACATAAATAAATATATAATTTATATCAACACACACCAACTATAAACTAAAATTAATAAAAATTATCATTTCTTCAAAAAATTAAAATATTATTAAAAAAATTAAAATTTTATAGTTACGAGTCAGATATTGTGCTTTACGTTTAAGCTCCATTGTAGGCCTTGTTTGTGAATAAGATTACTTTTACTCTGAAAAATATCTATTTGAAGGCTGGTATGTATTTTCTGTCTATCGCTTCGTGAAAATTACAAAATTGATCAAAAAACAAAAAAATTAAATGCGCTGCTTAATAAATAATACTGTAAAAAATCCAAATTTCATCAGATTTCTTTGTGGTAGACATCTTCGGAAAGCTATGTCAGAGATCTATCAAATGCCCATATTTCAGTTGATGTCATGCTTATAGTTTTTATGTCAGTAAAGAAAGAAAACAACATGTCGACTGATCAAATAAGATGCGTGGGTTATCTGCTTGATGGGGCAAAGCTGTTGATTAACTTAATTATTATTATTTGTTATTCTGAATGGCTATTTCTATCATAAACACTGGTAATGCAAGGGGGGACTTCATACCCAAAGGTGGCAGTTAGTAAATCATGACACATCGCCTTGGAGGAAGATAGACAAGTTAATCAGAATAGGAATGGTCAGCAGGATGATCATATGGTACTAATCGGTACGCCAGACACCAGCCACTTGGTAGCGTTGTTTCTCTACTAAAAACACACAATTATATTGATCCGGGCCAGACTATTTTAATTAAATTATTTTTACATTTTCTCCGACTTTTATTAAAATATTTAGTTCCAATTTGTCCGACTTTTATTAAAATATTTTTACATTTTCTCTGCATTTTTAAAAAATATTTTGACATTTGATATGACTTTTTTAACCAATATTTTGACATTCTTGTAAATAATTTACAATACAAGATTTGATTCAAATTTTCTTTTCAAAAATGGCAACATTAAAAACATCATGTAATACAAATAAAGCCAAAAAAAAATTGATGTATAGTTGCCATATTTTAAAAGCAAAATAGAAAACCAAAGTTGAAAAAGTCAAAAGTTTTGATCTTAGTTTAATTTTTTTGGGGGGAGAAATAATTTGTTGTCACTGAGACAAAAGTTATTTTTGGCTTGTTTTTTTTTTTTTTTTTTGAAAAAAAGTTAATAAAAATTGGTTTTAAAAAAAAAAAGTTTTAATACATCAGCAGTATTTAAATAAAGCCGAAACAAAAATCGCCGTATAGCCAAAAAAAAATTCACCGTATTTTTTATAAAATAATAAAAAAAAACCACCAAAGAAGTCAAATGTTTTGATCTTATTTTAATGTATTGGGGGGAGGGGTTGACAAATAATTTGTCATCATTGATCAAACTAAGTTTATGATTTCCTAAACTATGTGCAACCTCAGACATTTTATGTCTCGAAATTTACATGGCTATTCGTGTGAGTCTGGAAAAAAGTGCTTGGCTATGAGCTTTTGCAATTTTTTCTACCTTCCAAAATTTGTACGGAAGCATGGCGATGGGCTTACAATTATCAGTATCAAATAGCACGTCGGGTAGGGGTAAGATCTTTAATTTTAATGCATATTACAACAGTTATGGCCACTTGACTTCCCTACACCCTCACATCATATGATAGCGATCTGTTAAGTATGCGTATTTGCATAGTGTCTCAAAGCATCTTAGTGGACCATAATATTGGTGTGCACATATCATAAATGCCTGCAGCGGTTAATATGAACAATATTGTTCTATAGGACGTAAGTTTCTCTGCAAAAGCACAGAAATATTGGGCCATGTAAATGGCATACTTCTGTGTTTTTAGCAGAGAAACACCGACCAGATGGCTGGCCTGAAGAACTGATTAGTACCGATCATATCAAAATAATCATAAGATCATTCTACATGGGGTCAACGGTTAGGGGGATGATCATAATATTATATGAATCAAATGAAGGATGATCTCACCTATGCAAACATCAAATTGATTTGTTCTAAAAGACTGTAAATCACCCATAATGGAATAAAGCTGTTAATGATTTATTTTATTTCATTAGAATTTGTGTATGATTCCTCATTTATCTAACTTTCCATTAGCCATGCCATATCATTTATCTAACTTTCCATTAGCAATGCCTTATCATTTATCTAATTTTCCATTAGCCATGCCACATCATTTATCTAACTTTCCACTATCTATGCTGTATCATTTATCTAATTTCCATTATCCATGCCATACCACACACATAACTCAGATATAAATATTTTTAGTTTTATATCAAACTTATGGTAATCATCACCTTAGCTTATTAGAATCATGCATATAACCTGTTTGAATATTGAAAAGTAACGGGAAAATGAGAACCCACGACATCAAGAACCTAAAAGAGCAACCGTATGGTAACGATATGTATTAGAGTTGAACTAAGCATACTATGAAAAGTGATATACACCTGGGTCTCATTTTATGTAGTAGATAGGTTTCTCAGAAAACACGCACAAAAGAAATCCACAAAAATACTTAACTTACCTTGAAAAATGGGGGATAGTTCTGTAATTTTCAGAAATCGCATAAAAGCAAAGCAACAATGAAAAATTACTTTAAAATCCGCATTAAAAAAATAAGGAAATAAAGTATGACTAATAAAAAATTTCAAATATTTGAAAAAAATTAATATAAGACAAACTTTTTTTACTTTTTTTATTAACTACAGTATTTAATTTTACATTTTTTCATATATATTTTAATCATTATCACTATTTGACAATATGTGTTTGTTTGTGAACTGGCAAGAAATCAGATTCGTGATTGATGTACAACTAGTGCCACTTTCAGTCATGTGCTGTGTTAATTGTTTTCTGTTTCTATATTAAAAAATTAGATCGCAATCAAAACAAAAAGATTATACATTATCATTAGAAAGATTATTTTCAGTTTACAAAATCAATAAAATATTCGTTATTTATTTTAAAAATCTAAAAAATTATTTATTTCTGTTATATCTAACAAAATATGTTTTAAAAGTTTAAAATTTTTGAATATTTATTGCGATATTTTTATATGTAAGTATAAATCTATTATTATTATTTACTCATTAGTATAAGTAGGTTATTTACATAGAAGCTAAGATTCTAAATATAGTTTCAGGCCACATTCACATTAGCTGCTAATATAACGTTATATTTTTGAAAAAAAAAAAAAGTATTTTGGTACTCATCTTTTAGCTAAAGATGCCACTCTATGGCGCGGTTTTCGCGCCAAAACACATAAAAATGCTGTTTCCGCGGCCGACACGTTCGAACCCACGTTTTCTATAATACAACTTTTTTGTTGTGCTACAGAATGCAGGCCGCTATGTTGCGTTGCAGTACAGCATGTATGTCACATAGCAGCAAATACATTTTCCGAATTCGCACAATTTATAAAATAATTACGGCTTGATGAGAGAGTTTGTATTTGAATTGTATTGAAATGTTGTTTTGATTGGATTTTTATTTATTTTAAACTACTGAAATGTTCAGATTTTTTAAAGCAATAATTATAAGACTTTTTACAATGTACTGTATTGAACTTTTATTTGGGAAAATGTTAAATATCTATGTTTTTATTGAGTTAACGTGTCAAGTAATGTACTGTTAGTAACATTCCACGAGACAAAGAAGATTTTTTCATCTGTATATTTTTGAAGTAAAAAAGAGTGGTACGAAAAAATATCCAGTAAGAAAAGTCCAAATATACAGGTTTTTTTGTAAATTTCATAAAAAGCAAATATTATAAACATGTTTAATAAGTAAAGACATTTGTATGTGTTTATTGTTGTTTAAAAAAGTTTGAGTTTCTTTCTTTTGTCCGAGTACGTTTACGATTTTGAATTTTTTTATTTTAGCATTACAAACAACAGAACACTAACCCTAAACCTAACTCTAAAACTAACTTTAAAACTAACCCTAAACCTAACCCTAAATCTAACCGTAACAACTTTTACTTCTATTACGATTATTATTTTTTAGTTAAACAACAACAAAAAAAGTCGTAACACAAGTAAAAAAATATCCGCTAGAAAATTGATAAAAAAAAGCCGTAACACAAGTAAAAAAATATCCGATAGAAAATTGATTAAAAAAAGCCATAACACAATTTAAAAAGTATACAATATAAAAAACACGAATCAAATTGTAATTTGTTGATTTTATTTTACATTTATTATTATCATTTTAATTGTATACGTTAATAAAAAATAATATTTAAAAAAGACGATTTTGTTTTGTTTTTGTTTTCGCATTACAAAAAAGCACAGAAAAATTATTAAAATCAATGGCCCGTGAATGTTCATATTTTATAGTTTTAGCGTGAAAACGGTGCCATCCAACGGCATCTTTAGCTATAAGACAAGCACCAGTATTTCAAGTTAAAATAAGTTATTAATAATTTTAATTTCTTCGATATGTAATAAATATAGTAAAATATAAAATATATTAAGAAGAAACATAAATCGCATAACTTCAAAATCACATTAAAATAATCCGAATAAAACGAGACCCAGGTGTATTTATAACTGGCAAAGCTTTAGGGACTTAAACTCGTACCATCGCCTCAATATACAAATAAAACGAATGGCACAAATAGCCATTTTGTTCTGTTCTGTTCCGTTCCAATTAATGACCAATTATTGGGCCTAGACACTGTCCAATTGCATCATTAGAAATGTAGTCACATATATAATATATCCATTCCATTACAAATGGCACAGGCAATTGTTGGACTAAAACACATCTAAATACTATTAGGCCAGACCATTCCGTTATAATATGTTGTATCAATTTTTTATCCATGTATCTAGATGTTGCAAATAATACACTAATAAATCAGAAAAAAATTATTATCTTTGCATAAATACTTAATGTATGTATACTTAATTAAGTAAATTTAGTTTATTTCGGTGTTTTCTTACAACTATAAATGTTAAATTATTAATTTAAGTACAAAATTATGATAACATCAAAGTATATCAAAATATATATACTGTCATAAAGATAATTCATGAATTATTTATTATACTTAAGATCTATTACTCTTTATATATATAATGACAACAAACAAACATACTACAAAATTTTACATAAAAACAAAATTAGTATTAGAAAATATATTTAAATTTTGTTTTCTAAGTAATTATAATTTTGGCTAGTTTATATATATATATATTGGTATTGTAAATAAACAGGCATTCTAGAATAAATAAGTAGATAGTGAAAACATACAACCTGTTTAATTTATCCAAGAATTGTCAAGTATGTTCCTTAACTAGAATTCTATTAAAAAGCATATTTAATACACATCAACATAACAATAATATATGCAAAAACAAAATAAAATTAAAGTTCATAAGTCCTTAGAGCTTTTATTAATATCTTATGATGCTTTCCAGAGTATTAAAATATATTAAATAAGCATTGTAGTTAAAGTCCAACTATATCCCAATTATATTGTGTAAAACAAAATTTTTATACACTTGAACAAAGTATATATTTTAAATAAAATATTGCACAATAAAATACCCAGAAGTTAAATTTTTTACATTTTTATATTAATATTCATTGTTAAAAATCCTTAGGTATTCCATAATAAAATTTGTAGTAGTGTTAAAATTTTAATTCATAATAAATTTCATGATCATTTAAGTTATTTTATTAATACTATAAATTGCAACACTAAAATTATTCTGTGAATTCATATATTCTTGAGGCACTGGAAATGCATTACATGGTGAGATGATCTATTATAAGATGTTAACAGACCTCTGAAAAGACAGTAAGACTTTTTGAGCAAATGTTATTCTTTACCTAGCCATTCATTTTTATAGTTAAAATCTAACTATTAATATTATATATAATGTATTGATTTTGCTTATTGAGATGCAGATTAAAACAGATTAATCAATATAAGATCAAGGGTTTATATTTTTTTTCCTGATGATGACACACATGTCTGTTATGATGAGTTAAATTTCATTTAATAATAAGTTTTTGAAATACATCAGCATTTGTGAAATAAAAATATTTTTTAACTTTGTAATGAATATCTGCAAATTAAAATACATTTTTAAAATTATAATTTAAATAAAATATAAATATGATTTACAATTATTTCAATTGTTTAAACCTAAAACACATGTACATGCTTACACACACTAAATATTAATTGACTATTTTGTTATTTGTTAAATATATTCAGTAAATAAAAATATTAATAAACAAATCTATTAATATATAATCCAATCTATTAAATCTTTCTAATTATAAAATATTAATTTTATTACGATAAATAATTTGATGTACTGTCTGTTAAAATTTTTAAAAATTATGCATGTTATCTTATATTACAATGTATTATCAATCATTATTTATTAATAAGATAAACTACTGATCACTTTTGAAACAATTGTAAAAAAAAATAATAGTCAACAATTTTTTTTTTTAGGAAGTACATTTTGTGTTTAAATTTAGACCAAGATGGTAAAATATATATGCTGTATATTAATAATTATATATAAAAAGCTTTTTTCAGCATATGATCAAATGTTAAACATTTATTTTAACAGTTAAACTTATTATTGCATAAAGAGCACTATCTATTGTTTTACAATAGATGTAAAAATAACAATAACAATAAATATGTATATAACATAATACACAAAATAAAAAATATATCCTTTATACAACTATATATATACTATTTTATTATGTAATAGATGCTATAAAAAATATTAATCCTTTATATTATATTAAACATAACATAATTAATTGTGTGAATATTCATAAAATCTTTATACAACTATGTATATACTATTTTATTATGTAACAAATGCTATAAAAAATAATAAACCTTTAACTTATATTAAGTGTAACATACATAATTGTGTCAATATTTATAAACCTTCAATAAATTCAGTTATGAAAGATACATAAGGTAGTATATTTTATAAAAGTTTAATTTATATACCTGGAGTTTAGATATAATTATAGCGATTTGAACACAGACTTTCAAACTCCTTTTAGCTAACCACTTTATCTCAAACAACTGATATATATAATCATATGCATGTGAAAAAGATGTGGTCCTGTCTATTGGTTATATGAGATGGAGTGGATAGTTGAAGGGAGTGTGAAGGTCTGTGTTCAAATCTCCTAAAGGTAGTATATGTAAATCTTGTGGGAGGAAACAAATCTTCACACATGTACTATTAGATTGATATATTACATTTATACGTACTTATCTATCAATAAGTGTTTTCAAAGCATAAGTGAATAACTTATGTTTAAAGCTTATTCTTATATAAACCAGGACTTGATCTTATTATGAGCCTGATATTTTAATTGACAAATTATTTGTACAAATTTAATTTATATATCACAAGAGAGAGAAAATTTCACATTTTTAAATATTTACGACTCTGAGTTATATTAGTCTGAACATATGTAAATAAAATAATTTAGCAATTTATATATATATATGTAAATCTTGTGGAAGGAAATGAATCTTCACACACTTACCTGTCAATAAGTGTTTTAAAAGCATAAATAAATCATTTATGCTTAGAACTTATTCTTATATAAACCAACACCTATGACAGTGCTTAATTCAGGACTTGATCTTATTATGAGCCAGACATTTCAACTGACAAATCATTTATATAAATTTAGCTTGTATATCATAGGAAAAACCTACAACTTTGAATTATACTACTCTGAACATATGTAAATAAAAAATTTCACGATTTATATATATATGTAAATCTTGTAGAAAGAAATGAATCATCATACATGCATTATTGGATTGATACATTAAATGCATGTAAATTTAATATATCAATCCAATCAATAGAGCATATGTGAAGATTTATTTCCTTCCACAATATTTACAAATATATAATAAAATCACTAAATTATTTATTTATACATGTTCAGATGGTAGTATTCTGTTCTATTGTGTCAGCTGCTTGATGGTGTTGATGCTAAGCAAAAACATATAGATATAATGTTCCTGGACCAGCGATTCTACAGAACTATTGACTTTATTTTTGGAATAGGAAATAAAAATAAATTATATTATGATTTCCATAAAATTAAAAAATTAAAACAAAATATAAAAATGTAAGCAGACTTTTTGGGACAGTAATTAATCAGAAACTGGCGTTTTTGTGTGTGTGTCGATAAAAAATTACGTTACTTTCAAATAACAACTAATAGTACATTATTGACTTTTTTGGACAGTAATTAATCAGAGACTGGCTTTTTTGGGTGTGTATGTGTGTGAATATAAAAAGTTACATGCCTTTTTAATAGGAAATAAGAGTAAATTTTAGCCTTTTTGGGCCCTTAATTAATTAGACACTGTATTTTGAAATCAAAGTCAATTATATTACAACTTCCATAAAATTTAACAAATTCAAACAAAATTTTACAATGAAACCTGACTTTGACCTTTTTGAGACAGTAATTAATCAGACAATGGCATTTTTTTTTGTGTGTGTGTTTATCCATAAAAAGTTATGTTACTTTTTTAATAACAAATAATAGTAAATATAGCGGAAACCTATTTGGACAGTAATTAATCAGAGATGGGCATCTTTGGATGTGTGGGTGTATGGATCGAAAAAGTTATGGTACTTTTTGTAATAAAAAATAAAAGTAAATTTTACCCTTTTTTGGACAGTAATTAATCAGACATTGCGTTTGGGAGGGGGGGGTAAATTAGATTGCAATTTACCCACTAAAGTTAATAATTATAACAAACTATTAAAATGAAAGCCGACTCCGGAGTCTGGCAATTGCCAATTTTCAGAGTTCGAAGCAGCCATCTTCTTTGTCTCAGACTATTTCTCGTGCATATGCTACTTTCATCAGATCTTCGAAATAGTGCTGTGCCACACCCTAAAATCCAATTTCTGAGGGTTACACAGTCCTGATGGAACAGTGTTAGAAGGTACCAGCAGGTCAGTTCACATGAAAAAAAAAGCTGGACCTGAAAAGTTCAATTATTTAGACACGATGCAGTCAACATATTCTCATACGATACTGCAGTGAAAATAAACAACCCAGCATTGCGATAAAATGCGTACCACAAGCAACTACGGCAGCCAATGAAGACATTTTACTGTGCTTTTAGCATAGAAAAAATCCACAGCGGTAGCTGGCAGCCACGTAATGGACTCTTTCTGTGTTTTATCGTAGAAAGCAAACTATTTGCTTGGCTGGGGCTGTGGAAACAGCATATTTCTAGCAATTTAGTTAGAAATAGCGCCATCAAGCAGTCTTGACATGATAGAACAGAATACTACCATTCAGATTAATATAATTCAAAGTCGTAAGTATTTAAAAATGAGAAACTTTCTCTTTCCTGCAATATATAAACTAAATCTGCACAAATAGTTTGTCAATTAAAATATCATACTTATAATAAGATCAAGCCTGATTAATAGGTGCTGGTGTATATAGAAATAAACTCTAAGCATAAGTCATTCCTTATGCTTTTAAAACAGTTATTGATGGGTAAGTGCATGTAAATCTAATATATTAATCAAATAGTGCGTGTGTGAAGATTCATTTTCTTCCATAACATTTATATATATATATAAAATTGCTAAATTATTTATTTACATAAAGTAGTATATGTAAAATTAAGAGCGTGCTAATAGCTCTAAACAAGCTTTTTTTTTTTTATTTATGATAAATGCTACTACAAGAGAAGGCATTCAAATCATTTTTATCTTGGATTGTCCCCATCCCCAGACCGGTTTCGACCTATGGGTCTCTCCCATAGGCTTGTTTAGAGCTATTAGCACGCTCTTAATTTTACATATTTGTAAGTGCAAGCTATATATAAGTCATGTGACATCTGACTTATTATTACTATTATAAAGTAGTATATATAAAACTGTATAAAATTTTCTAATTCTATATATTGTCATGTTGTATAGTTAATTGGTTTCAAATTTTATTGAATCTCTTAAAATCTAGATTACTGAACATAATTTTATTTTGTTTTATTAATGTTTCATTTTATTTACTGTTAAACTACTAAACATCACATGATCAGTATTTATTTATTTATTGTTATTAATATTATTTTTACTTCTGTTATAAAACAATAAATAGAGCTCTATATGCAATATATACGGTTAAAATAGATGTTTAACATTTAATAAGGGTATAAAATCACGTGTTAAAAACGCTTTTTATGTGTAATTATTAATATATATATATATATATTTGCAGTAGTTGTTATATTTTATTATTTTTTATAATTTATATATATAAAACTGCATAATGGATTTCCTCTATTTTTAATGTCTTTAATAAAATATAAATTAATCATCATCATCCACTGCAGGATGATGCTCTCTCCAAGTTCAATTCATCTTCTCTAATTTCTAGTCTCTTTTCTCCACATCACCCCTGCACACTTTATTTTTCCATCCATCTCACATGTGGTATCTTTCTGGGTCTTTTACAATCTCTTGGAATCCAGTTTAAGATTTCAATTATCCACTTATTATTATCTCTTCTAGATCATATCCAGGTTTTGAGAGAAGTTATAGAAAGGACAAATGAATATGAATTGCCATTATGCTTTGGATTTGTAGATTATGAAAAGGCATTTGATTCTGTAAACATTTCCTCAGTGATTAAAGCATTAGATCATCAAGGTATAGATCCAGGATATTTGTCATATTGTAAAGAATATTTATAAAAATGCAGCAACAATTAGATTACATAATGATTCTAGGAATGTCAACATTGAGAAAGGTGTAAGACAGGGTGACTCCATATCTCCAAAACTTTTTACAGCAGCGCTGCAAAGAGTATATTGTGGATTAAAATGGGAATCTAAAGGAGTGAAGGTATACTAATGGAGATTATTTAAGTCATTTAGATTTTGCACATGATGTAATTGTTTTTGCAAATAATGCTTTAGAGCTGCAGGAAATACTGCAGGAGTTATCAGATGAAACTAGGACTAAGGATAAATGTTAAAAAGACTAAAGTAATGTTCAATGAATTTTCTCAAAATATGAAAATAAAGATTGATTATAATGAATTAGAAGAAGTTAACAGTTACAAATATCTTGGTCATATTATTAATACAGATGGAAACATAATGGATGAAATTAATCATAGAATTAAACTTGGTTGGGGTGCTCTTGATAGAAATAACTTGGTACTAAAAGAAAATTTGCCTATATGTTTGAAAAGAAAGGTTTTTAATAAATGTGTTTACCAGTTCTTACTAATGGATCTGAGACTTGGACACTTAATAGAAGAGCGCAATACAGAGACTTCAGACCACTCAAAGAAGTATGGAGAGATGCATGTTAGGAGTAACAAAAAGAGATCGAAAACACAATATATGGGTAAGAGAACAAACAGGTGTTATTGACCAAATTGAAAAAATTAGAAGACTAAAGTGGAGTTGGGCTGGACACATTGCTAGAAGAGATGATAATAGATGGACAATTGAAATCTTAAACAGGATTCCAAGAGATTGTAAAAGACCCAGAAAGAGAAGTGAGATGGATGGATGAAATTAGAAAATGTGCAGGGGTGATATGGAGAAGAGAAGCTAAAGATTGGAGTAGGTTTGAACTTGGAGAAACCTTCATCCTGCAGTGGATTGATAATGGTTGATGATGATATGAATTCTAGTAATTTGATATTACTTAATCAAATAATATAAAAAGTTTTGAAATAAAAATAAATTATTTACAATTTTTATACTCCTTTTACAATATATATATATAATCAAAAGAATATAAATGCAAAAAAAAAAAAACCTTCATTGTTATACAGCAGACCTTCTTTAAAGTTAGGGGGGGGGGGGAATTAATGATGGAAATCCAGAAACAAAAAAGCTAAAAATGAGGGGTTGTTTAAGGATCCTGGAAAAAATATTTAGAATATAAAAAAAAAAAAAAAAATTGTTTTGCTTATTATTGCTTTCTAAACAAATATACATGACAATATAAAATGCATTTATACATTTATTAAAAGTACATGAATATTTTTTGCACATTTAGAAAACAAAAATACTAACAAGCACGTCAGCCTCCCACCCTCCACCACCCCATTGTTATTTTCTTTTCTCTGGGAATGATTTTCATCGGTCTCATTTCAAAAAACTTTAGAAGGTAGTCCAATTAACAGAAACATGGATTTACTTTCTCTTCATACTATTTTAAGGATTATTTTAATTATCTGATTTAACGTTTTAAATTTTTTGTAATATATATATAGTATTAATTATATATATAAAAAAACTTACCAGTATCAGGTAGCTTGTCAGCTAAAGAGTGTAATGCATTGCTAACTGAAGTCAAAGAATTCCTAAAAAAGCAATTGAATAAAACATTTTAGGAATTATAAGCATAAAGACTTTTTATTACCTATATGAATTAAAATAATGTAAAAGCATTTGTATATTTATATGTTAAGCATGTATCTAAGGCAAGTTGAATTATTAGGTATAGAGTGCTATGATCAAAAAATGATCATTGATTATCAATTGGTGGTAATTTGCCATCCACTGTGAAATGTTCAAAGATAATCATTATTAAAGCTAAAAATAATTATTAAGAATGACATCAGATGGTCAAAAACAATATTGATAATATTTGAAATACAAGTATACTTTTATATATATATATATACACACTTGGGAGTTTAGATGTAATATAGAGGATTTGAATGCAGACTTTCAAGCTTCCTATATTAATTTAATACTGATAATAATAAAGTTCTATTAATTTTGTATAAATATTGATATTATTGTAATTCCAATTAAAATTTTAAAAAGCAGACAATCTTACTACACTTAACATGAAAGAAAAAAATAATGCATTATCAAAACTTATTTTTTTAAAAAAAATGCAATTACCAAATTCACATAAAGATCAGATTTGATATAATCTAAGATTCAACTAATTATGTCAATAAAATAATCATTATTAATAATAGAAACAATTATTAAAAATGATGACAGATGGTTAAAGGCAATACTGATAATAATAAACTTCAATTAAATTTTATTAACATAAAATTAAAAAATAATGCAATTACCAATAGTCAATAAATAAAATACTTTCATTTATACCACTCCTAAATGAGATGTGTTGATTGCTCTCGATTCTAAAAGAACAATCTATTTTTATAATAAATATATTTGATTTTTATTATTTTAAGCATTATTTATAATATGTAACCATAGATGCAAATAGTAAAGAAATTAAATTGCTTTCACTTATACCACTCCCAAAAGAGATGTGTTGATTGCTTTCTTTTAGTAAAATTATCATCTGTTACTATAATAAAATGAATTTAACTTTTTTTTTTTATAGTAAGCATTATTTGTAATAAGTAATATAATATTGGTTTAAAAATGAAAGGAAAAAATAACCATAGATTGCAAAATATGGAGAACTAAATAGTATGAGGAACCACTAAACCACATTTAAAACTTATATTAAGCAAGCAAAATTCAAACTAATTTGATTCTTCAAAATATAGACATATTTAGGAAGTTACTGAAATGGATATCTGTTAAAATAAAAAAATTCTATAAAATTAAGGCATAAAAAAATTTATTGTAATATCATTTATCAGTTGTGGCTGTTGACGATTAAAAAAAGCTCATCTTCCTTCTCATTTAAAAAGATTATTGA
Organism: Epiperipatus broadwayi; assembly: GCA_028023455.1. Classification (NCBI taxonomy): domain Eukaryota; kingdom Metazoa; phylum Onychophora; class Udeonychophora; order Euonychophora; family Peripatidae; genus Epiperipatus; species Epiperipatus broadwayi. The sequence continues at coordinate 1,404,004 of JAQFVV010000191.1, read as the reverse complement.
TATGTTATATAAAAATATATATTAAGTGGAAACAAATATTTGGAAGTGATGACACAGATATCCTATATATTAGATTCCAGTTTTACATATCAGGTAGATATCAAAGCCATAATGAAAATCCAATTGACAAAAAAACTCAAACAATTTCTCCATTTTATAAAAATGTGCAATTGAAAAAAACAAAAACAATTCAATCAAACAATTTTCATTATTTATTATCACTTTTGAAACAGAATTTATTTCAAAACTAATTATTTTCAATATGAATTCAAATTGACAACTTTTATTAGAAACAAACACTTTCTACTAATATTTAGGTAAGTGGATATTATATGTTTGCAAAATTTCACAATTAGACCTGTGTGTTGCTCATTGGACAAAAGACTTTATATCAAACATAATTGTTAAATTTAATTTGTAGTTTTATAATAATATAATATAAAGTACAAAATATATAAACAATAGAATAAATCTAAAAACAGAGATCAGAAACAATTTAATGAGTACTCAATAAAATATTGTCTATTTAAGTTTAATTTGAAATATAATTCAAAACATTCCAAACATATTATTTGCAAAACATGTATATATACAAAGTAATTTATTTGCTTTGGACAAATTTTAAACCTAGATTTATCTTTGAAAAATAATATATTTTTAAAAAAAGTTAAAGCTCTAGACAAACAAAGTAAAAATCCTCTTTTTTTACAGAATGAATAACAAAGTGAGAAAAGGTTTGGTTTGGGTGTGAAAATTTCTAATTTTAAAAAAATTGAAATTTTTTTACTTATCTCTGAATTGTAATTCTAATATAAGTTTTACTTTTGAAACATAATATGAGTTTTAATTTTCTTTATACACTTGTAATTTAGATATAAGTGCTTGGAGGCCCTTGAAAATTGTTTACTGGGAAGTGAGATATACAAATTCCCTCAGTGGAAGATTTATACACTTAATGTAATCTGTTTAACATACTTTCACTATCTTTAAGTGATGTCATAATTATAGCGATGCATCCTAATATGAGTTTTAATTTTCCTTATATAATTGTAATTTAGATAAAAGAGCTTGGAGACACGGGTTAAGAAAAGCTTGAAAATTGTTTACTAGGAAACAAGATATACGAACTCCCTCAGGGTGGGATATTTATATACACTTAATGCAGAGGTGGGCAATTGTTTCGGCTTGGGGACCACAGAGGTTGGTGGAAGGCCGCATCGGGGCCACTTTGTGGAAGCGAAGGTTAGCAGAGGGCCACACCTTTTTTCCATGACACAATACTTTATTCCCTGTATTACCAAAGAAATATTTGTTGTCCATTCTTTATTAAACACACAACATTCATCACCGATTTTACATTTTTTCGGAGGGTTCATAGTTTCACTAAAGTTGGAAATGTATATATTTGCTAATGCAAAGACAAATTGAAATTAACCAGATCAACTGGTAAAGCACTGCACATTGTATCTACACTGTGCATGTGTATTGACGTGGCCATCCTAGTGGAAAATAAAAAATGAATCTTCGATTGTGCACGGGAAGGAAACCTCAGTTCAAGGTGGATTTTTCTGGTTGTCTTGGCAGGCCACATAAAAACTCTTAGTGAGCCATATGTGGCCCTCAGGCCACTATTTGCCCACCCCTGACTTAATGTAATCTGCTAACAAGATATTAAAAGCATGCATAGCAGATTACATTAAATGTATAAATATCCCACTCTGAGGAAGATGTATATTTCATTTTTCAGCAAACAATTTTCAAATTGTTTTTAACTTGTGCCTCCAAGCACTTATATCTAAATTATAAGTGCATAAGGAAAGTTAAAACTCATATTAGAATTAGAAAACAGCATGAATTGTCAACACAAATACAAGGTACATCCTAAAATCTGCAAGTCTATTACTGTTTTAGTCCAAAGAGATGCATTGCTATGATTATGATATCACTTACAAGATATTGAAAGCATGCTTAGTGGATTATATTAAGTGTATAAATACCCTACTTTGAGGAAATTCATATGTCTTGCTTCCCAGTAAATAATTTTCAAGTTTTTTTAACTCACACTTCCAACTGCTTATATCTAAATTATTTCTGAATTATAAAAAATGTGCAATTGTTTTTTTTTTTTTAAATAATGTTTCAGATATATATGGAGTGTAATTTGTAAATGATAAATGTGAAAAAATAAGTTAAAAAAATGAAGGGTCTGTAAAAAAATAAATTGTTTCTACAGGTGCTCATTTTGAGATCAAAGAAAATAGACAATGAATGCAGAAAAATGATACATGCATATATCATGGAAAGAGTTCAGTGCTTATATACATATAAAAATATACATAGGCATCATTTGAATCTTGCAAACAAAGAGCACTTTTCCTTTCTCTATTCTAAGCTTGAAAAAAATCAATGATTGCCAAATGTTAATGCAGTTTAATCCCTAACCCCAGACGTATTATTGTTTTTGCTACTATCTTCTTTTTTTTTACTATCAAACTGATATCCTGAAATTAAAAAAAAAACACCCCCTAAAAAGGTTTACAAGCCAATATGCTTTTATAGTTACGTAAATATGAAATTAGTTCAAGAATTGTATAGGTGTAATATTAGATCAAGATTTACAGTAATTTTAGATCTATTTGATTCTTGACTGGTAATGTTAATATTAACATAATATCATTTGATTCTTTCAATCTATTACATTAAACAAGCATTTTTTATTATTATTTTACTCAAGTGCATCTAAATGTAAGCATAATTAATCAATAAATAGGCGATAATAATACAATTTAATCACTATCTCCAGATCAATTTCTGGCTTGCCTTTATCAATGTGGTCTTGGGATTTAAGGTCAAAGTCAGTGCAGCTACACGGTGTATGCAAATGAGGTTATCGTTAACTCTTTTTTTATTTAAATTAAAAAAAAATCAAAAGTTTCAGAATAAAACCAATTTGATTTTATAATTATAGTTTTAACATAAGGTTACTGCAGTTCTAGTCTAACTATAAGCTTCTTTTTTTTCTTAACTAGGAATTTTTATACTAACATTACACCCCTATTTTTTTTTCAACTTAATGCAATAGCACTATCTATTATAAGCTTGAGTAATTAGTGCTATCTGATAGTAGTGCAACCTCTTTTACATTCTTAAATTAGTTTCTGGAATTTATTAGCTTGATAGTAAAAAGGAAATAACGGATGGTTTCCAGATGCATATCTGCATTGGTTATAGTTCAAAATCAAGTCTTTATTGACAAGAACAAAAGCCAGAAACAAGTTTACAAATGAGTATTAACTCACATTACTGACTGGTAATCGCTGATTACTCAAGCACTAGTATACAAAAAGGAGAAATACATAGAAAAAGTCAGTAAACAAATTAAAAATAAAACAACTGATATGAAAATAATAAGTTTTTTAACATCCCAGCTGAATTTGATATATTTAGATAACAGAAGAATATAAGGCCAATCATAGTGAGTTTCTGCAGTCAAAATGTTAGGCATACTTGAAAAATTTGCTACACAAAAGCAGTGTGCCATTGTTTTTTCTGTAGATAAAAGGATGCCTTGCAAAATTCTGCTTATGAAAAAAATATTTTTGTCTGATCAAACTATTTATAATGAACTACAAAAATTAGTTCAAAAATCACAGAGATATGCAATACCAGAAAAAAAAAAAAGGTTTCTAAACTTTAATTTCAATACTATAAAATGGTAACACAAAAGTATCATTATCAAAGACAATAGTGACAAAAATGAATACCACTTTTAGATTCATACTAAAAGAAATAAAATTGTTATATACTGTATATATTTAGTAGAGATTTCCAACTTTTCTACAATCTATTTTAAAGTTAAGTAATAAGCAAGTTACCAATACAAGGTAACAGTGCAATCAATATCCATATTTCCAAAATATATATAGCAATTTAGATTTTGCTTGAATATGAATACATTCTTATCAATCTCAAGATAACTCTTAAATAATCATCATGGCTTGGAGTTCTTATGCCTGGGAATGACACAAATTCCATATAACTCAAAACTGATTATATGATAACTATTAATCTAACAGAATTATAATCTAATGTAAAACCACTGGAATTATTCCTTTCTTATCTTAAATTTACAGTTACTTAATCTTTAAATATTATAAAATGCATACAAATATTGTAGGAGGAAGAACAGAAGGAAAAAAGACTGAGAAAAGGCAGAGGATGCTTTCCTCATTCAAATTACTTATGCCAATTGGCTAGTGATTAGGATTTGAATGATTTTCCATTTTTGTTTTATATCTCCTAGCTAAGAATAGTAACATTAGATATTCATTTATTAACCAATATTGAAAAATTAACTAGTTTAACTATGAGCCAGTTATCTAAAAAAAAAAAATCCCAAGCTCAGTTGGAACATTAAAAAATGTTCAAGTTTCATTCATCCCAAATTCAAACAGAATTGTGGGAATGGTAGTCATAAGTACTATCATTATATCATGGGAGTCTTATATATGTGTGTTTATGTGTATGCATATCTGTAGGAAAAAGTATACTTTTAAAAAATAAAACATTTTTGTTTAAATTAAAAATTTTAAATTTTACAGTTCAGTGATTTCTAATATAAATTCTTACCTTTCTTCGTCACAAAATTTTTTATCAAAAGAAAAGTTTTGTTTAGAATCTGCATCATATGTTTTCCATGTGAAATTACAGCATATCTAAAATATTAAATATTATAAAGTGATATAAGAAAAATCATCACACTCTTATCTGACTAGTAAGTGTATAATAAAAATTAATTTCAAAAGTAATTTAAATACTTTGAAGTTTGATGTAGATGAAATTCTCAATTACCTTATCATTATACTAAAAGATATTTTGAAAACATTTTATTTTAAAAAAATATGATAAACAAAATATATAAATTACTTTCAAATATATATTATCATGCTATTATTTTTTTTCCTAATTATTCATCCAATTCCAGTACATTCATATCTTGTAAAATTGGTGGTGAAAGATGGAGTGAATCTGGGATGATGGAAAATCATCATCCACTTCAAGTACAAAATACAAAATATTTCAATCAATGAAACAATATATTTTTAAACTACAAGTAATGATAGATATAATATTCAAGATTTAAGGATGATATTAATATCACAAATAAATATTAAAGTAAGAGATACGATATTAAAGCAATGTTTATATCTTATAGTGAGCAAGAGAGATCTAAAGATCATTCAGAGACCATTTAGTTATCAGTTAACTCCATAGAGCAATTAAAAATACCATTAATTATATATCAACCAACATTATCAATAAGTAAAAATAAGTATTAGTAATACTCAAAAATAAATAACCATTCATTATCATGAATGATCCATCAATCAAACTATGAATGATCCATGAATCAAACTAAATCAACATTCAATCTTGTGACTGGATTTGAAGAATAAAAAATATAAATCAACAGACAATCTAGTGACTGGATTGTTAATGGTCTTCTGTAGACCAGGCTAGTAATGTAGCCTTTGCCAGCTTGGGTCATTTATTTAAACATAATTTGAATGCATAAACTAAGTGCTCATCTATCAGAATGCATAACCAGAAAAACAATAATTCTGAGATATCAAAACATGCTGATCACCATCAATGCTCTGGCCACTCAGTACCATTAAAGTATTGACCATCATAAAGCCAATTTCTTATAAGACTAAACTAAAGTAAATTGTAGTGCAGGGGCTTTAAAGAATATTATCCTTACGCCATATCAGGACAATGTTATATTGGAATGCCCCTTAATCACTAAATAATTCCTCATTTATATATTCAGCCCATGCTTGAAACTAGCTCAGAGAACATAAGCATTATTACTGTATTGTGACCAAGAGTTGATGCAAAACAATTTTTAACAATTGAATACAAGTTTATTAACAAAAAAAAAAAAAGGATATTAAGGTCTCTAGAATATGGTTATACACATAACTTAAGCTTTCTGATTTTGATTAACATACAATAATAAAAATTATCACATTGTGATTTACAATGTTAACACAAAATTCAAGTGATTATATTGATATACAATATCTCTTAATAAGTTTACATAATTGCATATATATATATTTCCATATAGATGTGCATTTTATAATATACAAGGAATACATTTCAATTGCCATCTAATAAAATTTAAATATGACTAAAAATTTTCATGTGTTCTATTTGACAAGCATTACTGTATATATACACACATACATGTGTGTGCATGTAATTTCAGAACATATTTGACTTGTTACAAAATAAACATTTTTGGTTGTTCCCTTCAAATTGTCAAAATAAATGACAATAATTTTTATAATACGTAATAACACATTTAACATACATGTGTGTGCATATTGAATTGCAGGCACACACTAACGTCTATATCATATATTCTAATTTGTTACAATAATAATATTATTAAAATTATTTTCGCAATTAATTCCATTTGGAAATCATACAAATTGCATTTGTTATTTTATAGTAAGTTGCACTCCTTATTAATTAGTTTCTTTAAAAAAATAAATACTATCAACTTTTTTTTTCTTTTAAAAATATAAAGTCAATTTTTGATTGGCAGGTACTTGTTAAATGGATAATTATCAATGTCTTTAAATTTAGATTATAGAATCATCTTTTTTTTTTGTAAACAAAAAATAAAATCATCCTATATATACACTAATTTTTAAAATGTCATTTCAGACCAAAGAATATTAAAATAAAAAAATTCACTGTATATACCTGCAACACATTTATCTATGGTTCCTTGCATACATAGATAAACAGCAGCATATATATACCAATTTCTTCAAGCTTTCTCTTGGTGAGCTTGGTTTTGGTGATTGTCATCATTGAGATAGGTGTAATTCAGGTAATTTGTTGGCATGCCATGGGCTCTCTTCTGTCCGGGATTGCTCCAAACAAGCAGCTATCTTGTCCACATCTTTAGCTATGAGTTTCAATACAAAGAACTGAATCATTTTCTGCCATGTGAATTCAAACTCCTTCATTGAACTGTACAGCAACTGTTTCATTGCATTCTTACATCCTCATGGTAACTGTATAACTCTGGAAACCAACTCTGCAAATAACTATTCTGCTACAGTTACCAACTACTGCAGTTAACTACTTCACAAAAATTTTACTAGCCAAATCTTCTGGCCAATTCTTACAAAATATGTTTAACCAAGACTTTGCAGCTAGCTATTAGCCAAAGGCTTCTCAAAAATATTAAAACCAAACTGAACTGATACTTTCATCAGCACTTTTTATAAGTCATCTGAGGTGATAAAAATACCTTAATTGAAAAGTTTTTCTGTCTAATCCTTATCTTGATTAAAAACAATTTTAATATTTTCAAATCTCTTTTAATCCCAAGCTACTTTTGGAAACAACTTTGAAATTTTACCAAAAGTGTGATTTACATGTTTTTACTTAGATAGAACATTAATTAAGACTTCAAAAATAAATAATATAAATTTTTACAATTATCAGAAACATGCTTGTTTTTAAATTCAAAATAATAAAATTAAGTTTTAAATCCAGTTATTTAACCCTTTATTATTCCAGGAAATGTAGAAAATATTTACTAAAATTTTCTGTCTGTTTATTTCTACTTTTCCTTTACTTCATATATATGTGCACATACACAACTATGTTGCAGTGTACCATATAACTCAACCAGTTAAATTGCCCCTTCTGAGGAAAAGGAAAATAAAAATGAAACACCTATCTAACAATATTTTACATATTATACTTGTAAACTTAAAACAAAATTCATATTTCAAACGATGTACTCATCAATTTTTTAGAGACCTGACAGATATCTGACAGTGAACTGTAAGTACACAATGGACCACGAATACCAAGAGGGCTACCTCAATTGAGATAGTATAAGCTACTATAACCCTTATAAAAATAATCCAAAACTCTTTGCAAAGCCCTGCTCCCATGGAGGGGATGAAAACCAAAACTATGCCCTGCTTCTTTGAGCTTTATAGGCTGGGAAATATAAGATATTCTTTGGAGACATGGCAGGATTATGTTAACTGCTCTGTGATTAACAATATGAAATACAAAAAATGGGTTGGAGCAAATAGCCAAGATAGAACACCCATCAGAATTACATGATAACATTGCATCCTCAAGCCAGTGACAAAAATCTCTATCCATCATCAAAACTGAAAATACAGCATAACAAACTTCAACAATCAAACGCCCAATCTAATCTCCAAAATCATATTTTCTATATAACTCTAAACATGAACCTCTTTAAACATACATGACAACTACTATTTTATAATCATCACCAACACTTGCCACCTATTTCACAGTAACTTTTAAAATTAATTCTTGCATGAAATGCATACTCTTTTTTTCTTTCTCAGTTGTGGTTTGAGACCAAGTTGATAATTTTTAAGTGATGATCACCAGCTTGTGATCATCATTAGCCCTAAGTTGGGCAGCCATTTCTAATGATTGCCACAAGTACATGATCATTATCAGCCTTCAGCTGGTAGCCATTTATAACTCCACAGAAAATCAGGGTTTAAATCATGAGATATTTGAGGAATTATATTTTTATCCTCAAGTTAAAAAAGTAAATCAACGGTCAATCTTGTGACTAGATTTGAAATGGGTTTCCTGTAGACCAGGCTAACTAATGAACCTTTGCCAATTTGGGCAATTATTTAAACCATAGTTTGGATGCACAAACTTAAGTGTTAATCCACAAGAATATAACCAAAAAAAAAATAATGCTGAATATTAAAACATGCTGATCATCATCAATGCTCTGGCCACTTAGTATCATTAATGTACTGGCCAACTATAAATTTAATTTCTAATAGACACCTAACTACATAAAATGTAGTGCATGGGAATCATCATCATCATCATCTGGATGTTCATATACTAAATATAAACCCCCTATCCCATATTGCTGTTATGCACAAATCTAGCTCAGGAAGCAAGAACTATAATTTATTACTTGGACAAAAAGAAAATAAATTAGATTATAAATAATCTTAAGCAATTCATGGGCTTCCTTTACTTATAAATACAAAAGAAAAAAAAACTAAATCCTAGAATATAAGCTGTCATGATATAAGGTCACACACACATTGCAATTCATGAAACAGGAATGGGATAGAATAAAGTAATTAAGACTAAAAAACAATTTTTTAAAACAATTATTTAATATCTAATTAACAAAACAAAAAAATGACATGATAGTAGATAATTTCAAACATCCATATACAGTTTGATAAAGTTATATTAACCTATCAATTAATTTTTATTCATGGATTAACTTTCAATTCAATAAGTTATTTCTTTAAAAATAACTAATAGTTTGTTAAATATTTCAAAATCAAAAACAACAATCTTTGTTTTAATTTCTTTCAAATATTTAACAATTAATTATTCAGTTTAGCAAAAAAAAAATTATTTAACTTTACAACAGATTTATTATTACTTATTATTATTATTCTTTTTTTTTTTTTGGAAAGCTATTTCACAATTTGTAAGAGAAAATTGACTGGGTTTTAAAAAAAAATTCACAATTTGAAAACATTAACTTAATGAGTTAGGGTTAGGTGTGATTTACATGTTTTTACTTTGATAGAGTATTAATTAAAGCAAAAATAAATAATAGAAATTTTTACAATTATCAGAAACAGTATTAATTTATTTAGACCATTTTAGATGTTTTAATTTATAATAAAATTCTGTTTATTTAATCCTTTATTATTCCAGGAAATGTAGAAAATATCTACTAAAATTTTTTGTCTGTGTTTATTTCTACTTGTCCTTTACTTTATATATATATATGTGCACACACACAACTATGTTGCTATGTACCATGTAACCTAACTGGTTACAATATATAACAGTAGGAAACTCTCCATATAGTAGTGCCACCAAGTACAGCCTTAGTAATCAATGGATGCAAGAAGGTTTGGGCATAAAATCTCTATCTGGTGGCTACTGTATCCTCAAACTAGTTTCTAAATTTTAGTATCTCAAAACACTAGTTTGAGAATATAGGACTAGATAGGGATTTTATGCACAAACCTTGCATCCATTGACTATTAAGGTTTGCATCTGATAGCACTATTGTATGGAGAGTTTGCTCCTGTTATTAACAGCCTTGTACACATGTGAAATGGAAATCACATGATGTTATGATTGTTTTACATTCACACATATGTGAGTGGCATTTTTATATGTCTTATTCAGACATTTCCCATTATAATTTGGTCTCCATTATGATAAGACAGTAAAAAAAACCTACATTATTAAAATGGTATACAATGAAACAATATTTATATACTCATGGGAGAAAGAACAAACAGGTATCACTACAACATTGAAAAAATTAAAAGACTAAAATGGAGCTGGACTGGACGTTTTTCTAGAATGATAATAAATGGACAATTGAAATTTTAAATGGCATCCTAAGAGACCACATATGAAATGGATAAACAAAATAAAGAAATGTGCTGGTGTAATATGGAGAAGACAGGCTACAAATTAAAAAAACCAACTAGGAGATCTTTACCCTACAGTGAATTATTAATAGTTGAAAAAAATCTATAGGTTTAAAGTCTCATGATATAATGATTAGCAGTTTGACTTTAATTAACTTGGGAATTTTTTATGATAGCCTAGGATTATCAAATAAATATAAGATTCTTTTCTCAAGTAGCAAAGCTATAGCCAACCTAGTAGTTATTCAATAATTAATTATTAAATAAGTATCAAATTATTATTAATTAGAAGGTTAAGCAGAAGTGAAAAAATTGCAAAAATCTCATCATTAGGTTAGCAAGTATATGGATAAAAGCTTGATTGCTTCTAATGTTTCCTCTTTTACCTTATACAAAATAAAGTATTACTTATGCATAAACCTTTTAATGTTTTATAAGAGACTTAAATACTAATGCAAAACTTCTCAATAAAATTTATTATAGAGAGAGCATTCTATATATTCATTTATATTTTTATAGATCATGATGTATATGAGCAAAGAAGAAAGAATCCAAATAATTCTATTCATACAAAATTAAAGAGAAAGAAAGGAATACAAAATTTAATACGACTTTCAGTGACTAAAATATCTATTTCTAAAAATATAAGTTAATCAAAGGCATTATAATATTACATCCATGCAAACAATAACATTATTTTGGGACTAGTTAGCTATTATTCAATATATAGTTAAAATATTATGTATGAACTTCAATAATAAACAGTGATAACACTTTTAAATTAATATAAATTAACAACTCTTTCATTATCACTAGACATTCATAGAAAAAAGTAGTTTTATAATAGTTATCTATGATCATCTTTTATAAAGATAAGTAATAGAATGAAACAATGTCAGCTGCAAATTATCACTATATTGAAATCTGTTATCAACATATTGACTATAAATTTGACTTATAAGTTGCCTTTAAAGATGCTCTTTTGCAAATCAAGCAATAATAATAAAAGGGTGTACGTATTTGTATTTTTTTTAAAATCTTAATTATTTATAATTGCATTGCAATGTAAAGATAAAAATTTATTCAATTCAGTTTTGTATATGGAAAGTAATGTTTTATGAGTAGTTACTTAAACAAATAATATAGTGTACTACATATGATTGTATATATAATATTTTCAAGCTTCATTCTTTATACATTTGATTTTACAGATGTAGGTGGAAGTGATCCAATTATATTGCTCACCTTTACTAATTAGCATTTTGGTAATGATGGTTACAATATTAATGAGTAGATCATTCATATGTGTGAACAATGATTATTCTTATTAAAGAACTGTACTTTTAACATTCATTTACATAATTGAGAGACTTATTAGCAGTATAGATCAGTAATTGGTAGTTACTTTAACTTTTTTTTTTTATCTTTAAATATGCAAGACAATTGATAAATTCTCAAAAATTTTTATCTTTTTATATGAAAATCTTTGTCTCTTTCCATAGCAAATTCCCTTATAGAACAATAAAAAAAAAAAGATTAAATTCACAATGAAAAAATTTTTTCAACTCCTATTTACCAAAAAAATAAAAAAAAGTTATAGAAAATATAAAAATTGAATTAAGATTATAAAACAATTTGTATTTAATCCATATAAAAAAAATTTCAAGGGGCATTTGATACAGGTTAAAGCCCGTCTTATAAGGTTTTATATATACTTCCTGTGAGCTCAATAAAATTATAATTACAATAATACAGAATATATTATAAAATTATTATAATCTAATAAATAATGTGATATAACAAAAAAAAAAAACTCACCTGAAATGCAATTGATGAAAAATGACATAAAAACGAAACTAAATTGTATTACTTTTCATAACGTGTGCAATAAATTTTATTATTCATTGGATAATAGAAAATAGGTTTTGTTAATTTAATTTCCAAGTTTTTTTACACTTTTTAACTTATTCAAATACCATCCTAATATTAATTTTCAAACTGCTTCTGTTTAATGTTTTTGATACAATACTTTTTGAAATAGATTTAAAAATACTTTTACAATCTAGTAACTGAGATCTACAGGTTGTCTATTCCTGATATAGATTATTGATTGTAATGACTATTCTTAATATTTTCTCTGTTTCAGACACAGTATTATTACTATATTTAAGATATAAAACATAAGTCACAGTATATAGTCACTAATATAAGATTGAACATAATTATGACAATGAACATATAAATTAATTTTAAAAACTTTTACAATCTGCTTTAATAGTCTTAAGAGGGCAGTTAATATAACTCAGTTGTTTCCTTATGAGTTTGAAGTACAATTACTAGTTGAAGAAATTCCGATTACATTTAATGTTAGTCATTAGAGAAAATGTCATGAATACCGGTTTTGTAAGAATTTCCATGGCATTATCAGTTACAAAATTTGTCAAATTATAAAAGTTATTTTTATTCTATTTTCTCATAATTAATTCATATGGTGATCATCAGTACTGTAAAGATTTTAAACAATATTAAAGATAATTTACTTTCCAATGTTTTTTGTCATTAAAAATTATTCCTAGACAATTTTTATAATTTCAGTTATTCATCAAAATATATAATAGTTATATTTTCTAAACAAAATATGAGTTTGTCAGCTTACTTTCAACAATGCAATGAATACTATCAAAACCGGAAATTAATGAAATTCACTATACTGTTCTTTCATATAAAACATAAAAGATAATAAAAATCATATATAATACTGAGCACTGATTATATATGTGTGTGGGAGATGATAATCTGGACCAACTGATGAATGCTGGTTTAGCATGAAATACGGACATTGGTGATTATTTATCTTTTCTACATGTGTGTGGTCATGTGTATCAGTTGTATGAGATAGAGTGGATAGTTGAAGGGTGCTTGAAAAATCTGAGTTCAAATCCCCTATACTTATATAATACTTATATATATATTAATAATAATTAAACATAAAAAGTCTTTTTTGGCACATGGTTTCATGCTCTTTTCAAATGTTTAATCATCTATTTTAATGTTAACCAATTATTGCAATAGAACATCATCTAGTATCCTATAAAGGAAGTAAAATAACAACAATAACTAAATAAAACATCAATAAAATGGAATATTATATTTGCATGCAGACATCCAGAAATCTCTTTTACTTTTTTTATACTATCCAAATTAATAAATTAAAATTCATATATCTTAAGTACTTTATTCAAGCCAACTTTCTTAAATAACTACATTGTTCTGACCACACCAACAATTATAATTTAATAATCTCATTTATATATAAACTATAATCATCTTTGACCATTGACAAGAAAGTTATATATAAAACATTAAATATCTTTCTCAGTTTACCATCATTGTCTATTTTACTATTTAGCAAGTAATGATTCATCAGGTTTACAGTAAGTAATCATGGAGTAGATCAATAGGTAGGATTATTACTCCTAATATAATAGTTAAATTTAATGTTTTCTCAATTATTTGTCATATGTTGATGCTTTGCAAAAAAAATAAATATAGTGCCCCCCTGTATTCACAGTTTTAGTTATCTGTCATTCAAAAAAATTATAAATAAAAAAGTTAAAAAATAATAAGATTTTAATTTTTTAATTTATACAACTGCTATATTCTATGAAATCTTCCAAAGTAAATAGCTGATGTAATCTTTTTAGTAAAGTTTTAATTTTCTAATTAAATAAAAAGATTTTAATTTTTTAAATTTTATTTTTTTATTTCACAGAACAATAACCAGTGATGTTGCAAAAACATCATAAGCAAAAACCTGCTATAATCTTTTTCATGATCATGTAGAAATAAGTTCAGTAGTTAAGACAATACAATACAGTTTGATATAGTGCATTAGTCTCTTTCACAAAATTTATTATTGCTTTTTGTAATCAGTGAATTAAGCAGATAGGCTAATAATATCAATATTATGAGATGTATTTATAAGAAAAGTTAAGATTAAATGGAAATCTACAAGTTAAAAGGACAAATGGTTATTTTCTGTGTGTTGCAACCTCTAATCCAGGGGTCCCCAACCTTTTTACACTTAAGAGCACATTCTATAATACCGGCCAGGTGGCGGGCACCATTTATTTTTTCAATGTAAATTTATAGTTGGATATTGTTAATAATACACATAATGTACACAAAAATATTTATTTCAAAAATAAAATTTTAACATATAATTAACGTTTATATTTTTATGTTGTAAAAGTATAGTATGCCCCACAATTTGATTACAATATAATAAAATAATTTATAAGAAATTTTAAAAATTAAATTTATTTGTATCAGATAAATAATTTTTTATCATGTTCGGATAGCGCGGGCATATGTAAAATGGTCTGCGGGCGCCATGGTGCCCACGGACATAGGGTTGGGACCCCTGCTCTAATCTCTATAATGTATAAATTCCTTTTTGAAGTTAAAAACATATTAAATTGATAGAGAACATACTAGAAGGATACCACAATTATGTATATATATATTATTTAAAATTAAATACTATTTGATAAGCAAATTTACATCAATCATTAATTCTATTACAATAAATAAATTGATATAAAAAATTAAGGATAGAACTATAAATATAATATTTTAATAAGTAATTAATTTACCTATCATTCTTTAGATATAATATGGAGGGAAAGAAAAAAATTGTCTGGCTTCAAAGATGAGGCTTTGGAAAAGGAACAACCAATTGAAGTTTTTAAGGAAGAACAGCCAAATGAAAATTTCGATAAAGAACAGCCAAATAAAGATTTCAATGAAGAATAACAAAATTTTTTGATTTATGAGCTCAGAAAATTGGCCTAAAATTACTGATAAACTTTGACTTACTTTGGTTGAATGTGGACCTATTCAAAAGGAAGTCAAATTCTATCTCTGGAATCCTGAATGAAGAAAGTTTAATAATGTGTATTATTAAAAAAAAAAAGGAAAATGATGAATTAGTACATAGGTCATGGCTAATTTATTCAATTTCAAAAGATAGTGTTTTCTGCTTTTCTTGTAAATTATTTTGTTCAACAAATCACAAAGACTCTGCATCAATTTTTTTATCATATGGTTATAATCAATGGAGAAATTTATCTCATACAATTCAGATACATGAATCTTATTCACACAACAAGATAAAAACATGGAATAATTTAAAAACCTGACTGACAGACGATAAGACCACTGAAGCAGAAAATCAAAAACTTGTGGAATTGGAGAAAAATAATTGATCAGATGTATCTGTAAAAAAAATCGAAATAATACAATATCTTACTTCACAATGTTTATCTTTTATGTGGTACTTCAGATAAACTATATAAAAAAAATAATGCTAATTTTTTGAAATTAATACAATAATTTGCTAAATTTGATTTGATTATGGAGATTCCATAAACAGAATGCTAAAATCCAAATATAAGAGTAATTACTTGGGAAACTACATACAAATTGAAGTTATTCAATTTCTAACTAACAAATATCATAGATAGAACTTGGTTGTCTATTAGAATGACTATATATTTTTTTATCATATTAGAGATTGTATTCCAGATAGAAGTCGCACTGAACTAATGCTAATTATCATTAGCATGTAACAAAAAAGTATCTATCTATTGAAGAGCATTTTTGGCAATAGAGAATTCCACAAGTGAAAGTTTATATAATGTAATAATTAAGAAACTATTAAGTTGGAATTTAGATATACAAAATATAAGAGGCCAAGAACATGCCAATGGGGCTAATATGAAAGAAAAAAAAAATGTTCTGCAAAAATTAATTTTAAATCAAAATCCCAGAGCTTTTTTAGTACCATGCACAGCTCATAGTTTAAATTCAATAGTTAATGATGGTGAAAAAGTAAATTCAGAAATCATAAGTTTTTTTGGAACCATACAAGCAATTTATATATTTTTTCAAGTTATCTATTAAGCATTGGGTTATCTTAAAAAATACATTATCTCATTAATGTTTTTTGATAATTTATCTCATTAATGTTAAAACCACTTTTGGATACTTGATGAGAAAGCCACATAAATGCTCTTCAACCATTGAGACATCAAGCAAATGATGTTTTGTTTGAAATATTCTCCGACAACAATTTTAATCAAAAAAGTAAACATGAAGCTCAATATTATGTACAAAATTAAATGATTATCAGTTTCTATGTTCTCTTGTTTTATGGTATAACATATTACATTCTATTAATCCTGTTAAGTCACATGTTGCAAAATCCTCAAACAAATATTTCACATGCTTTGACGACTATTAAAAATCTAAAACAATTTTTTTGTAATTACCGTACAAATGTTTATTACAAGTCCTTATTTCAAACAGCTAAAAATCTATGTGAAGTTTTATAAGAGGCACACTTCAAAACTAATAATGTAGTGAGAAACAGGAAAAAAAATAAAATGTATTATTATGAACAACAAGACAAAGATTCCCACACACCTGAAACTAAATTCATAGTAAACTTCTTTTTTCATAACATTGGATATGACAATTGTATCTCTTGCGAGATTTGGGCGAATAGAAACCCACAATGAACAGTATAAATTTTTACCAAATATAACTAAATTCAGAGAAGCTGATTTAGCAAAACGTAAAAAAGAATATTTTGATGTACAAATTCATTTGAGCAACAATAATAATAAAAAGATAAAAATGGAGAGGAATTGTATGAAGAACAACATCTGTTTAAAAATTTATTTTCAAGTGAATTATCTAAATTCAAAAATCCATTTGATATTCTAAGTTATCTTCATGAAATAATTTCACCATTTCATCCCCTAATTTGAACATAGCATTAAAAATATTACTGATTCTTCCTGCAAGTGTAGCTAGTGGAGAGAGATCATTTTGAAGTTAAAAAAAAAAAAATTACATTCGACAATGGCATAAGATTGGCTGATAAATTTGTCAGTGAAAGCTAAAGAGAACACCATATGCAATACTCTAAATGTTGATGATATTGTATCTAAATTTAGTTCTGTAAAAACTCTAAAAGCAAATTTATAATTGTGGAATAGTAATTTTTGTTATTGTTATCTTTAAAAAAACATTAAAATGTGTATAAAATCACTTGGAATTTACTTTCTTTTTTGAGGAAAGTGTGTATGTTAATTACTGTTTTGTATAAGGGTGCTGATGACCCTTCTTCTGGCCTTGATAAAATCCTTCTTCAAATAATTAATTATTGTAATTTTTAAAGGTATTATTTATTTTTTAGATGTTACAGTGAATAATATTGATATCCTCTTGATACTAATGTTATTCACTTTAGGGGAGATGATTAAAGTAAATAATCTCATCATCTGAAATAATAATTTCTCCTTGAAAACCAAACTTAGTACATTCAGAAAATGTTTTAATATATACAGCATCAGCAAAACCAGACTGGGATTTCTTTTTTTGAAAAGAATATCCAAGAGAATTGATTGTTAATTTTACAGATTAGAGCTCATTTTTAATCTTAAGTATATGAGTTTTAAAAGAAGTGCATTTTTGTTATTTCAATTATTTCCTCTAGATTAACTTCCTCAATAAACCTGCTGTTTGTGACAGAAGTTTTTATTTGTTGGATCATATGATAATTGAACTTTTTTAGGTTTTATTCATTCAGCTTAATAAATATAAACCACAACTGTATAGAGATTTCAAATCCTGGATTTCAACAATCATAGTAAATAAGTTATTGCCATCAACTAGCTTATCATAAAATGAAAAATAGAATCTTGAAGGATAACTGACAGAAGTAATCATTTTATTTCAATTACTTTTAATATTTTAAACAGCATTAAACTGTTGCACATGCGCTTTGGATTTTAACTTTAAAATGAATGAATACAAACACTTCAAACACATGATAAAGTCTTTGGAAAAGATCCAAAGACTTTATCATGCGTTTGAAGTGTTTGTATTCATTCATTTTAGAGTTAAAATCCAAAGTGCATGTGCAACAGTTTAATGCTATTTAAAATATTACAGTTTGTAAAAACATCGGGCTATATAAAATAATTGACTTATTCAATTACTTTTGTAACTTTTGGCATTTATCCCAAGTTTTTTTGACATCATTCATGGATTATATATAATTTTATTAAGAGGTAAGGGTCTTGGGTGACAGATATCTTCAGTCATGTGTAATATCTTCAGTTCTCATATAATTCTTTTGTTTTGACAAATTATGATTTTAAAAAAACATGTTGATACATATTTGAATATATATTGTAGACTAATATTTGATTCTTGAAGGCTTATAACAGAGTTTATTAAATTTTCAATATAATTACAATAATTATCTTGTTGTTTATGATGCAGTTGTATACAAAAATATATAAATCAGCATTTATTTTTTATAGCGTCTGTATACAATTGTAATCACATTCATATCGGCTTTTTCAAACCAAATTGTGCAAACGCTTTTTGCGAGTGTTAAATAATAAATGAATACCCTCTGACCCATACAAGATATAGAATTTATGCAGCAATAAAAGGAATCCTCTTATTACTATGACTCAAATATTTATATATGAACAAATCTGAAGTACTGGCACAGAAGGTGTGACTATAGAACAGTCACTTTCAGTTGGAATGACAGTAAATTCTAGTAAATTTCATCGGCGTCATTCATTCATAAGTTATATATAGTAATTCAAAGTGACTGTCCTATAGTCACACCTTCTGTGCCAGTACTTCAGATTTGCTCATATATAAATATTTGAGTCGTAGTAATAAGAGGATTCCTTTTATTGCTGCATAAATTCTATATCTTGTATGGGTCAGAGGGTATTCATTTATTATTTAACACTCGCAAAAAGCGTTTGCACAATTTGGTTTGAAAAAGCCGATATGAATGTGATTACAATTGTATACAGACGCTATAAAAATAAATGCTGATTTATATATATGATTAATTTCAGTTGGAATGACGTTCAGTAAATTCTAGTAAATTTCATCGGCGTCATTCATTCATAAGTTATATATAGTAATTCAAAGTGACTGTTCTATAGTCACACCTTCTGTGCCAGTACTTCAGATTTGCTCATATATAAATATTTGAGTCGTAGTAATAAGAGGATTCCTTTTATTGCTGCATAAATTCTATATCTTGTATGGGTCAGAGGGTATTCATTTATTATTTAACACTCGCAAAAAGCGTTTGCACAATTTGGTTTGAAAAAGCCGATATGAATGTGATTACAAAAATATATAGTATATACGTATAAAAAATTTCCAAAGTATCTGTGTGTGTGAATGCATTCATGTACTATTTCAGTAATCTAAAAAAAAAAAATTAGGATTTAAATTTTTCTTCTCAAGTATTTATGATAATATAATATTACCTTGCTCACTATAGTGAAATAAACTTGAATCTCTTCATTTAAAGAACTGAAAATAAATTTGTTGTCTTGAAGCCACTTGTCACTCTGCTTGTTAAAAATATTAAAACACTTGTCCAAAAAACAATCTTCAAAGTCTACAAAAAAAAAAAAGAATGAAGTTGGCAACTTATCTCTTAAAAGCTTTTAAAAATGAATCTTATTAACTAATAAATTAGAGACAATAAAATATTTATTAGATCCATCAAATCAACATAAGTTTCTAATGATTATACAAACATCATTTTTTCTTTTTTTTTTTTTTTTTAGAATGATTTATCGTCTGTTTTTTTTTCAACTGCTCAAAAATGGAAGATGGATTCATTCTTGTGAATCTGTAACTAATGATGAAAAAGAGGACAACAATAAAATAAGCATTCATATTAAAAAACAATTCAATGATTTCAATCAAAAACTATGGACTTAACTTTCTCATAGTAAAAATAAATAATTTTACAGATGTTTCCAAGAAATAGAAAATAATTAATTAGAAGTTTTAAAGATGATTTTAATTGTTAAAACCAGCTATACTGGTTAATTTAAAAAGATTCATTTAACAAAATTCTTATTTAAAATTGGAAGTTTGTATTATGAAAAACATTTCTTAACATATTAACTAACAAAAGTATTAAAAGGTTATAATACAACCAAACAATAATAATAAAAAATCTATTTACAATAAATATAAATATAATAATCAAATGATTAGTCATTTGGAAGTCATTAGATGTTTCAGTATCAGAAGACAGATTAAGTTTCATTGAAATAGTGGTCATGTTATGTTAATCTTTAGTTCTGATCTATCATAGGGCCTTTTATAAATAGCATAAACCTTATTTACAAAATATTCAAAGAAATGTAATGCAGTATATATAAAAAAGACTAACAATAATTATTTTTGAGATAAAAAGATATAGAAATATATTTAGATTTTAAAAAAAAATGAAATACAATTACAAAGGGAGAAAACTATATCTTACAACTGGATTTTTGACTCAATATAAATTGACTAATTAAAAAAAAAGATATAACCTGAGTTAATAACAATTTTATTAATATTATGAATAAAAAGATATGTACTTGTTGAGTCAATTAAAGTATGGATAAGATCTTAGGTTGATTGTACAAAGGTCAATGCTTGATAAAAATGTGCAAATATGAACAAATAAAGATTGTTTCATGCAGAATCATGTTACTGAAGGAATTGATGAATCAAGTAAAATATTGTTTATAGAGCATTAGTTGAGGCTACAATTTTATCCATATTGCACAATTTATTAATATTATAAGACTAAAAGTTTAACTTAATAATAAACTCGAGAGCTAGAAAATAAATTCCAACTTAGATAACAAAAAAATAAATAAATCAGTTTCCTCAAATGTCACACAACTTCCCAGGCAAATGAACATTTAATTTATTTATTAATATCTACTTTTTTAGTTCATTTTGTGAGTGTGGTAACATTATTTCTGCTTAATTCTTTATTATTTAAACTTCTCAAGATGCAAACAAGTTATATTTTCTGTGTGATATTAAGCAAACTTCATCTTAATTATAAATATGACAGATACAACTCCAATTATTATCTATGTGGAACTGTTCAGTGATCTAGCTTTAATCAATTTAATATTAACTTTCACAAATTATATGCTTCTGAAATGGATATCATGCATTAGCTTGAACTGTATGTCAATAACTAGTTTTATAAAAATTACTTTGTAGAAGTAAATATTTATATAAGATACCACCATAACTAGCAGATTTACATCTTTTCATATAAATATTAAAAATTGTTTACAGGGAGAAGAAAAGATTTAGTTAAAATTTTAAAGATTTTTATAAATGTAAAAATCTATAAAACATGTTAATTTTAAAAAATTAATTTAACACAATTCTTATTAAAAATTGAAAGTTTGAATTGTACAAAATAATTATTAAATATTAACTAACAAAAGCATTAAAAGGTCATAATGATATCAAACAGTTATAAAAAAAGTTATTTACAATAAATATATAATAATCAAATGATTAATTGATTGGAAAGTCATATAATGTTCAAGAATTAGAAGTGACGTATTTTGACTCATGAACCTGTAGCTCTAGAGTACATAGAAGTATGTATGGCAATTGTCATCATATTACAATCATTTTTACATTCATCTAATTTAACCCAGATTTTTAAACTTTAGCTAAGACCAGCTAAATAACATTTAACAGCTATTACTCGATGGTTAACTAAGTTGTCTACTAGCTATTTACCTGAAAAAGATTCTAATCTGTCATTTCATAAAATTTCATGGGTCATCTATTCTAAATTCGAACCGCAGATTGAGATATGGTACTAGATCATGAAACATTTCTTAAAATATTGTATGTATGCTTATTAAAGAGTTTAATATGCAATTCAGATGCAGTTTTTAGTGTTCCTATATACTGATTTCTACTAATTAAATGTCATTTGCCTAGTTTTATATATATATTCTGCAAGGATTGATAGCATAATCTAGTCATCACCTTCATTCACCCACGCTTTCAATCAGAGTATCATTATGCATGCATAAACTCGTAAAAAATTAAAGGTTTTTTGCCAATATGCCAGAAGCCTATAGTTTACAATTTCTATTATCCTGATAAATATTAAGGACTAAGGTAAAGTATTGCAGTTAGATTTAAATTTTGGGTATTATTATTAGTTTTCTTAGTAATGAACACTATTTTCTTGACTTTCCTCGTAGGAATTTTTCAATATCAGTATCATATTACTATTATCTTTATTTGCAGAATGATATATTTATTTTTACTCCATTTTTTATAGTTTCTTTTTTATCTTTTTGTTATCACCATAATTAGACTTTGATCCTTCAATCATTATCATTCAATTTAGAAGTAAAGTTTTGCAAAGTTGACCAAAAAATTGTGGAGATATTTTTTTCTATATTATATTAGAAAGGTTTAAAAATAATATATTAAGACTATCCACACTCATGACAGTTTTTTTTTTTTTTAACTTAGCTGTTTTTTGTTAAAGTCCAAGTTCTAATTCACCATAATGAAAAAATAATAATAATAAATAAAGCATTTCCTTGGGAAATTTGTGCAACCAAATTTTTTGCAGAAAATCATATGAATTTATTTTTATAGTAAATCATGCTAGGTAACCTAGAGACACAAATACTAAAATCAAATAAAACTAATTAAAGATGCCAGAAACTTGCAAAACAAACACTAAATCATTTCATAATAGCAAAAGTCTATGAATTAGTATGAGAAAACATTTATATATATATATTGTACCTAATTAAAAAGCATCAATAAATTAATATAACTCTCATCAAGATTGGGAGAAGGAAATTAAACTCTTATTTATCTTTTTATTCAGTTTTACTTATGTCTATATGGTATGTCTGGGTGCCACTAGCTGTCTAAACCTAGATAAAGTTACATTATATACCTACTTATACTCTACTGGATTTGAACCTCATTTGGTACACTATTTATAAGTGTGTAGAATTTTCCACTTTATAATCATATCACGTGCACTTGTATTAAGGGAAAAAAACATCCTCATTATTCTTTAGTTGTGCAAATAAATTCTCAGATAAATTATCATATAAGAGTCCAACATCATAAATTCATAGTTAATATTCCCATAAGTGTTACTAGCTCCTACTTAATACTACAGATTTATCGGTGGCAATTCACTAAACCTTGAGTGACATTCGATAATCTTTGAATGGTACTCATTATCTCTTATGATGGCTCACAAATAATAAACAATCACAGCAAGAATTATTATTTATGCATGGTCATTAAACACATTTACCTAGACCACTATTGATTAATAAAATGATAATGATGATAATAATAATGCTTCCAGCTATAGCTTTAGAACTAACTCACAATATACATTTTATCTTTTATCAATCTATAATCATTTACCAAAACATTGCTATATTTAAACTGTATTTTAATAATTGAATTCTATCAGTGATGATGATGATCATAACTAATCTCACAAGATAATGATTAACACTATGAAATATATAAACTTCATTTAACAAAACAAATTAAATTTTATTATGGGTTAATTATTAATATAACAAAAAATATACATAATTAATAATAATAGTAATAATAACAAGTCAGATGTCACATGACTTATATATAGCTTGCACTTACAAATATGTAAAATTAAGAGCGTGCTAATAGCTCTAAACAAGCTTTTTTTTTTTTTATTTATGATAAATGCTACTACAAGAGAAGGCATTCAAATCATTTTTATCTTGGATTGTCCCCATCCCCAGACCGGTTTCGACCTATGGGTCTCTTCAGTGAGGAGTTGGGACATTAGATCTAAAAAAACCAACTCAAGCAAAGCATTTATCTAAAAGATAATTGTTAGAAGAAGATCTGAAACTTTTAGACATCTACATGTCTTTAAAGTCAGTTCTCCAACTGAAAAAATCATATGGGCCTAAACTTAATTCAGATACTCCATATATTAGTAGGCTTAGCTCTATAATTTAGCCAAAGCCACAACAGCAAAATAATAATAGTAATAATAACAAGTCAGATGTCACATGACTTATATATAGCTTGCACTTACAAATATGTAAAATTAAGAGCGTGCTAATAGCTCTAACAAGCTTTTTTTTTTTTTATTTATGATAAATGCTACTACAAGAGAAGGCATTCAAATCATTTTTATCTTGGATTGTCCCCATCCCCAGACCGGTTTCGACCTATGGGTCTCTTCAGTGAGGAGTTGGGACATTAGATCTAAAAAACCAACTCAAGCAAAGCATTTATCTAAAAGATAATTGTTAGAAGATCTGAAACTTTTAGACATCTACATGTCTTTAAAGTCAGTTCTCCAACTGAAAAAATCATATGGGCCTGAACTTAATTCAGATACACCATGTATTAGTAGGCTTAGCTTAAGTTCAGGCCCACATGATTTTTTCAGTTGGAGAACTGACTTTAAAGACATGTAGATGTCTAAAAGTTTCAGATCTTCTTCTAACAATTATCTTTTAGATAAATGCTTTGCTTGAGTTGGTTTTTTAGATCTAATGTCCCAACTCCTCACTGAAGAGACCCATAGGTCGAAACCGGTCTGGGGATGGGGACAATCCAAGATAAAAATGATTTGAATGCCTTCTCTTGTAGTAGCATTTATCATAAATAAAAAAAAAAAAAAAGCTTGTTTAGAGCTATTAGCACGCTCTTAATTTTACATATTTGTAAGTGCAAGCTATATATAAGTCATGTGACATCTGACTTGTTATTATTACTATTATTATTTTGCTGTTGTGGCTTTGGCTAAATTAAAGAGCTAAGCCTACTAATATATGGAGTATCTGAATTAAGTTCAGGCCCATATGATTTTTTCAGTTGGAGAACTGACTTTAAAGACATGTAGATGTCTAAAAGTTTCAGATCTTCTTCTAACAATTATCTTTTAGATAAATGCTTTGCTTGAGTTGGTTTTTTTAGATCTAATGTCCCAACTCCTCACTGAAGAGACCCATAGGTCGAAACCGGTCTGGGGATAGGGACAATCCAAGATAAAAATGATTTGAATGCCTTCTCTTGTAGTAGCATTTATCATAAATAAAAAAAAAAAAAGCTTGTTTAGAGCTATTAGCACGCTCTTAATTTTACATATTTGTAAGTGCAAGCTATATATAAGTCATGTGACATCTGACTTGTTATTATTACTATTATTATTTTGCTGTTGTGGCTTTGGCTAAATTAAAGAGCTAAGCCTACTAATATATGGAGTATCTGAATTAAGTTCAGGCCCATATGATTTTTTCAGTTGGAGAACTGACTTTAAAGACATGTAGATGTCTAAAAGTTTCAGATCTTCTTCTAACAATTATCTTTTAGATAAATGCTTTGCTTGAGTTGGTTTTTTAGATCTAATGTCCCAACTCCTCAACTGAAGAGACCCATAGGTCGAAACCGGTCTGGGGATGGGGACAATCCAAGATAAAAATGATTTGAATGCCTTCTCTTGTAGTAGCATTTATCATAAATAAAAAAAAAAAGCTTGTTTAGAGCTATTAGCACGCTCTTAATTTTACATATTTGTAAGTGCAAGCTATATATAAGTCATGTGACATCTGACTTGTTATTATTACTATTATTATTTTGCTGTTGTGGCTTTGGCTAAATTAAAGAGCTAAGCCTACTAATATATGGAGTATCTGAATTAAGTTCAGGCCCATATGATTTTTTCAGTTGGAGAACTGACTTTAAAGACATGTAGATGTCTAAAAGTTTCAGATCTTCTTCTAACAATTATCTTTTAGATAAATGCTTTGCTTGAGTTGGTTTTTTAAATCTAATGTCCCAACTCCTCACTGAAGAGACCCATAGGTCGAAACCGGTCTGGGGATGGGGACAATCCAAGATAAAAATGATTTGAATGCCTTCTCTTGTAGTAGCATTTATCATAAATAAAAAAAAAAAAAAGCTTGTTTAGAGCTATTAGCACGCTCTTAATTTTACATATTTGTAAGTGCAAGCTATATATAAGTCATGTGACATCTGACTTGTTATTATTACTATTATTATTTTGCTGTTGTGGCTTTGGCTAAATTAAAGAGCTAAGCCTACTAATATATGGAGTATCTGAATTAAGTTCAGGCCCATATGATTTTTTCAGTTGGAGAGCTGACTTTAAAGACATGTAGATGTCTAAAAGTTTCAGATCTTCTTCTAACAATTATCTTTTAGATAAATGCTTTGCTTGAGTTGGTTTTTTAGATCTAATGTCCCAACTCCTCACTGAAGAGACCCATAGGTCGAAACCGGTCTGGGGATGGGGACAATCCAAGATAAAAATGATTTGAATGCCTTCTCTTGTAGTAGCATTTATCATAAATAAAAAAAAAAAAGCTTGTTTAGAGCTATTAGCACGCTCTTAATTTTACATATTTGTAAGTGCAAGCTATATATAAGTCATGTGACATCTGACTTGTTATTATTACTATTATTATTTTGCTGTTGTGGCTTTGGCTAAATTAAAGAGCTAAGCCTACTAATATATGGAGTATCTGAATTAAGTTCAGGCCCATATGATTTTTTCAGTTGGAGAACTGACTTTAAAGACATGTAGATGTCTAAAAGTTTCAGATCTTCTTCTAACAATTATCTTTTAGATAAATGCTTTGCTTGAGTTGGTTTTTTAGATCTAATGTCCCAACTCCTCACTGAAGAGACCCATAGGTTGAAACCGGTCTGGGGATGGGGACAATCCAAGATAAAAATGATTTGAATGCCTTCTCTTGTAGTAGCATTTATCATAAATAAAAAAAAAAAAAAAGCTTGTTTAGAGCTATTAGCACGCTCTTAATTTTACATAATTAATAATAAAAAATTACAATTAAATAATAATAATAATAATAACTAAAGGTCTCCCCCCCCCTTATGGCGTGATGTGTGTACATTTATTTCTCTACCAGGTGAATAAAAATCTCACATTCTAGAATCATTTCAATTTTAAAAATAAACACCCGATGCACACACATTCTCACCTATTGCATATAACAGGGATGGGCAATTGTTTTGGCTCGGGGGCCGTATCAGGGGTCGTATTGTAGAAGCGAAGGTTAGTGGAGGGCCGCACCTTTTTTTCATGAGACAATAAACACACTGCTTTATTTCCTGTATTACCAAAGAAATATCTGTTTGTCCATTTTTCATTAAACACATGACATTCATCACCGATTTTACATTTTTTCGGAGGGTTCATAGTTTCACTAATGATGGAAATGCATATATTTGCTAATGCAAAGACAAAATTGAAATTAACCAGATCAACTGGAAAAGCACGGCACATCATATCTGCACTGCGCATGTGTATTGATGTGGCCATTCAATTGGAAAATACGAGACGAATCTTCAGTCGTGCACGGAAAGAAAATCTCAGTTCAAAGTGGATTTTTCTGATTGTTTTGGCAGGCCACATGTAGCCCTCAGGCCACTATTTTCCCACCCCTGGTATATAACATACATTTTTATATTTATAAATTTAAACATAATACCAATCAAGAAATAAGTAGAGAAAGATTAGTTAGATCAGAAAGATAAGAACATCTAAAGAAATTGGCTTCAAATCACTTAGTCTCAATTTTCATCGATCTAGATTAATAACCACTTTAAAATCTATCTCTCATAATGCTAAATTTGTATCCTTATCGATTTATACATCTATACTTAACAAATATACATGTAAGCATAGTTATATTACTAGGTGTGTGTGTATATATATGTCACTTCCCATTATCAATAAAATTTGTAATTAATCCTTTACATATAATATAAATAATACATATAATAAATGAATTAGTACATAACAAAAAATATTTTATAAAAAAAAAAATACATATTTATAAAAAGTCAATATTTATAATTACACCTGGGCCTAGTATTATGCGGTAGATAGGTTCCTCAGAAAATGCGCACAAAAGAAATCACAAAAAAATAAACGTAACTTACCTTGAAAAATGGGAGATAGGTTCCCATAATTTTCAGAAATTGGCATAAAAGCAAAGCAACAAGAAAAAATTACTTTAACATTCGCATTAAAAAAATAAGGAAATAAAGTATGACTAATAAAAAATTTCAAATATATGAAAAAAATTAATATAAGATAAACTTTTTTAACTTTTTTTATTAACTGCAGTATTTAATTTTACATTTTTTCATACATATTTTAATCATTACCACTATTTTACAATATGCGTACATTTGTGAACTAGTAAGAAATCAGATTCGTGACATGTACAACTAGCACCACTTTCAGTTTTGTGCTGTGTTAATGGTTTTCTGTTTCTATATTAAATAATGAGATTGCAATCAAAAAAAAAAAAGATTATACATTATCATTAGAAAGATTATTTTCAGTTTATAAAATCAATAAAATCTTCGTTATTATTTATTTTAAAAATCTAAAAAAAATATTTCTGTCATATCTAACAAAATACGTTTTAAAAGTTTAAAATTTTTGAATATTTATTGCGTATTTTTATACGTATGTATAAATCTATTATTATTATTTCCTCATTAGTATAAGTAGGTTATTTACATAGAAGCTAAGATTCTAAATACAGCTTCAGGCCATATTCATGTAAGCTGCTAATGTAATGTTATATTTTTTTTTAAAAAAAAGTATTTCAGGTCAAAATAAGTTATTAATAATTTAAATTTCTTGATATCTAATAAATATAGTGAAATATGAAGGATATTAAGAAGAAACATGAATCGCATAACTTCAAAATCGCATTAAAATAATCCGCATAAAACGAGACCCAAGTGTATTGAAAAACCTGTTCTAATAATTGATTCATACTTTAAATACTTGGAGAGAGATAAACGGATTTATTTAAAAAAAAAAGAAGTGTTCATAGTCATTGAGAAAAATATAATTAAAATTCATATTACCGAGTTCTTCTTTTATTCCCGATGTAGAGATATAGATTTTTGATACCATACAAAATTGTCATTTAATCTATCTAGAAATATAGATTCTTGATACCATACATAATTGTCCTTCAATCTATCTAAAAAATATAGATTCTTGATACTATACATAATTGTCCTTTAATCTATCTAGAAATATAGATTCTTGATCATTTCTGTAATATTCTCTTTCATGGAGACTTTGTTTTATCACTTCTATTTCTTCTCCTTTTAATTTAACCACCTGATCTTTTACATAATGTTCTTCATCCAACTTCCTTCGCATTCTCTTAACTTCATAATCTACCTTATCCCAACTTTTTGTCATTTCCTTATATACTCTCTTTACTGGTTTCTTCACAATTTCTATCTTAAGGTCATTCTTTTCCTCTTTTACACCTTTGAACTGGTCATTTGTTTGTTCTCCATCATCATATATATCTTCAATCTTTATACATCCTTTCTGTATGCTCTCAATCTTAGTCTCTGTTTCTTGGAGCTTATTATCCAACCCTTCTTGAGACCTATCTAATTTACTGGATTGGCTATCCATTTTACTTATTAAATTATTGGTCTATCTATTTTCTCATTCATTTCTTTATTTTGATTAGCCTGACTAACTATTGTCTCATTCAATTTCTCATTCATTTCTTTATTTTATTCTATAGTTTTTCTATTTGATCTTTTAATGCCTGCAATCCTTGATAACTTCCTGTCTCATAACCTCCATAGATTTACACACCTCTTCTATCCTATCTTCTGATGTAAATCTATTTTTACCCTCTACATTAGATTTTTCTATTTTATTTTCTAAAGCCATCATTATTTGTCTGTTATTTTCAATCGATTTATCTATCTTCTTTTCAAAACCTTTACTGTCTTCTCTTAGACTTTCCACAGATGTTTTATCTTCTGCAGATTTATCTATTTTTTGTTCTGAAGATTTATACATACACATCACTATTTCCACATCTATCTGAATCTGAAGTCTCTTTTTTCTTGACTACAGTTTCAGTTCTTGTTACTGCGTCATTGACACTAACTCTAGAAGCATTTTCACCAACTTCCTCTCTTCCAACCGCTAACCTAAATAAAATTTCACCATCCTCTTCTTCAACATAAAAATTGGTAACCTCCAGGATTGGGGAGCTTTCCTCCTCCATAACTTTCTCAGGAGTATCTTCAAGTTTACTCATTTTATCAAAATTTAATTTATTTTGTTTTTGAGTTCCCTGACTACCAAAAACCTGCACATCCAATCTCTCTCTGGGAACATATCCTCTAGATTGACTTGCCTTTATCACCTTGCCTCTTATTCTTCCCAAATTTTTTTTTATATCCATTGTTTAATGAATCATCTAACAATAACTTATATAGTGCATGCATATATTCATAATAGAGTTCATACTTCAAATCATATACTCATCTATTCTTCCAGAGATCCGACAGATATAGTCAGCCAACAGAATGACTAGCAGCTCACAATTCTGAGACAAAAGAATTCAATCACAGCACTTTAAGCACACAATATACCATGAACATCCAGAAATCCATTCCAATTCAATCACTTTAAGCTACCACAACCCTTAATAGAATAATGAAAACTTTGTTGCAATATCCAGCTTCTTTCAAATCTTAGGAACTGGAATATATAAAATAATGCCTTGCTCCCTCTCTTGGAGTCTTAGAGGCAAATATCGAAACTATGCCCTACTTCTTTCAAGTCTTAGGGGCTGAATATTTAAGAAAAACTGTGATTTGCTCACTTTCTAGGAGACTTAGAGGCCGAGATCATGACAGGACTATTGTTAACTGCTTCATGATAAATAATAAATCATAAATTGGGTTGGAGCAGTGAATGAGATTTATCAATCATGGGTTGCATGAATACACAGCATCCTCAAGGCAATGACAACCCCCTCCCCCATCATCAAAACTCAAAGTATTACTAAACAAACATCAGCAATCAAATACCCAATCCAATCTCCAAGATCATAACATTTTCTATAATGTGAACTCTCCAAATATACATGAAATTACTATTTTATAATTTATAACCATCAATATCCCTGTCCCTATCTCACAATAATACCTTATTAATAAGAAAATATTTAACAAAAAATGTTATTGCCATTTCAACACTGACTCAAGTTGAGATACATATTGTAACGATATATAAATATGTCGTTACATTAATTTAAAATAAAAACTTAAAAGTTCGCAAATAAAAGGAAAAAACTAAACGCTAAAATTAAAATGTTTATTAAACATATATATATATTCGCACGGATGCTAAACTTTAAAAATATTTTTTTCATAAACAAGAAAAAAAAGTATTTGAACGTATTTTTTTAAATAAAAAAATACAAGATTGAAATATAAAAATATTTTAATAAAAAAATAACGTAAGTTAAAATAAAAACAGGTATTAATTAATTCCTGTAATCTGTAAATGGAAATGATTGTTTATTAATTATCTAAAAGCTGTTTAATTAAAAAGTCAGATGAAAAGTTAGATAAGAGAAGAAAGAGATTTTAGCTTGACCAATGGAAGCAAATAAAGGCCCGGACCATAACGAAAAAACAGAACAGTGACGTTTTTGTTCATGGAATCCATAGGAGGACTATAAAAAGAAAAAATATTGAGTTCCAGTCAGTTTTTCCAACTTGATTTGATGACAACGGTAAGACGCACTTGCCGTTCTCTCTCATTTTTTTTTGTTTTAAAAAAAAAATAAAATGAAAAGACTGTGATACCAGAATGGAACCAGCTAATGCTACCTCCAGAACATTTTCTTCCAATGGAGATGCCGTGGGAATTGCCAACGGGAATTGAAAGCAGAGGCCTGGACTCTTCTACCATAAGCTATATGAAATGAACAATTGTTAAAATCAATTAAGAACTTTCGTCAAGTTTTACAAGCCAACTGAAATGTTAAAACGGACTCTTATCTGACTTTTTGTAAGTTTTTAAATCAAATTAATAATGTTTAATTTTATATGTTTTCCGATTGATAAACATCATTTCCATTTTTTTTTTTTTCTTATTGTAAAGATTATTTAAATGTATGAAATTTAAGTTGTTTATAGACGCTTGCATGGATTCGTTTGCGGTTAATTATATTTTGGTTTTCATATTTGATCAAAATATATAGACATTCGATAAATAATGATACCTTACGGTGAGTATCTAAAATGTATTTATTCGGATGTCTTTTAAGTTATTGGTGACAACGCAAGTATCTTATGGTGAATACTATTGGGTTACTTATAAGTTTCCCTCTGCGATTGTCGGTATCAATAATTTTGTATTTTGATCGTTTATGTTTATTTTTGAAATGTTTTTGACCGTGGAATCTATGTAAATCGATCTATACCCAACATTTTTAAACAAATCTGTGCGAACGTATTTAAATGTTAAAATTAAGTAGGGCGTGAATGGCTATATAGTTTTGTAAAGTTGTATATTAGGGGAGGGTAACCTTAGGTTATTCATTTTGTAGTTGAATTGGTTCAATGGATTGGATATATTTGTGTAATTAGTAGATGTAGTATGAGGTCCGCTACGGGCAGGATTATAGATATACGCCACACACCCTCTGTTTGCCTATGGATGGGTTTGTAAGTCGGCAGAAGACCGCAGTCCATTCCTATGGAGTTTTTTGTTTATTGATCTACTTGCCAACAGATGTCACATTCCTATTGGTGGAGAGTCAATGTCTTCTCTATTTCTACTTATTGTTCAGATGTACATTCCTGACAATATAGTATTTTGTGTTGTCGTATCATGCTACATTGAATACATGAATGTATCAGATGGATTGGCGCCAGTTGATTGCGAAATTTGTTGCCTAAGGTTAAATCAGGGAAGAATATTTTCCTTTCAAATGCAGACCTATGTAGTCCATTCATACTCGACCCTCTAAATAAATAGTAAACTCATTATTTGCAATCTACTTAAATTTAGAATTAAAGATCAATATAAAATTATAAACGTTAAATTTATTCCTCAAAATTTAAATATTATTTTATATGTGCGTAAATAAATATTTTTATGTGTTAATTTCTGGCAGTGGCTTTTATTCTTTTATATTTGATATAAAATTTATAGATTTTTATCTCTGCGTCTCCGCTGAGCTAGTGACTTGGGCTAACGGTCGGAATATTTAAAGAAAGTGGAATCTTAACAGCGCGTATCTGCCTACTTTAGAAATTTTTCTAGGCTCAAATGCCTAGATGGCGCCCTTGTAGTTGCAGATATTGTTTTTGCGGTTAGATTCGATCTTTCACTTTCATTCCGATTGGTACAATATATAATATTTTTGAATTGAAAAACTAAGCTGTTTCATGGCCATATTCATTTATCACCATCAATCAAGAAATAAAATAGCAATAAATATCATCATATAAAAATCCAAAATAAGGACACAATGCCAAAATAATTCTATGAGAAAATAAAAAAAAAATTTTTTTTCATTTTTTTTTTTGACTGCACATCTCTTTCATCTTTATTAAGACTACTACTCTCAGTTAGATAGTATATCTTAGAGCCCTCAGTTGGATAGTCATTTGCAACTAATTATTTAAAAACTGTTAATATATATGTAAATCTTTATGCTTTGCATTTGTACATAAATGCACATACTCATCCATATTCAAATATATAAAACCGGCTTCTCAAAAACAATCTAAATGATTTGAAAGCTATAGATTGTTAATATCATTAGTATTAAAATTTATAAAATAAATTAGTAAAATAAGTATTAAAATCAATTAAAGAAAGAATGTTATAATCTATTAGATATAAATTAACTTAAAAAAAAGGTTAATAAGCAAACTTAGAAAAATGATTTATAGAGTTTGTGTCTACAGACAGCTATTTATATGTGCTTTAAAATTCTAACTTTTAAGTACAACTATTACACCATTCAAAGTATATATTATTCTCTTTTTACTTATACAAAGTTGCATAGTGAGAGAACAATTATTTCTCCCACTCTCCCTCTGAGGCTTTGGATACTTGGTCATGTAGGGTTTGAACTCAATGCCCTACAACCTTCCCTCCTATAAAAGAAAGTGTGATGATTTTTTTATGCACACACTATTGCAATATAGTCACACGGCTAAGTTGGAATGTACAATATAGATTCTAATTATGAAATTTTAATGAAAATCTTCTGCTCTAATCCAGAGACTTATCAATGAGATTTTAATTAATTTAATATATAGTAGTATTCCATTCTATATCTAGATTTTATAAATTATTTATAACATATTTGGATATGTTGTAATTCATACCCATATAAACTGTTTTATATTCACAAACAATTATATATTCATTTATTTTGTTTCCTTTATATGATTATTTCAGTATCTATTATGCTATGAGAAGTTTTGCTTCATGATGTAGTAGCAGAAGTAGATTACTGGATCAATTCCAACTGAGATAAAAACAAAATCTTAGTTTGATCAAATAAATAAAAAAAAATTGTCAAGCTGAACCAATCATTTTAAATTTTCAGATATCACATGATGTTTTAAGCAACTTAACAATTATTTCATTTATCCCTGCAATTGCAAGCTAATAACAAAAAAAGTAGTTATGAATTTACAAATAATTATTAATAAGTGTTATTTTACATTATACCAAGAAATAATATCAACAAAATTTCTTTGCACGATAAATAATAAAATAATTGTACTTTTCTGATACAAGTTTTTTCCAATTATAAATGATATATTCTTTATATAAGTATATTAATAACTAATCATTTAAAACAAATCATTTAAAACAAAAGCAGTTCTCTAGCTAGTGCTACCTATAACAACTTAATCAGTAATTCCCAATTCCCAGATTAGTTTTTTTTTTGGTCTTCATCAATGAGGCTTGAAATTTAAAACTGAAAATCAAACAGTTATGAATCTAGTAACTTCTTTAAATCCATTTTATTATTCAAATTAAAAGCCTGAAATTCCAACCAACCTAAGATTTTGAACCCAAATCAAATCTACTTGAACAAGTAATATAGATCTGATCCTGGATCAGTAACAAGATATTCTAGTAGCCTACTCTTAGTTCTTTATTAATTCAGTAACAACTTTCTCCATACAATATTGCAATTTCATGCAAGCCATAATAATCAATGGATGGTAGAAGGTTAGTGCATCAAAATTTTTATCTAGTGCCTACTAATGCAATATCCCCAGAATAGTTTTTAGTTTATAACCTTCATTAGTGATGAATCTTGGATCTAAGAGCACAACATCTAGATCTTTGGATCTAATGCATCCCTCCAGCAGCCATCTTTTACCTTTTTAGTTAACTATAAAGCTATGAGCCAAGACTGAAAACAAAATTTTCAATCGACGCTAATTCACTTATATAATCATACAGATCTAAATCCAGTTTAGTATCTATATATTGGTTTTTAATAACCAATCACATCCTTTGACTAGGATTAGTATTAAACCACTACACAAATCTGTTAACACTAGCTATTTTCTGCATACAACAGTGCAAGTCATAGCAATCAATAGATGTTAAAGGTTAGTGCATCAAACTCTCTATCTTATCCTATATTCCAGACTAGTTTCTATCTTATGGCTTTCATCAGTGAAGAGTCTTGGACCTGAGAGCACTTCATTTAAATCTTTGGATCTAAGACATCATTCGAGCAGCCATCTTTTGTTTATAGTTAACTATAAAACTATGAGCCAAGACTGAAAACATAATAATTGTTTTCAATTCAAGCTAATTCATTTTGTATAATCATACAGATCTGATCCCAGTTCAGAATATATCTATATTTGGGTGTCTTTGGTACAAAAATTATATTGATAGACATATAAATATTGATTGGGCAGTCAAATAGTAAAAGCCTAGAAAAATTAATAGGTAATTATAAATAAGAGATTTAAAATACAAAAAAGGAATCACATATAAAATTAATTATGATCATTTTTGACATATGGGGAAACAGATGAGAGAACTAAAGAACATAACAATGCAATTAATTGGCAAGATGATACATCTATTTTATACATTCCTACTTAACATACTGATATAAAATAGATGCTAAAAAATTATAAAACCTTTAAATTACAATAAAGATCCAAAGAAAAAGATATGAAACATATTATATTAAGCATAACGTAAATAATTGTGTGAACATTTATAAAAATTCAATAAATTTAGTTACTAACTGAACAATTAAAAACAAATGGAAAATTATATAATAAGATAGTATATATAAAGTTGTTTTACGAATTTTTATTTATTCTATATGTTATTGTTATAGTTAATTATTTCAACTTTTATTGAATTTCTATATAATAATTTTTTTGTTCATGTTTTATTTTCTTCTATTAAAAAACACTAGACAGCAATTTGTATGCATTAATAGGTTAATGTGCTTTTTATATATAATTATTAATATGCAATATATGGAGCATACCAATAACTCAAACAAGCTCTTATTTAATAAGTGCAGTAAAAGAAAATATTTAAAATCTCTGTCTAGAATATTGCTATCCCCAGACCAATTGGTTTCGAGCTTATGACTCACCTCAGTAAGGAGTTAGAACATTCAGACAATAGATCTGAAATATCAATTCAAAACCCAGTACTTATTTAATACGTAACTATTGGGGAAAAAATCTGAAATTTTCAGATGTAAAAATGTCTTTAAATCCAGCTATCTAACTCAAACAGCGGTATGGGACTGAACCAAATTCAGATATACCATATATTAATAGCCTTAGCATCATCAAAGCCTTAAAAGTAAAAATATGGTAATCAATAAAGTAAGTCATATATAATGTGAAATTGCTTTTAAAAAGCTTTATTTACAAATATGTAATGTAGCAAGTGTACCAATAACTCAAACAAGCTCTTATTTAATAAGTGTGGTAAGAGAAAATATTTAAAATCTCTATAGAGTATCCCTATCCCAGACCAATTGGTGTCGAGCTTATGGCTCACCTCAGTGAAGAGCTAGAACATTCAGATACTAGATCTAAAATAGCAACTCAAAACCCAGCACATATTTAATACATAACTATTGAGAAGAAAATCTGAAATTTTCAGACATAAAAATGTCTTTAAATCCAGCTATCTAACTCAAATATCTACATGGGACTAAACCAAATTCAGATCTACCAAGCCTTAAAGGTAGAATTATAATAATCAATAAAGTAAATCATATATAATATGACATTGCTTTTAAAAAGCTTGTATTTACAAATATGTAATATAGGAAATGTACCAATAGCTCAAACAAGTTCTTATTTAATATAGCTATTTGAGTTAGATAGCTGGATTTAAAAACATGTTTATGTCTGAAAATTTCAGATTTTCTTCTCAATAGTTACGTATTAAATAAGTGCTGGGTTTTGAATCTAGTGTCTGAATGTTCTAGCTCCTCATTGATGTGAGCCATAAGCTTGAAACAAATTGGTCTGGAATAAGAATATTCTAGATAGAGATTTTAAATATTTTTCTCTTACCTCACTTTTTAACTAAGAGCTTGTTTGAGCTATTGGTATGCTCCCTATATTACATATTTGTAAATACAAGCTTTTTAAAAGCAATTTCACGTTATATATGACTTGCTTTATTGATTATTGTAATTATAAATTTATTAAACGCACATTGATTACGTAAGTAATATTTACTGAGGCTATAACCTCGATAATATGCGTGTAAAAATGCGATAGTAGAGACCTAAAACACCTGTAGAGGTCCCTACTATCGCATTTTTACACGCATATTATTGAGGTTATAGCCTCAGTAAATATTATTTATTGATTATTATAATTTTACCTTTAGAGCTTAGGCGATGCTAAGGTTATTAATATATGATAGATCTGAATTTGGTTCAGTCCCATATAACTATTTGAGTTACATAGCTGGATTTAAAGACATTTTTATATCTGAAAATTTCAGATTTTCTTCTCAATAGTTACGTATTAAATAAATGCAGGGTTTTGAGTTGATATTTTGGATCTAGTGTCTGAATGTTCCAGTTCCTCACTGAGGTGATGAGCCATAAGCTTGAAAACAATTGGTCTGGGAATAAGAATATTCTAGATAGAGATTTTAAATATTTTTCTCTTACCACACTTATTAAATAAGAGCTTGTTTGAGCTATTGGTACATTCTCTGTATTACATATTTGTAAATTTCAAGCTTTTTAAAAGCAATGTCTGTTATATATGATTTGCTTTATTGATTGTTATAATTATTAACATATATATATATATTTAGCTATAATTCTATTAAATTTATTAAGTGCAAACAGATGATACAATAATAATGTGAAAGGCTAAAACCTTTAACAGATGTACCTTAAAAATACTTATATATATATGCATTTGTTACTATCGTTTCATTATATTTGAAAATTACTTCGTAGAAAATCAAAAGATTTCACGTTGTTTATTTATATATATAATATTTAGTGAATTAAATGCGAAGGTGTTTTAAGCTTCAAGCTCTTAGTTCAAATGCTTGAGTCTGGCTTATTTATATATAAATTTAAGTAGAGAAGAAAGTGGTTCCATCTTTTTCTCGTATTTCTGGCTTGTGTTTTTGAATTGAGAGTTCCAGGTGCAGTCATTATTACATCTGATTGGCTGTCACATAAGCATTTTTAAGGCGCAGATGTTAAAGGTTTTAGCCTTTCATATTATTTAGCTGTAATGTATATTTTTGTTATTTATTATAATTTATATGAAAAAAAGAGCACAGTGAACTTCATTAATTTCCCTTTTTGATGATAAACTAAAAAACAATACTAATTTAAAATTAAAAACATATTTAAACATTAAAAATTCAGCCTGTATTCAGCTCATATCTCTTCTGTATATTTAAAGAGATAAGGTCTTATGCATGAGGGGTCAAAATGATTTAAAGTCAACATGGGTATGACAATAATATTGGCATTCAACAAGGGATTGGGAGATTCCATCAGATTTTCAATGCTATGGATGGATAAAGAATTGGAGGGTGGAGAAGACTGATGCCTGCCCATTAAAGTTTGTTTGCTACCTTAATATGAACTGAGCACTGATTATATATATATGGGGGGGGGATAATGATCTGGAACAACTGATATTGAAGATTATTTGTCTTTTCAGGTGTATCAGTTGTATGAGATAGAGGGGATAGCTGAAGGGAGCTTGAAAGTCTGTCTTCAATTCCCTTATGGTTAATACTACTTAAACTTTATCATTTGATAATTTTTGTACATATACACACAACCTTTTGCCATGTGGCTGACTTTAAATAATTAGCTTTTTAAAATATATAATTTTAAATTAATTTCATTTTTATAGAATATAAAAAATTGTAGTTTGGATTGAAAATTTTAGATTGTTGAGCACTTCATGTCAAACATTTGAATAGTAAAATAATAGTTACGTCTAACAGTCTTAACTAAAGCAAAAAAACCAACAAAGATTGCCTACTAGATGTGATATTTTGCAATCTTTCCAATCACTAATTGATTTTAAATTTCATTGTTAAGTTATTGTAGTGACTATACTGCCAAACTCAAGACAACAATTAATATTTCTGGTGGAAGAGGGAGATGACTGAATGAATGTATGTACATAAAAATTTAAATGAGCTAAAGGTAATGAAAAATTACAGTATGATGCAACTAAAAACAAAATTTAAATTTAAAAATCCACATTATAACATTATAGATGAAATACTATTCATCTTCAATTTGTAGTCCAGCAACTTTTTTAATCAGATCAAAATTAGGGGGGAGGGGATCTTTCAAATTTTCAGACTTATTTTAACATGAATTGGTTTACACAGCTTAATTTTAAATAAATAGGCATTTCAAAAATAATAAATACTGTATATAAATGAATATACACATCTGTAAGTTAATAAGCCTAATCAATGTTGTCTGTCTTTATTAATTAATTCATGATTTTCACTTTTTGTCTAAAAATATATCTTAATGAATATTACTTGAAATAATTAGTAGGAAAAACAACAACCCCCCACTAAGTTGACATGCATTGGTCAAACAAAAAAAGAGGGGGGGGGGATTTCTAAATGTTTATTATTTTAAATCTAAATACCATAAAGCTGCAATACTGCTATCAAAATATTTAAAATAAAGAATATATTCTAAATGCATGTTATTTACATTTAATATGTGTTTCTGTTTCCAGATTATGGTACTTTAAAGATACAAGAACTTTATTATGAGAAGTATATTTTTTAATTATTATTATATTTTTTAATTGAAAAATTATTAATGCAGGAAGGCAAGAAACTAAAAAATATTAGACTAATGCAACTGCATCTATGATACCAGTATCACACATTTTTAAAATACAAATTCATTCATGATATATATTATGGAAATGTATACATAAGTTTTGATCAAGTTTATGACATTAACTTTACAATGCTATTTTGGAAAATTAGTTAAGTCTAAATCCCAAAGACGTTCATTAGAGCAGTTTCCTAAAGTAAGAAAAACATTTTAAACAGGAAACTGATTAATCAAGCTAAAAGATAAATCAATTTGAATGTCTGTTTTGTTCTTCAAAAAAAAAAAAAAAATCAAATTGATCAGTGGAAAGAAAATTAAATAAACATCAAATAAAAACTTTTTTTTTTTTTTAATGCTTGTAGGAATTGAGTTGATAAAGCTAACATGTGGCAAGCATCAAAGAAGACAGCTAAAGATTTATTAGCAAAAAAAAAAAAAAAACACAAATGTCATTTTCAACAATATAAAGAGGGTATTATAATGAAATAAACACTGTAAATAAATGAATTCCTTAAATGCCTTTCCATAAGTAAAAAAAAAGACGTGATTATATATATTTTTTATTATGACATACTGAAATGACATTTTAAAAAATAAATAATTATCTTTGCATGCAATATATATATACTAATTAATATAAGCACTTTTATGTTATTACAATTGCAGACCCCTCATATTAGCCCTTTAGAATATGTGGGAATAAATTAAAATATCAAAAATTGATGAAAAAATACTTATAACAGATATGGAGCAGAAGAGACTCCCGATGGACATTTTTTATATTTCAGAATATATCAAGAACAATTACATATTCTTTTGATAAAACTTTATTACATGAAGCAGCCTTTGCTACCTATAGCAGGCTTTGTGAATCCATTAACATATTTATGCATGATATTGCTACGATTCCATCCAGGACAGTTCATCAAACTAATAAGTAAATATTCATTAACACTAACTATATCTGTAGATAATAGAAACAAGTTCTACATGTTTTTGGCACATTTTAAATACCTTTCAAAATCAAAAACATAATTTTAACATATGTTAGAGTGAAGCATAACTCATATATGATTGTAATAAAATCAAAAGAAATTTCAACCATAGGGATTTTATTAAAAAATACCAAAGAGCAAAAATATAAAGCTTTTAATCATTAAAAAAAAAAAAAAACAACAACAAACAATAGACTTTTATTGAGTTAAATCTAAAAAAATTATTCAACACTGAAAAATTAATGATTATCCTTTCCAAAAAGGGATTAACCTGATGGCATTACATCAGAAATTTTGCAAAAAACTGAACAATCAGTAAAATTACTGATCAAATTATACTGATTAATCTAAAAAACTATTCAATGGCTTAGAAATTAGAAAAAAACACAATTTATACTTCTTTATCAAAAAAGAAACATTGATTATATCCATACATTATTTCTTGTACTACGTAACAATAAAATTATTTTAAAATTCATATAATACAAATTACATTGTTAAACTGAAAGATAATCATATATGCAGATTTTAAAAAGATCACTGAATTAGAGATATCATTATTAATGTACAATAAATAATTAAAATGACCAGGAAATAGCAGAAAGAAATATAAGAATATTATTAACAAGGGGTCTTTGATTCAGTCAATCATAGAATG
This sequence comes from Epiperipatus broadwayi, assembly GCA_028023455.1. Classification (NCBI taxonomy): domain Eukaryota; kingdom Metazoa; phylum Onychophora; class Udeonychophora; order Euonychophora; family Peripatidae; genus Epiperipatus; species Epiperipatus broadwayi. Next base: position 1,361,640 of record JAQFVV010000191.1, on the reverse strand, counting down.
TTTTTAAAAAAAAAAGTGTACTGGAATTTATTATTGTATTTATTGGACAAAGACAATTCATAATTTGTGAACAAATATCAATTTTAGATATAGTGATGATGCTACATTTATAGCTAAAAATACAAAACATTTCAAGACTACTATTATAAAAATTAAAACAAGAGTAAATAGATGAAATTAAAATTGAATATGAATAAGTCAAAGATTATGACAACAGTCAATAAATGCCATTAAAATTGATAAAGAAAGTATAGAAGTGATTGACAGATTTTGCAATTTTGGATTATTCATCAAAATAAGAAATCCAATAGACAATAGATATGTCAGATTAACAATGACCATAATTGCAATAAAAACTTGGACAAAAATGTTTAAATGTAAGATCATATATTTAAAACAAAGATGAAAACTGTTCTAATTATGTCATTTTTTGCTCTCTCTCTCTCTCTCTCTCTCTCTGTATATGTGAAAATTGTGCACTAAAAAGAAAAATATTGATTAAAAAAAAATATTCTTATATTCAAATTATGGTGTTGGTGAAAATTTACAACCAAAAAAAAAATGAACAAGAAATTATTTAACTAAATTAAATACAAATGATCATGATTAAAAATTGTCCTATTTTGGTCCTATAATGATATACTCAAAATCATTAGAAAAAAAATACTTGGAAAAGTTTGTCAATAGAAGTCAATATCCACGTCATATTAAAAAAATATATTGCGATGGTTCAACTTGATGTGTATGTTACTTATATAATCACTAGGGATGCCACCAGATCAAAGCCTGAAACCAAACTCAAGAAATAATCTCTTTAACTATTTTAAAAGAACTGGTCTCAATTTATTTTTATTGGCATTCATATGTTACAATAAACTAATCGTTTACGTACACAAAGAGATCCACTATACAATAATTCTTATTAATCCCTTTTAAATGGAACGAACTACTAATCATAGAAGGATAATGCTATGTTGACGAACTTAATACACCTGGGACTCTTTTTGTGTGGATTTTTTTAATGTGATTTTGAAGTTATGCAATTCACGTTTCTTTTTAATATATTTTTATGCGGTTTTCTTTTATGCGATAAAGAAGTTCATATTTCACTTAAAATCAGGATTTCCTTGTTTTATATGCACACATTAAATTTTACATACTTTAAATGCCTGTTGGAAAAAGGTTTGGCAATAAATTTAGATACCATAAAAGATTTAGAAAAAGATAATGAAACAGAACTAGAACCTGTTTGTTTCACAGCAAAAATGATTCAAGAAAGTCTTCAACTTTCTAATCAATTGGAAAATCATTTTCTTGTTAATGATACAAATTATGAACTAAATTCCAATGAGAGCTAAATAGTTGCATGTCTATGTTATGTATGTGTGTTTATATTTTCTTTTATACACATATATACATGGAAAAACTTTTAGACAGAAAAAAGTTACAAGTAAAAATATTTAAGAACTTTTAATTTCTACTTAAAAAGAATGTATCTTTAAAAGTTTTTAAATATTTTTACTTGTAACTTCTTTCTGTCTAAAAGTTTCTCTATGTATATATGTGTATAAAAGAAAATTTAACTGTTATAACACACTCGTGGAAGCGCATTCTCTAACAACTAGACATAGCAGTCTCGATATCGCGAGTTTCATAAACAATTAGTAAAATCATTGTCTTAAGATTTAATTACCGATTACATTGTTTACAAAAAAACATTAACGCAGCACAAGACTAAAGCTGGCTCTAATTGTATTTCCTCTTTTGACAAATCTGATGTCTTACCAGTTCACAAATGAACGCATATTGTCAAATAGGGATAATGATTAAAATAGGTATGAAAAAATGTAAAATAAATTATACATAAAAACATATTGTTTTGAATAAAATTAAAGTTAATAAAAAAAGTAAAAAACAGTTTGTCTTGTATCAATTTTTTTCAAATATTTGAAATTTTTTGTCATACTTTATTTCCTTATTTATTTTTTTTTATGCGAATTTTAAAGTAATTTTATGTTGTTGCTTTGGTTTTATGTGATTTTTGAAATTTTTGGGACATATCCTACAATTTTCAAGATAAGTTAAGTCTATTTTTATGCAATTTTTTTAATGTGGATTTTCTGTGGAACCTATCTACAGCATAAAAAGAGACCCAGATGTAATTTGAAATAATAATTAACTTTAAATAATATACAAGTATTAGTTTTAAAAACAAAAAATATTAATTCTAACTTGTAATAGAATTCAATGGAGTGATTTGATCCATATCTTAAATCCCTACATGAATTACTTCCTTTCTCCACTTAAAGCCTCTTACGATCAATTATTACAAAATCTAAACCCAATTCTAAATAAACCTTATATGTAGCATGACATATTATAATGTTCCCGAGAGGCATATGTGAACTGCCTGGAATGATATTGAATTGGAAATATTAAAAAAGGAAAATATCAAATTCCGATCAATGTAAAACAACACCAGGACATCAGTTAGCAAAACTCATTAATCTATTGGTAGAAATTAAAAGACTTAACCCTACTAACAAGACCCATCCCTATTGCGAAAAAAGATAGCCTGGGTACACATATCAAAATGGTATTAATAACAAATCTCTCTCCAATAGAGCTTATTAAATAAACTAGTGAGTCTACAAGAGATCATTAATACTCACAATATTATAAAATAACTATCTTCTAATCTGCCTTGAGGGATAGATTGAATTTCATTCCACTGAATTATATAATGATAAATATAAAACATTGCCTCTTTAATTCGTTATGTGAAGTGATTTTAAAACTAATGTATAAACAACTATGTCATTTGTATCTCTTATTTTTAAATGATTGCAGTACTATAATAATTTTAATGATTTATAATTGATATATATATATTGAGATAGTATTTTTCCATCTCATAATAGATATCTTTATTTATATCTAGCTTTAATACATTTGTAGGTAAAATTTATTTAATTAATAAATAAAATGTTGAAAATAGATGGGTAACGCAAAATACATATATATATAGTTATCAAGATCTATTTGAAATTTTTAATTATACTTTTGGTACGGTAATGATGGTGAAAAAAATAAGATACACTTCAAATAGGCAAAACTCTCCATACAGTAGAGTTTGCCTGTTTAATAACAGTTATGTGCTAGTGTAAGAGATGGTGATCATGTGAAGATATACTTCATTGAACAAAAAATAATTTAAATAAAGAATGTAAGAAATGTAATAAATTGTAGTCATTTGCTAGCTAACATTTTATAAAAATTGAATGAGTTAATTAAACTTAAACCCAGACAAGAGCCAAAATAACAATTACTATATGGTTATTATAAATATTCCTAAAATTAGAACTAAAGAGCAAAAATTTTACTAAGAAAATGCAAAAAATGGGGGAGGGGCATATTTGGAATGACATGAAAAGAAACTTCAAAAATTATTATTATTCTCTTTTAACTTGTATCAAGAAGTTTCACCATGTTTGCTGGCTAGAATAACCATGATCCCCACCCCTGAAAAATGCTTTTCCCATGGCTGCCTCTACATCTGCAGGCCCATAATACTGCATCCAGTGCCCAGAAAGAACAAAGAATCATCACTGAACTAGTCAGAGATGTGCAGTGTGGACTTTTAAAATTAAAACTTGCACTTAATAACAGAATACTGTTAAGAGCATAATCTCATTCCAGTGAATGATTTGAAAGCCGGCCAAATAAATGCATGAGCTCATGCCATACAAGGCTTGTTGTGTGCATCAGACTTTATTAAAGGAACAAGAATGTAATTTTTGGACTGAGTAAATACGAACTATCTATAATGTGCAATAATACTTATTACTTCTTTAAAATAAGACTGTCAATGCAATAGTTTAGAAATAAAGAAGCATATCACATAAATAAGTTTTACCTTATATGTATTATGTAACTCATTCTTCTAGATATATATAATTTGTTTGTTCTTTTTATATTTATCATGTACTTGGTTTTTATTATTATTTAATCATTATGTAGTTCAATGGAGTAAAATTCAATCTGCCCCTAAAGGCAGATTAGAAGGTAGTTATTAAATAGTACTGTGAGTATTAAAGATCTATAGATTCGGTTGTTTTCGAAGTAAGCTCTGTTAGAGATTTGTTATTATTAGTTAATACCATTTTGATATGTGTGACCAGGCCATCTTCTTTTACAACAAAGAGGGATCTTAATGTTAGCAGGATTGTCATTTAATCTCTACACATAGATTAATTAGTTTTGCTAACTCGTGACCTGGGCTGTCTTAATTAATCTGTATCTGACATTCTATCTTTTTATATTGCCGATTCAATGTAATTCCAGGCAATTTGCATATACCTCTCAGGAATGTTATATGTTATGCTACATATAAAGTACTGTATTTGTGGTACAATTGGCATTGACATTTTAGAGTAAAAAATGTTAAATTTTTGGGAAAGATAAAACAAGTATTTTTATAAATTCCATTGGATTTATTTTAAATAATGTAAATTATATTTTCTATAGCCACATTTAAAAAAAAGAGAATAACAAAAGATTTATCTTTTGATTTTAGAGAGATAATATAAATTCTTATTGTCAAGCAATTATAATTACTTAAATTGAAATTATAGCCTTCTTTTGCCGTTAATTAAAGATGGCCACTGAAGAGGGGAAAACATAACTTTGAAAACAAAAATAAAAGTGTGTAAATTGGTAAAAGTTAAAACGGGGATAGGTGTTAGCAGGATGAGCACAGTGGACTCAAATTGGAAGGGGTATAAAAGAAGGGACATCACTGAGCAAAGGTCTCTTTTCTCTAGTTCTGTATGACACCAAATAGCAATTTGCAATAAATTGATTTTTTTTCTAGTCACTATAAGGTGCCTTGTTATATTCCCACCAGCAGATTGAGCTATTATCAAATGTGTAAGTAGAGTAGTTTGTTCGCTGACACTTTCTTCCTGGAGTGGCAATAATGCCGTCATTGAATTCCATTGCCTACCTGAATCTTAGAACTCCAGATTGCCTACCAAGATACAATAGATCCCACTAAGGACAAAACCATGCATGGTAACTTGCACAGTGATAGAAATAAGCAGTCAAAATGTACTGGTAAGAAACTTTCTTCTGTGTATTGAATGGGATCAAATTGAGAAATTTATAGGTACTGTTCAAATGCTGTAATAAATCTGCTTAAAAAAAAAACTGAATCAAGATAACTTCCAAGAAAAGCAAGAATTGACTTTCAACCAACAAAGTAGTTTGTTTGATATTACATTTTATTTTCTTATTATTACTAATAAACATTTGTTAGAATTATAAAATTAATGAATTGTAGAAATATAATTTACTCATTGATTTAAATTTATTATAGTATTATTAGCTAAATCTATATAATTTTACCAATTATTAATGCCAATGCCATGTCATAAATTACAATCCTCCTGAGAGCACAGTAAATTCTCATGCAATAGTGATTATTAAAGATAGAAGGGAGAGCCAGTGGATTCACATATAGAATCATGGCACCTATTAAATAAATGAAAAACTGGTTCTCCGACTATTGTTAAACTTAATTATAATAAACTGGGTTGTTTGACCAGGAAAAATAGTTGTGTTTATGAGAATACCTGACATATTCAAATGAATGAATTATCAGGTGCAGATGTAACTTAGTCAATGAATACACAAATTAATGCGTATAAACCTTAATTTATTGACAAATGGCATAATGGCAGCCCAGACACGAGGCTTGAAACTCATAACATGAGAATAAGAGTGGGGAATAAAAAAGAATAGATTTTTAAATAAAATATAAAAGTTGTATTGTTAAAAGCTTAGTGCAGGATCACATAGCAATAATTTTTTTAAAAAAGGAAAGAAATGGTGTACATAGTTAGGGGGAAAAGAGTAGGCAAACAAATGGGAAATAAAGAAGCTAGGAAGAAAAGCAAATAAAAGGAATAAGAAAAAATATTAGTTGTCAAAGAAAATAAAAATCCAAGTAATGTATACGAGTTATAGAGGAAAAAAAAGATAAAGTTGATATAGAAATAGACAATCCACAAGGTAGGATTGGATGAAATTAAGAAACAGAAAAGATAGTAAGGCCATGGCAGAAGACAGAAAGGAAAAGATAAAAGATGATATAAAGCCATTAATAAGAAAAATATTCAGAGTTAATTAGCAGAATTTAAGGAAGAAATTAAATAAGCAAGTTTAAAAAAGTCAGGGCAGAATTTAAAGAAATACAAGAGGAGTTAGGAAAAATCATAGACAAGAAGGTAGAAAAGTACAGAATGTAGAACTGATAGAAGTAGAATTGGGCAAACAAGGAAGTTCAGAGACAGGGGAACTAGTAGAGATAAAGAAAATGCAACAAGCACAATTAATCTGTTTTTAAAAATAAAAATGTTTTAAGGGCATGATGGAGAATCAAAGGCAGACCACATTAAGTGTCCAGAGATATTTTGCAATAAATGTGATGTCTGAGGATGTCAACTTGACTGTGGCCACTAGTCATTTACAGGATGCAGACAAGCATGGTGGGAATCCCTGTTTGAAAAACCAGATGACTTTGTGCAATATGAACAAGTGTTAACAAAATGTTATTGGAATGAGGACCATCAAAGACAGAGTCAAAAACGGTGGCACAACAAAAATATAAGGAAGAGCATTATGAGACATTCTTTAGGAAGCAGGTGGCACAGCTAAGAGCGCTGACTGCAGCCGGAGAAACAAATCATCAAAATAGTCCATCGAAATTTTCCCAACCCAGTCTAACATTTGTTAATCGTCTCAGTATATGAGACTGTTGAACAAATGGCAGAGGTGCTAAGCGTATTCGACAAAGAGGGGGGCAAATGATAAATTATGATAACAAAATACTAAACCGGAAGGGTAAACCCCAACTTTACACTATGATGATGACAGATAGCTCCGAATATCAAGAAAGGTGACATGATGTGGGTTAGAGCAAACACAGTTAGCCAAACTGAGAATGCTATTTTAGGAAGTTTAAGAATTAGTATAAAAGTCATATCAGATCATTAGAGAGAATGGTCTGAATACATTCATCCTTGTAAATGAAAAGAGAGAAGGGGACCTTAAAGCCCTATAGAACAAGTTACCTAAACATAGTATTATAGGATAAACCAGACTGATTTAAACCATGAAGACTATGGACAAGTATTATGAAATGAGAGACTGGCTTGTAATTAGGTACTAGTTTAATTGATTAGGAACGATAGTGGGAAGAGGCAGCTGATAGTAGGCTGAACGTCAGTAGTGATGGGTAGGTGTGTACTTAAGAGGAGAAAAATCATAGCCCTGAGCTCCATATACACCATTCAGTATGGTAAGACCATCCTAAATGCCTGTCAGTCTAACAGTAGCAGGGTCCTGGAAAAGGAAGGTGGACTAAGTCATCATGAGCCTATAAATCTCAAAATCGATTGAGCAATGCTCCAATGTGGATAGACTTGGGTTTCTTATCGTTAAACTTACATGGACATTGTATGCGTACAGTAAATGTGAAATATATTATACCCTAAAATGTTAGCTTAATAGCCACACACCATATGTAAACAGTCAATAGGCAGGTAGATCAGCAACAACAACAAAAAAGTAAAATAAAGTTAGAAGTTATTAAAAATAAGAGACTAAAGAGACTAAACACCCTATTTTATTCTTTCCCTCAACCACGGAAGTATTGTATCATATTGTAATACAGTCGGCATCGGTATTTTAGAATTAGAAATATTAATTTAAGAGAAAGATAAAATAAGTATTTTTATAAATTCTGTTGGATTTATTTTAGATAATGTAAATTATATTTCCTATAGCCACATTTAAAAAAAGAGAATAACAAAAATATCTCTGGATTTAACTGAGATAATAATGTAAATTCTTGTGATCAAATAATTATAATTACTTAAATTGAAATTACAGCATTTTTTTTTTGCTGTTAATTAAAGATGGCCACTGAAGAGGGGGGGGGAATATAACTGAAAACATAAATAAAATGTGTGTAAATTGGTAAAAGTTAAAATAGGTATCGGTGTTAACAGGATGTGCACAGTGGACTCAAATTAGGAGTATAAAAGAAGAGACATCACTGAGCAGGGGCCTTTTTCCTTGTGTTCTGTGTGATACTAAATAACAATTTGCAATAAATTTGATTTTTTTTTAACGGAGTCACTAGAAGATGCCTCATTATATTCTCACCAGCAAATTGAGCTGTTATCAAATGTATGAGCAGAGTAGTTCATTCGCTGACATTTTCTGCCTTCCTGGCATCGCAATAATGCTGTGATTGAATCCCATTGCCTACCTGAATTTTAGAACCCTGGATTGTATACCAAGATACTGTAAAAAAGCTATACAACAGATCCCAGTAAGGACAAAACCATGCAATATAACTCGAGCAATGATAGAAATAAGTAGTTGAAACTTACAGGTAAGAAACTTGTGTGTGTTGAATGGGATCACATTCATAAAATTATAAGTACAGTTAAAATGCTGTAATAAATCTGATTTTAAAAAAACCTGAGTCAAGATAATTTCCAAGAACAGCAAAAATTGACTTTTAACAAAGTAGTTTGATATTACATTTTATTCTCTTATTATTACTAATAAACATTTATTAGAATTATAAAATTAATCAATCATAGAAATATAATTTACTCTGTTGCTGATTTAAAATTATTATAGCATTATTGGATAAATCTGTATAATTTTACCAATTATAAATGCCAAGGCCGTATCATAAATTACAATCCTCCAGAGGGCAGTAAATTCTCATAAATAGCGATTATTACAGATGGGGAGAGCTGGTGAATTCACATATAGAATCCTGGCGCCTATTAAATAAATGAAAACTGATTCTTCTCTGACTATTATTAAACTTAATTATAATAAAGTGGGGTTGTTTGACCAGGAAAAATGGTTATGTTCATGCGAATACCTGACATATTAAAATATATATCTGTAGACATATTATTGGTTGCTGATTCAAACTACTGACAGAATTCACAGGTTTTAACTCAAAATAATTTACAAGTTATGACCAGCTAAAGTTTAAAAAATTGAATCATCAAAAGCTAGATAATTTTCAATAAAATCTTTTCTCATTAATTTTTTAATTTTTTTTTAGTTTATTGCTATCAGTCATTTGTTAGTAAGAGGTCAACTGCTACGCTATTAGTCAACATTCTTCACTGTCACAATAGAGTAAGGAATAAATTTATATAACGTTTCTAACCTATATTTATATAGACAGTGATTCTGATTCCAATCTTTTTTTTTTGTTGTTGTTGTTTTCTACTAGGCAAAACCTTGTTATCAAGAAAGCATGAATAAAACAGATTTAGAAATTGGAAGTCATTAACTATGATTTTGCATGAGGCAGTAAAATCAATAATGAGTGTTCACATGGTCAAGGCTAATGATCTGTAAGCTAACAGTCTTGAAAGGATGCTGGTTTTAGCGAGAGTCGTTGATATGAATGATGATGACACGTTCTGAGACATCTTACACAAAATAATCCATCTTAGAGGTTAAGTAGATGATTTTTAACTTGTTTTGAGATATTCTAGCTGTTTGGAGTTCCATGGCCATTACACTTGATTAAATAAACGGCAAATTTCCATAAATACAGTTCAGGCGAGTCCCACAATAGCTGTCCACTGAGACGGTCTAATGAACGGGTACAATTATATTTACCCCTGCATTTCGATGGAGTACACTAATAAATTTTTATTAATTAAAGTTTTTAATAAGTTTTACTTTCCCGCTTCTTTCTTATTACTGTATCTTTTTGAATCACCGATTAAATCATTAAATATATATATATATAGTTCTTTTCTTTAACGTTCTTTTACCTCACCTTTCTCTTATCTATTCATGCGCCGATGACCAGATCTCAAGAATGCTTTTAGCTTCCATTGTTCTAAAATACTAATTTGACCAGTTCTTAGAATTCCGGTGGACAGTCATTAACTGAAACTGCCCTCAGCACAACTTTCAATTCTATTAATTACTCTCCTCCAGCCTTATATGTTTAATGGGTTTTCATTAAGAAACATGTGCTACCACTGACATTATTTAAATCTATAGCTTACGACATCAATAAACAACAAGATATATAAACACAAATAAAAAATAACACAACTCTGCACATAATCGCTTCTCTACATTCTCACATATAAATAACACACATCCCAATAACACGTACAACAAATATATATATACGCATTCATTAACATATTCCATTCATACTCTTTTGTAACAGGGTTCGAATGACTATTTATAATTCTTCCCACGTCTACCTATTTAATTCGTAACAACATTCACAATTAACACTCTTTATAATTATTATTACCTTTTACTTACTTTAGCATCGTATTCTGACCCAGCTACTGTTACATACCTACCTGATGCAATAGCCTTCAAATACCCTGTGTGTATTTGAATGGCTTCTTAACCTCCTCTTTCTTATCCTTTATCTGTACCACCCTTATGCTTCAGTGGCCATGGCCCCTTCCCTTGATCATAATTTGGCTTATCTGGTGAACGTTGAGCTTCTGGCTTGTACTGCCCCATCTCGGTCTGTAACTATTGTCACCTCTTTTTCTATATGTTGCATCCAGATCAAAACATCCTTTTTCCATCATCTACTCCAACTGCTGGAAAGGTTATAAAACATCTGATCTGGAGGCAGCAGGATTTAAACATCTGCGTGTAAACCACCACTACAACTTTGTGGATCCTAACACAGGCACGCATACCCAAAATGTTGAACGTTTATGGAGCTGCCTCAAATCCCAAAACAGAAAACAGTGTGGGACACACAGGTGATGCTTGGATGATTACTTGTGCCAGTTGCTTTGGTGATGTCTTCACAAGGGTGAAGATGTTTTTAGTGCGATTTTGTTTGAAATGCAAGTAGTTGTCGACTGTTCAATTTTTTTTTTTTTGTTGTTAATATGTTCTCATAGTTCAATTACAAGTTCTAGTGTTATTTTGTTTTTGATGTTTCTTCGTTCAAATGTGTTTTTGACAAATTTTCTCGCCATGGACAATGTTGTTGTTGTTTTTCCAAATAGACCAAGAAAGAAGAACATGTAGGTGAGTTTTTTTTATTTGTATATTAATTATTAATTTATTTAATGACTTGGGAATATATTTTATCCAAATGTTTTACTATTTTATACAAACAGCATTAATTTTGTATTAAAATAATGACGTTATATCAGTTATAGAAATATATACACAAACAAAAACAACACAGTTTCTGAGTATTAATTACTGTCACAAAAAAAAAGAAAGAAAACTATTCGTATAATAAATCTAAATGTAGTATATAAATTTAAGGTTACTTTTAACAGATTCACACTATTAAAAACAACCCACTACTATTAACTTAAAAAAAAAGTTTGTGGGGAATATTTTTAAATTGTACTATTTAAATAACGTTACCTTTTTATATTTGTGAGTTTTAATTACTGTAAAAAAAAAAACACCATAGTAGTCGGGTATCAATTATAAATTGTAGTATATAAATTACATTACTTTTTATATATTTATAATTACGTATAGCTTTTTAATAAAATTATTTATTTACTCTTAAAAAAATACCATAACTTTAAAAAAACACACATAAACTAAAAAAAAATTAGAAAAATACAGTAACTTTAAAGACACACACACAAATTAAAAAAAAACAACAAAAAAACAATATAAGATTAATAAATATTTTGAAAAATCAAAGACTAACATCCTATAGTATTAGTTACTATAATATTTTATTACAAATCTAAATCAGATATTTTTATATAAAATCAATCACAGGCCCAGCCCGGAATCATTATATGTATATGTTTTCGGTTAGCATCAACGCCATCACACGGCTAACACCAGGGAATAGAAAATTACCTTATTTATTAATATTTATAATAATTAATAAAACAAGACCCAAATTGTGCAACTTGCTTTTAAGCTTGTATTAAAATGTTCACTAGAGGGAGCTTACTACACACTCCAATCAAGCTTTAATTTATACGTATCCTCTAGTGAACATTATTAATATTTATGTATACATTTAAATTTTACTTTTAATGTTTTTGATCTAATATAATTTGAATATGCATTGGATGAAATTGTTATAGAATACTTAGTTTATCATGTGCTTATAAAAAAGAGACAGCTTTATAAGATTTTCACAAGGAATGAAAACACTAATGTTTTAAATTAATTTTATATATTTTTCAAGTTGTTTAATATCAATTTTGTTTAAGATTGATTGACATTATAAGTTTTATAATGAGGATAACATTACAGACAATTTTTAAAGTTGAAATTTGTCCATTTGAAAGGATTAATAATCCGAAAGATGTTTATTATATAAATAAATTATAATTTAATAGATGCTTTGATGAATTCAGTTTCATCTGCTATTTCTTCTATTAATAGCAATTATGAAGTCTTCTTTCCTGGAGCAATTAGTGCTTATCTCTTCTGTTGATAAATCTTCAGTTTTGATTGTTGGGATTTTGATTGCTACTTTCTGGAACTGATTCATTTTGTCAGCCTAGAACAGTGGTAGTGAACCTTTTTACATGTGCATGCCAAAAACTTCCAAAAATTATTTATTGAATGATTGGCATGCCATACAGTTATTAAATCAAAATATAAACAACTTAATTATTGCAGTTTTTTTTAAAGTTTATAAAACAAAATAATAATAATAACACTAATAATTAAACAAAATTTCTAAATAAGCTAAATACAAGTGAACAATATTTATTTAGAAGAGCACAAGTTAAATAAAATTTAATAGTAAAAAATTACTAGTAATTAAAACAAAATTTTGAAAAAAAATATATAAAATCAACATGAATAGATATTATTTAATGAAATTTTTGTTGTTGTACATTCGATGCCAAATATTTTATATCTGGTTCATAATTTGTCATTCTATTTCTCGAACTGTCTTTAATTAAATTCACTATACGTATTAATCAATGGATGCCATAAGGCTTGTGTATAAAATCCCCATCTAGTGCCTACTCATCCAATATCCCCCCCAGACTAGTTTCTGGCTTGTGGCCTTCATCAGTGAGGAGCCTTGGATCTGAGAGCACTGCACCTAGTTCTTAGGATGTAATGCAACCCTCCAGCAGCTATCTTTTATCTCCACTTAACTACAAAACTATGAGTCTTAATCTGAAAACACCTTAATGTTTTCAATTCAAGCCCATTAGCTTATATAGTCATATGAATCTGAACTCAGTTCAGTATCCATACATTTTGGTGTCTTCGGTTCTCCTGCCTAATAAGAAAGTGGTGTCTATGGTTATTAAAGAACCAGACACCAAAATGTAGGGTACTAAACTGAGTTCAGATCCATATAACTATATAAGCTAATGGGCTTGGATTGAAAACATTAAGGTGTTTTCAGTTTAAGATTCATAGTTTTGTAGTTAAGTGGAGATAAAAGGTGCTGCTGGAGGCTGCATTAGATCCTATGATCTAAGTGCTGTGTGCTCAGACCCAAGGCTCCTCACTGATGAAGGCCACAAGCCAGAAACTAGCCTGGGGATATTGGATGAATAGGCACAAGATGGGAATTTTATGCACAAGCCTTTTGGCATCCATTGATTACTGTAGCTTGCTGTGTGTGGCAATACGTATAGTGAGTTTTGCCTGTTTTAACAACAGTTATACACATGCATAAGAGGTGATGGTCATGTGATGTTTATTGGGTTAATTAAATTCGTTTCTGAAAACAATGATTCATATGCATATGTAGAGATTCATATGAATATGTAGAGGAGAAAATTGATAATATAGCGGTTACTAATTTTTTAAACAATTAAATACTTCAGGAATAGCATTCCAGGCAGTCAGTAGTTCTTAGCATTCTTTTTACATATATCCAATAATCGATTATTTTCTATTGTTTCTAACTCATTCCTCAAGTCAACAAATTTCTGTTTCCATATAGAACTGGATTGAAAATCGACTGATTGCAATTCCATATCTTTCAAATTAAGCCACTCAAAACTTTCAAACTTGAGACTATCCATTGATATTATGTCTGGATGTAAAATTAATTTTCATATTTCTGAAAATTATCTGAATTGTGTAAATCTTAAAGAAAATTCATCAATTATTGATTGAATAACAACACTAAAATATTGCGTCAATTTTACTTGATTTGGCTTCTCATGACATTCTAAATCAGTCAAGAACTTTTTAGATTTGGAAAATATTTGAAGATGTAAGGAATAACATCATGGTTGAAAATTTGTAATTTAATTTCAAATTAAACATGAGAATTGTCTTATTATAACCTTGCAGTTTCACATTTAATTCATTTAGATGTGAACACAAATCCGTAAAAAAACATTAGTTTTGAAAGCCATTCAACATTCATTATATTTTTCAATGATTTTCTCAATGTGAAAAATAGTCTTCTAAACACTCAATGAATTTTAGAACTTTTCCTCAACTTAACCCTTGGACATTGTTGTACATAAGTAAATCGTAGTATACTGAGTTTACCTAACTCAATGGATAGTTATAAAATTGGTTAACTTAGTCACAACATTCATAACATGATCCAATGGTTTAAAGTTGGCCTTCGTGCATAAAACCTGATGTATAATGCAATGAAAACCCAAAATTGAATGTGTCCAATATGGTTAGTAAATAAATTGAGAAAACTATTTTCTTTTCCATTCATAAATACTATCTGTAGTTACTGATACAATTTTGGCAACATCTATGTTGCAAATATCTATTTATTTTGTTGTTGTTACTAATGAAGTTAAACTTATCAATTTTTCTTTGATATTATTCCCAACACAATAGCGGATAAAAATAGCCCAACGAGTTGACGCATTTATGTCTGCACTTTCATTAAGGCAGAGAGAAATTAAACTAGAAGATTTCATATCTCTTTTTTGTTGGTAAGTTATGTTGTTAGCCATTTGTAAGATTTTTTTTTTTAACTGTATTTCTAGCCAATGATCAATCTTTTATGTTCTAAATAATTTTTGTTTTGTTTTCAAAATCTTCAAAAAAAAAACTGGTGCACACTTCATCCAAGCTTTTCATATATTCTCCATCATTAAAAGGTTTTCCATGTTTGGCAATTACATTTGAAATAAAAAAATTAGCAGCAGTTATATTTGAATGATTTTCGATAAATTTCATTATAGATGTTGATTGAATATTTATATTTTTAAATGCTTGGACAATATATTCTTTTTGTTCATCTTTACTTTTTTCACAGAACTATTTATAATTGGTCTCATAACGCCGTTTTATCGATGATGATCTCAATACAATTGTTCCAGAATATAAACACATACTGCCCTGGTACTTTTGTTAATCATTCCATACTCATCAGTTCACCGATTTTGAAATTCTCTACTGCTTGATAATTTTTGTTTTTTATTTTCACTAGTCATATTAATATAATGGTAACAAATTTATTTAAAAGTAAATTTAAATGAGTGTTAATAATTTTATAAATCAAAGATTTATTATATGTTAAAATATATTATTATCCTTACATATTACTTTTTCAGCAAAATTTCAAGCAAAAAAAAAAAACATTGTTTGATGGCCTTGATTATGCATTTCGTTCCATTGTTCATGATTTTGATTACGTTAAAAAAATGAATGGTGTCAACACGTTTAGATCAAAAAAGATTAGGACAGAAAAACATTTTATTACTTTTACTTTAGATTTGAAAAAATTTACCTCAAAGAGTTATAAAATATTTTACTGAGTTTACTTTCTACTTTTATTGGAATCATTTGACAGGTTTATAGAATATGATCAGAGTTCAATTGTAAATTAAATTATAATATATTATATTTATTACTTTACCTTTAGTTTATAATATTTACTAAGGCAATAAAACCTAAAGCATGTGTGGTTGAAAATGCGAAGTTGGGACCTCTAGGTCTTAACCACAAGCTTACGCATTGGTAGAAAAGAGGGGAAGGAACTATAAAATTTTGAAGAAAATTATGATATATAAATAGTTTGCGTGCCAGTAAAAAATTCGAATGTGCCATAGGTTCACCATCACTGGCCTAGAAGGATTTGCACATGCTTCTGATAGAATATAATCAAATAATTGACCCCTGACATCTAAGAGTCTAACATCTGACATTTTTACTACCAGGAAATAGTGACTCTTTCAGCAATTATGGTAGCTAGAATAATTTTTTCTTGGGCGCATTTGGCATAATACCTGTCCTCATTTTGAAATAGCTATAATTTGCTACTTCATTTTTTTTATTGAATGCTCCAGATCTCATTAAACTTTCAGTTGATGATTTGTTGCGAATAATTATTGTGGTTGTATATCACACTAACATTATAGACTAGTGCACATTCCAATTACCAGCTATTTGTTTTTTCCAGCTTTTGCATCATCTGTGTAGCTTGCCTATTGCTTTTTGAGTGAAAAATTGATGTGTAAAGGTTGCACCATTATTGCAAACATAATAACTGTGTAAGAGTCCATGCATGGCAAATATTTTTCCTAGTATCTCAATTGTAGACAAATGTGGAAAGAGGATATCTGCTATCTTTAATCAATTGAAAATAAAAAAAAATTATATGCTTTTCCATGGACCAGCATGGATTGTATGAAAACTTTTCGAGGGCTTTGAGGTTGTGTAGCTAGCATCTTCATTCACATTATTCCAGGATGATCACAATTTGATACATTTAAAACATCATTGCATTCCTTATATGGAACATGAACTCTTGCGACCGATAATGCACATTTGTTTACAATAGATGATTCTTGCCTTATTGCCTAAAAAGCTCTGTGTAAGTTTTGTAGTATGTTAAAAGGTCCTTTGGTTCATATCTATTTGCTCAGTAGCTAATATCTCTGATCATTTGCAATCCAATAAACTATTGCTTTATTTTTAATTTGATTACTATTTTCTAAATCAATCATATTAATTATTTTCTTTTTTTCCTTTTCAGATTGAATGTTACCAGATAATAGACCGATTGCATCAATGAGAGATCTTTTTCACTATGCATTTTAAAGTTGTATGTGTTCAAATAATTAGAATGTAGGAAGAATAGCAGCAAATATATCTAATAACAGTTTATGATCAGTTTATAATATAAAGATTATTCCACATATTGTTGGAAATTTTTAATGCATGCAAACAAGAATTCATTTGCCTATTTGAGAATATTTTGTTTCAGCACAGTTCAAAATATAAAACGTAAATGCAATGAGTAAATTTCTCCCACCTCAGATATCTAATAGTGATACATCACTCATAAAACCTAATTCTATCCTTGGCTCACAATGGATTACACTATTTGAATTAGCCATTAATACCCTATGTCTAGTTAGTTTTTTACTCAAGCAATTCATATAAGGGTTTAGCTGCTTCTGTTTTATGCCAATAAAATCCTCATAATAAATAACGAATCTCAGGGATGCCTGGAGTTGCTCTTTCTGGAGGTTTGCACTCATTTATTTTACTTTATGGAAAATATTCCTATGTTGCAACTTAAAATTTCCTTATCATTTATTCAACCACACAATTATTAGGACTTATTTTAATTCCAATTTCCTTTAATTTATTTAAATGTTTTCTGGTGATCCCTGAGAATTTTTTCTTATTCTTGGTTACTAATACAGAATCAAGAAAAAAAGATATGGTCCTCATTTTAATTTCAAATTTTTTAAAATTTATTTAAAAGCTTCCTGATGCCAAAACTGTTTCTTAATCTTAGCTACTAACAGGAAATGTATTTCAGCTTCATCACTCATGGGAACACAGTTGGAGTCACCAAAATTACATATGGCAATCTATTAATTTTGTAAAGATCTTTATGTGTAAAATTGGTTAATGTTCTGAAGGCTTCATTGTTAACTGAAAGTTCTCCTTCCAACTAAAGTAAAAAGTATGTTTTATTGATGGAAATAATTATCGAATGACAATTTTTTATTTAAAGAGCAATGATGAACTCAACAAATGTACATTACTGGTGTAATCCAATCAAAATAAGATATTGATTCAATAATCTATTGGCATGTAGTCTGACTCCTTGGCAACTATCAAAGCAAAGAAAGTATGTTTGCCAGTTAATAGTTGATTAGCTTTATTTGTTTATATATAAATTGGTACAAGTTTCATAAATTGGTTGTTGAAGATAAGGTCAGAAATCTATTTTTGAGAATATATAAGCAAAGAATTATGTTTGATAGTTAACAGTTAATCAGCTTTGTTTGTTTATATATATTCATAAATTGGTAGTTGAAGATAGAAATGCCTGAGGTCTATTTTTGATAATAATCTACTCTAGCTAAAATAGAAAATATCTATTTTATTGACAGAGCATAGTAATTATTGAGCTATAATACTTTATTTAAAATGCAATGACTATCCCTAAAAATGTCTATTATTTTTAATAATGGGTACTATTGGCATAATGCATTCAGATGTTGATTCAATAATCCATTAGCATGTAGTTTATCCAACTTCTTGGGTAATTTAATTCTCAAAGCAAAGGATAACAATGATAGCTGATCTGCTTTACTTATATATGAATAACTGGATATTTCCTTGATAACAATTCAAATTTTGCTCAAATCTTTTAACATATTCTTTTTTAAAAACTGTTGACAATAGAAACTTGATCCACACTGACTAATAAACAACTTAGGGATCTGAACCAATTATAGTGTTTTAACTTACTATGTTCTCTGCAAGATACTAGCAAAAGCTAATTTATGTCTTTAGAGTCTCTTTGAAATTTCACTTGTTTTTATCATGAGTGTGATTAGTTTGTCCTAATAATTGTATATAAGTTTTGAAGTAAGTTGAAGAACAACCTTCTGATTTCTATTTATCCTTGTCCTGCAGTTTTTGAAATAATAGATTGTAGAATCAGTGCCAATCTTCATTATTATAGAAGTGTCGTTTAAAATAATTTGTTTTAAATGATGACACATCAGTTTGCACTTTAATAATTTTTATTTTTAATTCTTTGTTAAACAATTGTCAGCTTTGTTTATTACAGCTTCATTTTTGATGACAAAAATCCCAAATCATATTTATAAGTGGACACTGAGTAGCTGTGTGAACTTTGTCACAATAGTAGCAATTTTTTGTTGATTTGGTGAATGATCCTTTGTATAAAGTTTAATGACACAATAGAACTGTCATTTGTCTTTGTCAAGTTATTTTTCTATTTTCAGTAAAAGTACTGTGTGTTTATCTATTTCTCTTAGATCAGACTCTTCAAGAGTCTCAATCCAAATCATGCTGTGCCTTATATAGTTTGGTATACTTTAGGTAGAGGCCTACTTTTTTATTTTTAGACAAAAGTCTAAATATCAAGGATCTCATCCTAAAGATCAATAATATTGGATATTTTAGACATCAGTTCTTTCAAGTTTTTATTAACTATAATATAAGCCTTAACACAATTCAGTAATACAAAAAAAATAACTTAGACTGAAAGGAATAGTAAACTTTCTAAGCTATAAACCTTTACACCACAGATATCTCTGCTGTTTGAGTATATTTGTAACCTCTTTATTATTTATACATTGTTTAAATTAATACTATGATACTTGCTGAGTAATATAGCAGAATAGAGAATAAATTCCTTTAGGAAACCCAGAAATTAGTTTATGTTAGTTATAAACACCTTATTATTAGTTGTCATAATACACTAATGACTATTTACTGCCTGCTCATTCAATATCCCAAACTAGTTTCTAGCTTGTGACTTTCATCAGTGATGAGCCTTGGATCTGACAGCACTGCACCTAGATCTTAGGATTTAATGCAACCCTCCAGCAGATACCTTTTTCTTTTATATATGCCCTTAAAAGGCTCCTCACTGATGGAAAGCCACAAGCTAGAAACTAGTCTGGGAATAATGGATGAGTAGGCACTGGATAAGGATTTTATGCACAAATCTTTCTGCATCCATTAATTATTCTGGCTTGCACTGAGTGGCTCTATGGAGATTTTTGCCAGTTATCAGCTAGTGTAAACATAAAGAATGGTGTGGTGATCATGTGATGTTTAGTAGTTGAATTATTTACTTCATTGAATCTTTAAGGCAATATTAATTTAAAGACTGGGCAAGTTCACTTTTTTTTTTAAAAAAAAAACAACCTCCCGGTGCATGACCAATGCTAATATAAGTCCAACTAATATGCCACAAAGAGCAAAAACCTCAATACGAATAGCAATACTAATCTTTAAAACGCAAGGTATTATACAAATTAACTTTTTTTGTTAATGTGATGCTTCTCTTTTTTTTTTTACTTTTAAAAAGTCGAAGTTAGTATTCATTTTGGAGGTGAAGTAGTTGCAAGATGCTAATTTTGCTTAGTACGCAAAACAGTCGACACAAGCCCTATTTACGAATTGTGGTGAATGAATAAACAGAAGTTGGAAAAATCTTTTAAGGGCGTATATAAACCAAAAACAATTAAACATTGCAATAGCGTAATCAATTCTTAAAACATATTATAAATAATTTAATGCAATAAAGTTATTATACACAAACAATAACTCGGACGAATGTTTTTTTTTATGGCCATAAAATGAAATTTGGCGAAAATACGTCCAAAAATAGTTAAGTAGGAAAATTACTTTATTAGAAAAAATGGCATGTGTATCATAAATTAAAAAAAAAGAAAGAAAGAAATTTGATAAATTCCTAGTAACTAAAAAATTAAGTACTATATCTTACTGGAAGATTGTTCTAAAATAAGTACGATGAGGTATCTATCCATTTAACTTAATATTCTTCGCGCTTGTTTTTAATTCTCAAATAAGATTCCACTAGAAAACGAGAAAAATATGAAAAAGCGCCATGCAGTGTTCACTAACAAAAATACTCTACGTATTTTAACTTTTAATACATGAAATAAATTTGTTGATAAATATATATCAAAGACGAATAAAAATGTTTAAATATAAATAAGAAGAATGTATTACATTCTCTTATTACATGTATTGCGTGTACGGTTTTTTAAAAAACTAAAGTTGTATATTTAAATATTTAAAATTAGAAAATATAATTTATTTAATCATTCCTATAAATATTATTATGATTATGCTAAAAATTACTGTTATTATTATTTTTGTTTCAGACGATCCTGTTTTCATAACAATTTGTTGATTTTCTCTAATTTTTTTAAATTTGGTTTGCTTAGTTATCAATATTTTATTGCAAATTTTCATTTCTATTATATATTTTACATATTTCTTATTTATATATACAGTATATATTTTTACTAATGTATTAATCTTAGTAATATATAGTTTATATTAATTCTCTATTGCTTTTTTTAAAGCATTACTCTATTTATATTTATATTATTAGTATGCATGACAGATTAACCTTTATACATGGTTGAGATTTTAATTTTGGATAAGTTGGACATACACATAAATTAGAGAAGTTGGATTTAACAGCCAAAAAATGATTTAACAAATTATAAGGCAAACACTTTTAATATCAATATTAAAAACAAAATTCCAAAGGCAAAATAATACGATTACAAATATTCATATCATTATATACAAAAAAGTATTTCTTATAATATTAATAACCAAAGACTTATACAAATAATACTTAAGATCTATACAACTTGTACCTTTTTTTTTTGCACCCTATTTGTTTACCTGCAAGGAAGGATATCTTGGGATTAAAGTTTTTTTCTTGCAAATTATCTCCCTCTCACTCTCTTCATTTACCTTTTTTTTTATTTATACCTTTCAACTATTTAGATAAACCAATTAAAATAGGAATGTTTACATTTGTAATTAATAGAGATTATCTATTTTTCAATTTCACTGTCCATGGACATTAATCTAATAACTTATTTTCTATAATTTTCATAAGCCATTATAATTTTTTTTCTAATGATTAGCGTATTTGAAAGTTAATTAATTTTGTACTTAACAAAATATGTGCACATAAAATATATAACAGCATATTAACAAAAATTCAGTCTGCATCTGAATCTAATAATCTAAATGCATATATTGCATATCCCCCCTTCCTCCAGAAGTTTGGCTCTTTTGTTTATTCACTCATTAATCCACATAATCTTATGTATATATATATATGGGTGGTTTTTTTCTCGAATTGAAATCTTGCATGACTATCTTGATGATTATCTACAGGAATTTCATCTTTTGAGGTTTCCAAGACATATTTCATATGTATAATGTTTCTGTGATTCAATTTTCAATCCACCACTCTCATACAAGATAGGGACTTATTTCTATCCACTCTTAACACTTTATGAAGTGGTATAATAATAAACATTAAACATATGACTAAAGACATGCAAAAAAGATGTATGATCCCCAAGATGCACATTTTATGCTGAACCAGCATTCATCAGTTGGGTACCTTACTTTTTTTTCACATGTCTTTGGCCATATGTTTATTATTCCACCCCTCCACAAGGTGCCAAAGGGGAAATGGAGCCAATCCCTATCTTGCGTGAGAGTGGCAGAATGAAACTGATCCTAGAGAAATAATATTCATTAAGTGGATAATCCTTAGTCTAATGAAAGATTAATAAAAGTTATTAACATAATTCACATTTATTTGATGACTTTCTTGGTCTTCAGTATTCTGTATGTTTTTCTTTGCTGGAATTTTGTTTTTCTTGACACTGCCACTATTGCTATCTTCACTTTCATCTTTATTCATGATAACAATGTTATTGTGCCATCTTAGATTTTCTACATTTTTTTAAAAACATAATTATCTTCCTTTTTTAAAAATTATTATTAATATAAATTTTTATCACATACTGAGTATTTTACTTTTTCTTGAGAGAGTTCCTTTATTTTTTGACCCTTAGCATATTTTGTACTTTGTTTAAAATTAAAAAAAAGTGTAAATATATAAACTATTATGAAAATTTTCTTCTACATAAACTTGCAACTGGAGATTAAATGACATTTGCATTTGTGTAAATATATATTGATCTGTACTTAAATGTATGAAAAAATGATGATATATATGACCACCATCAAATCAATTCAAACTCACTTAACTAAAACTAATCAAACCCAACTCACACTCAGATACAAAATCACACATGATCAAGAACTAGCTCAACGTTGTGAGGAATAGAGACCCTTTTACTACACAATATCAAATAATTAATTACTTTAATACTTTTAAATCAAATCATATTATTTGGTCCAACACAACACTATTAACATTTAAATAATTATAAAAAATGATGAACTAGAAACCAAGTATGTTAGAAATATTTAATAAAATAATAATTTGTTTTGTTCAATAAAATATAGATTCATTAGTTACTCTAGTCTTTAAAAAATTTATAAATATCATAAGAGTGGTCCTTATCATATGCCAACAATATTACACAACATGTGATTCTATGTCTATCCCCCAACAAAAATATAAAGCAGATAAGTATTCATTAAGAACAAATATTGTTCTAATTTTATTATAGAATGTGAGATTTATTTTCACATTCGAAATCTATTCATAAACAAACTATTTCAACATAACTTTAATCTTGATTTAAAACTGATTTAAACTAAATATATTTGAGAATTGTTCGACTTTAATTTAAATCACTCCATCACAATTAACGACTTTTACGAACAAAGATCAATTATCAATTAAACAGAATAAAATTAAAGATGATCCTATCATGATGAAGTCTATCAGCTTCATTTGGAATCTTACGCCCTTTGACTAATGAATCGAAAGGAATTTCTTCCTCGAGAAATTTAAATAAGAGAATATGATCACACCACTAATGACGAAGATCCTACGTCACAACATTTGATGATGATGACTTGATAGTCATCTTAAAATCAAACCCATGTAAAATGCTCTTGATGACTTGACCAATTAATTAAATCAAACGAACTTTTATCAACTATTTTAAAACATTTATAAACTATATTAATTATGTCCTAATATCTCCCTTCTGAATATTGATATAAAATAACAAAACGGAATTAAAATACATTTAACCCTTTATACCCTTTTCAATAAAAACATTTAATTATATTCAATAAAGATATATTAGTAGAACAAGAAATCAATATTTTAACATTATTTGAATACATATATATATACTTATAATAATAGGAGCTGGGGACAGAGTAAACATTGACTAATAATTTATTAATACTAAAGTAAAAAAAAAATAGTAAAATTAATATTTTCCTTTACTCATGACTAATAGAACTTATAAATTTAGCTCTAATG
This sequence comes from Epiperipatus broadwayi, assembly GCA_028023455.1. Classification (NCBI taxonomy): domain Eukaryota; kingdom Metazoa; phylum Onychophora; class Udeonychophora; order Euonychophora; family Peripatidae; genus Epiperipatus; species Epiperipatus broadwayi. The sequence goes on along the minus strand of JAQFVV010000191.1, from coordinate 1,337,336 downwards.
GGCGAATTACTATTTGAAATTAATTATATTATTTCTGAGGCAAATGGAATCAAAGGGCTCATCAGTCAAAGATTATTCATATAATTTTAATAGACATTAATAAACACACTAACATATATATATTAACAACACCAGGTAAGAAAAGAAATTTAAAGACTAGAGATCTAAAGAATTAAGCTATAGATTTACAGTACATTTTAGAACTAAAAGGTGTTACAAAGATTTACATTAAAGAATAAAGAGCTCTTAAAAGAAGGAGTATAAAATAAAGTTCGAACTGGCCAGAAAGTTTAACGTTCATATTACCATTCCGTGCTTGTCCTTAAGTTACTCCTCCAAGTTGTTGAAACGTAGGCATCATTGATTGACTATTGGAACAATATTTTAGTAGCTTTCATTATTTTAGCATAATGATCGATCCGGAAAACGGTTCAGCAGCTCCAGTGAAGATTCCTCAGGACTTTAGGAACCGTAGCCAGATTCCTGATGTTCTAGCCCTCTATCATGATGTATTTAATTTTTTATACGCACAGAGTTCACTGCACTACTCTACAACAAAGCTAGCCGCTTCCCCTGACTTTTCAGGGCTATATATATTGTCCAGATGCCTTAAGGCTAGCACTCATTTTATTATCAATTAGTTGTTTTCAAATACATTCCCTCGATAAGGCTTTCAAACTAATTTTTGAATTCCTTTCCTAATTAGAAAATGAATTCTTAAAATCTGAAATGATTTTAATTAGAAATTGAATTATTATCTTTTTCCAATTAATAAAACTTTACTGTTGTTTTTGAGAATTTGAGAGCTTATCGAAAGAATGTAGTTTTTAATCAACAACACTTTAACAAATTATTTAAAATTAAAAAAAAACAAGTATTCCCGACGCAATGAAACTTTCGAACAATTATATATTTTTAATATTTACAAGTATATACGCACAATCCACGCAATTTAATATATATAAATTCATTAATATTTTCTCATGAATTTATTTAGAGAATTGATCAATTTTAAGCTAAACTAATTAATTTTAATACGCATTTGAAATAAATTATTTATTATGGAAATTAGCGTGGATTGAACGTATAAAGCCCCATTGCATCGGAAATTTAAGGTTAGTATTAGGGTAAATAACATGAAGCTAGGATCGAACTCAGATCCGACTGCTTCAATATATATATATATCTTTGCTATTGTAATTTAACCTATCAACAATTTAGTGGCATTAGCTCTATTGTTGCAGATGGTGTCATATATTAATGAAATATGACTGTACATATCACTTCATGTATGTTAATCTGATTGTTTTTTAAGGCTCTGCTTTAGCTGATGAACTGTTTTCCAGCCAGCCCATTAGATGATGGGTGATATAGATATTTTTTATATATTTAATACTTTATTCTTTCATGTACTCTTCACATTTACAAGATACAAAAATTTAGTTCCATAATCTGTTATAATTACTTTGGAAAACTCATGATAAGCAAATATTTCTCTTAGGTTTTTAATGATTTCTATTATTCCTGTATTCATAATCTTATATTCCATCATAAGGAACATGCCTCAGTAGTTATCCAAAAAATTTTACTCTTTAAATGGACTAATGTGGTGCATGTGTATGCTTCAGTAGTTATCCCAAAAATTTTACTCATTAAATGGAGTAATGTGGTGCATGTGTAATCTTTGCTATAGTTTAGATACTGTGATGCATAACACCAAACTTTTTTGGTAGATTCACTATTCTTTAACATAATTCAAAACCTTTTTTTTAAATCTTCATTAATTTATGACCACCAAATAAACTTTTAACCTAGAGCTTTTGCAGGAACAATATCAGGATGTCTAGTATTGTTACACTATACATCTACCTCCCATATAGTCCCTTGAGGTCATTAGTTATTCATAGTTATTCCAAAATTTAATTGACAAAATGTTTGATTTTATAATAATCATTACTCATTAATATACTTCATGATGGCTTTACATCTTTTGTCTTGGTATTTCCAGTCTGTCATAATTTTACTTATCAAATTTTGGTTGCAGTAAGTTCATATTAATTTCAGCTTTAGGGCATTCACATACTAAATATAATCCTTTTTTTTTTTGAAAAATCAGTTGGATAATGCTTTGTGCTAATATAGCATGCACGGACTTATATGATTGGGTGATTATTTCACTTTGGCAAAATACCTAAATGAGGTTGTGTAATCTGTGATGATCTTGAATAGATGGCAGTATAAGTGTTATTGATACTTATGTTATTCCAAGCATGATTTCCTGCAATTTATTAAGTTGGCTATAATTTGTTTTAGGTCTTCATATTAAATGATATACAAAAACAATAAATCTTTCACCTCCATTTGTTTGATCATTGTACCTATGTCATATTCAGAGGCATTAGTAATTAGCACCAATTCTAGATCATCATAATAGTACATTAATAATTTATCAGAAGTTAATAGAGCTTTAATCTCTTTAAATACATCCTTTTGAGTCTTTCTCCACTTTTATCTATGATTTTTTAAAAGAAGATTGTACAATACTTGTGATCCACGAGCTCTTTTCTTTAAAGAACTCTCATAAAAACTTATTCTTAGGAAAGCAAAAAGTAGCTAAATATTTATTTGAGTATGCACCTATATAATTGATCTGACTTTTTTTAGAATAAGATGCTTCATCTTTTATGATATATTATTTTTTAAATAATTTATTTATTTCACTTTTTAGATACACTTTTCAAAGTTTATTTACCTTACATTTTTCTAACCAGTTACATATGCTCACTTCACTTGAAGCAAAGAAAAAGGTTGAATTATGCCTGTATTATCTTTCTTATTAGATGCACCATAGAATATAAACTGTGTCAACATAATCTCTCTATGTGACTGAGTTTAAATTTCAGATTAGCCAGACCTAATCATAATAATATTAAAAAATTAACAACTACAAATGACTCAACAAAATTATAAGGCAAGTACTTTTAATATCAATAATGATATCATGATAATATAATTATATATATTATTATTATACCCAAACAGTTATTTCTATTGTTTAAGAAACCTGAAGGTTTACACAAATAATATTTAAGATCTATATGACCTACCATTACTTTTTGAATTACTTCTATCTTTCAAACATTTGGAGTAATCTGTTAGAATAACATTTTTACAACAATAATTATTCAAGGTTGTTTTTAGAACAATCTTCAGCTTATTTTTTAATTATTTATTTTTCAATTTGCTCTGTATATGAAAATTAACATAATTCTTTTTTTTTTATACATTTTCACAAATAACTGTAATTTCTTTTTTAATGATTAGTATATTTAAAATTAATTAATTATATTTTTTATAAAAATATGCGCAACATAAAATAAAAAACAATATTTTTTACAAAAACTCACTCTGTGTTTATATCTAATAATCCAAATGCATACATTGCAATTATTATTATTATTATTTTCTTTGCTCGATTAAAATACATTGTTTACAATCAAGTTAATGAAACTACATTATTAGATAATTGCACACAAAATATCTAAAGATTTTTTTTAAAAAGAATTTTTGTGAAGTTTTAAATATTTATTTTGTTTAAATAGTTAATTAGTTTAAGATCGAATTGTATTTGTTTTTATTAATAATTTGTGGATTGAGTAGAATTACAATTATTGTTACAATTCTTGATTAGTTCCAATAAAAAATTAATTCCTCCTTGAAAATCTTTTGAATTATATGATAAGGTTGAATACTTTAATTAGTTTATACTTTTATGGCTGGAAAAATGACAAATTTGCCATACAGCATGTAACATGCATAAGTTCACAAATCAGGGTTTATTAAAAATGTTTAATTAAAAATAATATTTTAATCTAGTATTATATATTTAGTTTGGGATCAAATTGAATAACTTGGAGAAAGCAATTAATGATGCTTATTTTTAGATTATATATATTGCTAAGTGGCAGTTGAAAAGGAGATAACAGGAGTAGAATTTGACATTTTTGAACCACATTAAAAATGATTGGAATAGTAATTCACAAAAAGATAGATAAAATTAATGCAGAATTAAAATAATCATAAATTATCACATTTTAACTCCTTCAGCTAAAGGTGGCCTTTAGATATCCAAGAATTTAACATACTAGTCTTGATGAAATTGTTTTTAAAGATGCCACCATAATATAATGAATCACTTACTATTTGATTTCACAAAACTAAATTTCTGCCATTTTTCTGCATACATTAGTTTATTGTTTATAATTACAAAAGATTTTTATACTAAAATTAGGAATATTACATTTCACTTAGTTAAGAGAATCTAAAGAAAGTTATTCTTCTTCAATATTTTCAATAACAGACTTCATTAAAAAATTACTAATTGCTCACTTTATCTAAATTATGAGTTCCAATTAATTACGTCTGACTGACAGTCTAATATGTGATTGGTTATTTATATTGTTTCCAGAGTCCATCACTTGCTGTATGAAGTCTTTATAAGACCAGTTTTTAAAAAAAAAGATTAATAATCAAGAATACTGTTTAAAAAGTCAGACAAATCAGTGATAGCAATGAAAAATAAGTAACCTAATAAGATCTACAGTGCAAGAAAAGTTTATTTTCAGAAGACTATAAAAGACTTAGCATAACTAAACAATCCAGTTAAGCCATTAAATTCATTTCTGAAAAACAAATTATTCATACAGTCTTCACGTTTAAAGTCTTACACATACCAATCAAAAACAACACTGCAAATCTGGGAATAAAAATATTTTTGGTAGAGATATCCACTAAACATTACTACTAAGTTTTTCCAACATTTCTGTAATCATCTGAAAATACACAAAAATCCTGTGCCTTCAAAGTATTGGTCAAGAATCACACTTTACAGAGCACTGCTACATGCTTTCACATTCTAACTAACTTTTTATTCCATTATATTTAGGCTAAAGTGTTTGCATTTATATTTTACACATAGAACTACTGAGCAATGACACACTGATATAATCTTTGCAAATTTATAAAATAAATAGCAACAGAATGTGTCTAATTGAGTGTGTAAAATTATGATTTAAAAAATTTAAGTTAGTAATTTAGCAGGGATATGAAATAAATCATATAGAAAAGTTCACCTAATTTTCATATAGCTAATACTTTTAATTTATTTAAATAAAATTTGTTTAAGAGTGCTGTAATTTATCACTAATAATAGAAAGAATTAAAGTAATCATACCAAACTCTCCAAACAGTACTGCCACCCAGTGCAACTTGTGTAAGCAAAGAAAATGGTGATCATATGATGTTTTATTGGTTATCATATTCATTTATACAATTAAAAAGATTAGAGATGATCATAAATAAGGCTAGCTCAATCAGATCACCGATGCAGATCACAAAACCAGAATTGCTAAATCTGTTTAAGAATGCCAGCCAGTTTCTCATGAAGAAGTGATATTTAAGTCATTAAAATTCTCAGATCTTCGTAATTGATTATTTTCTAATTGCTATTGATTTTCACAGGAAGTTAGAATGTTATTAAACTTTAGAACAGTAATTGATTCCTTAAACAAGTCATCATAATTATCACTAAACATTAAAACTTTATTTCACCAAAACAATTTCTATTTTGAAGTATTGTGATGAACATCATGTTTATAAAGAAAAACATTACATTTTTTCAATTTAAATGTTTTATAGGACTTTTGTATAGTAGTGTAATGAAATAATGGCAAATTTTTCATAACATGTATGGGTTTGCCTATATACAAATTTCAATAACAAGCTCAATAAATCAGAAAAAAGACTGGTAGTAAATTTTATTGGAAGAATAATAATTTCATTACAAGCACAAGATTTTTTTGATGTTATAAAAAATATTGCTAGTTTGATTGCTTTGTTGCATATAATAATCATTGATATATAACATATTACACTGGTCTATTTATGGTTGCCTGTTACTACACAAAAGTTTTATATAACCTCTTTTTAACATAGACAGAAATCACAGCCATATTATGTATACTGGTTAATGGTGTTGTCTTATTGCATAGAATAAATATCTTTACACAACCTCAGGTTTTAATATTTTAATTCAGACAAATAAACATTCATTATTTACTATTATCAATTACAGTAATCAATAAAATAACCAATCATTTGGGAAATTAAAAGCATCAGAGAATAGTATAAGAAAAGCTTCATTTTTTTATTGATATGCTAAATATATGTATTCTTCTGTCTGTACTATTTTTATGGACAAAAAAAAATCTTTCAATGAATTAAATTTTCTATTAGCAGATTACTTTTCTTTTTGCAATCAATTAAAGAAGCACCATACATATTTCTTTGTACAGAAACAAAACTATTAAAACTATGATGCCTTTCATATACATTTTAATAAAGATCTCAATTAATTGTCCTTTTAAAGCCTTTAAGAAGAATCTTTTTTCATCAGTTTATGATTGGAATCACAGATGACTTCTTAAAGCAGCATATTTTTGATCATCTAGCAGCCCATAATGTATGTAGTTTGTTACCAAAGTTAATCAATCAAAAATCAAACTTTTATTCAATTCTTCTATTATATTCTATTATAAACATAATTAAAATGCATAGAAGAAGAATCCATATATGATATTTAAACAAAAAGCTGTTTTTTAAGCTATAGCACCCAGCAAGTTTCTTATACATCAACATCTGCAATGTACTATATTATATTGTAAATAAGTCTCATAGTAGGAAACTGCAAAATAAAATATTTAGTAAATCTGAAATTTAAGAAAATCTGAAAACTAGTTATATGAAATTAAAAGCTCTGGAAAGTACTATTTTTAATTTCATCACATATTTTTTCTCACAAAAAAATATTGGAAAGATTAAGATTGGTAACAATTTAACAAGAAGAGGATTGTTCCAAGTTTTGTTCATTTATAAATAAAAATTATCACATATCAAATCAAGGATGGTAAAGCTTTTAAAATGTGATATACGTTGAACTTCTATTTCACTATATATTCTTTAAACACACGAATAAAGTTATCTGAAAAGACAAATGATCCCAAGATGCATTTCTGACTGAACTAAATCTTTTGTTTGTCTAGGTAACAAACGTTTACATGCCTTTATTATTTTTGTTCAATATTATCAATATCAAATATTACAATTTTAATTACAATTCCTTCTACTCTACAGATTTTATAAAGTATACAGGGCAGATAAAAAAAATTACTTAGAAATATGCATCGAAAATCAAGATGCAGTTCAGAATTTAATTTGCTGCTATATACTATGATATACATATTATATTGAAGTCATGCTAGGCAATAATAAAGCTGAACATTTTTTTTTAAAAAAACGATCTTTTCTGTGATATAGCTAATTCAACTAAATTAGTTGTTCTTTCAAAATTATTATACAGAAGTAAGTCTATCAATGTTATTTAAAGACAAACAAAAATCTTATGAACTTTCTCCTGGAAAATGTGATGATAAGATCATAAGACTAATCGTCAATCTTCTGGATATGATGTTATTTAATTTTACTATTTCAAGAATACATTTTTGTTGACTGGATAAAATGATTACTAATAAATTTTCTAAAAAGTATTTTATGAACAACTTGCAAGTGGTTTTCATGAGAGAGGTAAACCTAATTTATATTATAAAGATTATCTCAAAAACATTCTAAAAAATTACAATTAAGCAATATATTAAAATCTTCCATAAAAAAAAAGTTTGTTGCAGAAAAATTTTAAACATAACATCATAAGATAATACGTATATAGATTAAATGATCAATATCTAATATATTTATATTTCATGAATTGATTTGAATAAACATCACAAAAAGCATTTTTAAACTGCTTTGTTTTTTTTCCTTTATCTGTCTTTTCTTCTGGGGTTAGAAGGGTTTTAATTATTTACAAATAGATAATAATAATAATAATAATAATAATAATAATAATAATAGTAGTAATAATAATAATAATAATAATAATAATAATAATAATAAAATAATAATAATAAAATAAAAAAAAAAAAAAAAAAAAAATAATAATAATAATAATAATAATAATAATAATAATAATAATAATAATATAATATATATATATAATAATAGATAATAATAATAATAATAATAATAATAATAATAATAATAATAATAATAATAATAATAATAATAATAATAATAATAATAATAATAATAATAATAATAATAATAATAATAATAATAATAATAATAATAATAATAATAATAATAATAATAATAATAATAATAATAGTAGTAGTAAACCTTGCCATCACTAGATTGCAATTCTACATGTGTATGGGTTTGAACCTCAATAAAATCACCAAAATGCATAGTTTGTGAAACAAAAATCAAGTATACATTAATAATAAATATAAATGAACTGTTGAAAACTATTTTTCTTTGACAAAAGTAATTAACTGCTGGAAATCTTCAACAAAACAGATTTTTGCTCAATAAAAACAATCCACCAAAATGGCAACCAACAAGCCATGTAACCAGGTGAATGATGCCAATACAATCTCTGTGCCATTACAGATCTCAGAATCTCCCAAAGCCTATGCCAATGCTACAAGCAACAAGTTGCAAGTAATCAACTCTAAAACGATCTCAAAATCATCTATTAGTAATTTTTTCATCATTTTCAAAAAATTAATGCAAATAATATTAAAGAGCTCTATTTACAAACATATTAAATCCAACCCCCCCCCCCCACACACACATACACATGTATACACATTGGAATACTTGTGAACTCAAGTCATTTAATGAGAGATTCAATGACAATATTGAAGCGGAATCTGAGATTCAGATTGTGCTTCACAGCCCACCTCAAATCTTCCGCTGCCAAGCCAAATTCAAACCCTATTTTTTATATTCCGCTCACTAACACATTTTTTTGCTTGTTTGTTCCCTTTCTTGATTATCATTAACTAAAATAATTTTTAACGAAGATATATGCATAGATATCTGAATTTAAACACACACACAAAGAAAAGAAAAATAATAAATGTAGTATTTAAAAGGGAATATGTATACGCAATAGGTAACGGAGAATTAATTGTAACAAACTTATAATATCAAAATATATTATATTTTCTGTATTTTTTTATTTATGAAAGTTATAGTAAATATTTAGTAATTGCGGCTCAGATGTAGATAGATATTGTAGAGACAAACCTACTGAGCAAATAGTTACTAGAAAAAGTTTGTTATATGTCATTCTATAAAATTTTGTCTTTTAAATTATTTTTGCTATTAAACTCTACTTTTCTTTTTAAATCCAATATGGAAGATGCAATTGTAATTAGTCAAAAATAATTAAAGGTGAGAAACTTAATCTTGTTTATAAGTACCGTGCGCTAACCAATTGCGCCACTGGGGCCTCACAAACTTAATCTTGTTTAATCTTCTAAAATAACTTTAATTAAAAGTTTCTCTAAAATCAAAATTTGAAACTAAACTAATTGATTTACTTTTATCATGAACGTTTTTTTTATCAAATTAATTTCGGTTTGAATACGTTATCTAACAATGGCATCTTCCAGCACAATGGGTAAAACTTATGTAGAAATTCTTTTGAAAATTAGATTAGAGAATGATTAGCAGTGATCAATCAAGAAAGCATTCCACAAATACCAGGGTATAGTATAAAATGGTCTAATTTTGACCAGAAGAAGAACTATAACAGTCAATGGAAGCAGTTGCCAAATAAATCCATGTTCATTTAATTTCAATGTGTTGTAAGTCCACTTCACCTTTCTCGCCATTCGAGATGGCCTTCCCTGAAATCTGAGCCCAGGATCCCGATACTCTTAAACTGTAACTATATGCCTGTTTGTTGAATAATGAATTTACTACCTACCTGAATAACTATGCTCCTCAAACTAGATCTAGTTCTCCGAGGGAAATCTGAATATCACCAAAAGAATAGCCAAGTTTGTACAGAGGTAATAATTTCAAGTGCTGCTAGACTCTTAAATTTACCTTGAATAATTTTAAATCTCACCTGTCTGTTTCTTTAAACATTTTGTAAAGCCTTCCTTGTAAAATTAATATTAATTATGAATTAAACAATTGGTAAATTCTTACCTTGTCAATCAAATGTACTTTGTTCTCTCTATATAACTTAGCAGTAATCTCTCCTACATTAAACCTCTCCTGAACAATTATTATTTCTTAATTTCACGTCTATGCAGCAATATTTTATTTGGTAATCCAGTATTTACCTTGCTATGATGTAATTAGCCTGAAGGCACACAACTGTAATTTTCCCGAGATTCGCAAGCCTCTCCGCAATCTCTTTTAAAACCCCTTCCTTACTTTTCATAGGGTGATTAATCTAGTTTTTAATAAATAAAAAAACAAATTTGTTATTCTTATTATAGCGGGTGCCTGCTAGTCTGGGAGAGTAAAATAAAAAACCATTATTGTACAATGTTATTCTCGAAAAACAGAGCAAAAATCTGCTTTCTTAGAAATATTTTTTATTAATTAAGTAATAGCGCCAACTTCTGAAAACTTTAAATATACTTATTTGAATTAAATCAATATTTTTTTTGTAATCACTAACCACCACCTTCTTTATATATATCTGATAATATGTAAGGTATTTATGAAAGCACTTAAAACCAAAGATTTGTGTTAGTTATACGTTGTGGGAAGTTTTATGTGTAATTTAAAGTAATAAAAGAGAGAGAAAAAAAAAGGGGGGGGGGATCCTCTAGTTCTATCAGCTATTATATTAGCTTTAATTTTACTTCTCCCATATCCACATAGTAAATCAAATCATACCGGTACGCTGGATCTTTATCAATAAAGATAGGTGATAATTCTTTATTTCTTAGTTTTAAGTTTATATATTTATATTAATTCAAGCGTTATGTGTATACTGGCCTTTAGTTTTATATATATTTGTGCTTCGTTTATTTTTACTTCAAATTCCAAGGACAAGGTTTGTAAACTCCTTGGGACTTCTTCAGCGCTAGATATTATTGCTTAGGGTCCGTTCTGGCAAAAGTCCAGCCTATGGCAATTCAATAAAGCGCATTCTTTGTTGTTTGTGACCCGACCCTGCCAACATTTGCAAAGAGTCACCTTCTTTAGCCGTAAATTGAAACACCCTCTTGGATCTTAGAATGGATCTCTCCATTGCCATCATACATGTACCACTCGCCCATATTTCATTATCGCTAAAGCCTATCAATTCTCATAAAGTGTACTATTATGATTATACTAAATGGATTGTCATTTTTATATTTTCATTCATACTTTCATATGCGCTATTTCTGCCACGATTATTGTTTCCTACATTAGCTTCCCACATACGTTCTTATTTTGCAAATGCGAATACTATTTTATTAATTAAATATAATTACCGTTGACTCAATAATCTTATGTATTGGTTCGAGTGCTGTTTTTGTATTAATGGTGGATTTAAAGAACTTTAAATAACTGTAATCCAGCGCTATTAAAAATCAGGTATACTACCTAATCTGCTAATTATTGACATATAAATATCTGCATTAGAACAAAGCCATAAATTATTTGTTATTGCAGAATAAATACGCTCATTTTACAGTATTGTAAGAGAGGTTAATGTCATCTAAGGGAGATAAATACCCATTTTTATTTGTATTTTGACACAAATAATGTAATCAATCATATATATATTTCAAGTTAACTTAATAAATCATATATATGTTTCTAAATATCAAAGTCATTGTTTCATTTATTGAATAGTAATAATATTGATGTTATATAAAAGGTTTAATTTACTAGATGATAGAATCTCGCTAACTATAATATTCTATACATGAATAAATTCAAATTAGTCTTTTTGTGTCACGGCTTTGCGATGCCGGCGGTGAGAAATAAATTAGATCAGTATCAACGGAATTGTTGCTCATAAGTTGGTAGATCTGGAAAGTAGGCAAATAGGGCAGAGTTCATGAGTGTTCCTGACTTATGTATCTTGCGCATGATTGGACTCAAGGTACTTTTGCCTAGTTGCTAGATCTTGTTATATGAACAGACAAAACTGACAGGTATAATATACTGAGGGGATTATATATGTCTTTTAGAATATTTTTTCCACATTGGTCAATCATATTATCAGCCACAGCTGCGAATATATCAGTGTGCTGCTTTCCCAAAACTCTGTTATATGAAGCCATTACTCTGTATGAGCTCTGGGATACAGTGCTGAGAATTTCAGAACATTCCAAGTCCTAATATCTTATTCTAAAAAATATTTCAAGATAATCAAAAGACCCATTTCCAGACCACCATAAAACATTAGGAAACTACATTCTCATCACTCTGGACCCAGACCTATTAAAACAACATCACTAAGGTACTCAAAAATGTGTACCTCCAATATGACATTAAGGATTTCCAAAACATGATGGAGCCATTTGGTAATGTCATTGAATTTCAACTAGTATACCTTAGCAACATATCAGTGCCTGACTGTAGCAATAACTTCGAATTTAAGTTCAAGTTACATGCAGATATAGATCCAAACAACATACCCAAATAGCAGATCAAGGAGCCATACTATGCCTCTTTATAAGAGGCCTCAAACTGCAGTGCTACTCATGTGGATAGTGTCGCCACCTTACCATGCATTGCAATATCCCGAATTCACACCCACCCACCATATAGTCAAATCAACATCAGTCATTCTGAAAACAACAACCAAACAAACATGGTTACCTTGGACACAAATGTTAAAAACATAGTTCAAGCTTGTTCGCAACTTGAGAAATCATTTATCCCCATCTCCCCTTTCCATCAGATTTCAAACCACAAAATAAACTACTACATCATAATAAACCAAACAACACACATGTCACCAATTCAAACCATACCAAAACAATTCCAAAACATCTTATGTGAGTAACCTAACACACAACATGCTCTATTAGCTTCAGATAGCACCATAACTGAATCACTGCAAAACAGTTCCAATCAGCCTAACCAATGAAAGCAGGCATAAGAATTGAACTAATTATCTTAAGATTCATGAATACTGAATTTAAATTAATTCTGTAACTAATTAAGACTTTCTATCAAAAAACAACAGTAAAAAATGCATATTTATCAATGACACTCTTGATTCCTCTATTGTTTTGTAAGTGCAGTTCTTTAATTTTTGTTGTTTTTTTTAACTTTTTTTTTAATGTGTTCTTGTTTTTTTTTCTTTCAATTAAACATAAGCTCCTTGGTATAGGCACAGTCTACTACTTTAGACACATCTGTCTTTTTTTTTCTGATCATTATTTTATATTTTTCTAATCATTTTTGAATGGAGTAACTGGTTTCAGTGATCTTATCTCTTCCATATGGAATTGGTATTTTGTAAATGCAGATCTTATTTTTCAGCATTTCATGTTTAAGTTTTATAAAAGGTAAGTATTCCTCATAGCATTCTATGGCTTTGATAAACTATTCTGATATGTTAATTTCAGACTATATTTTTAATTTATGGGCTATTCATAGTATGTTTAGAAATAACATAACATCTATTATTAGTTTTTATAAAAATATTTTTTAAAAATTTATTTAACGTTTTTGGTAGTAACTTTTGAAAATTATATATACATATATAATAAAAGAAGGCTGGCCCATGGGTTCAGTTTCTCAGCTTTTGTATGTGGTTATATGTTGGCATATTATGAGAAGAATATTTTGAGATAATGTTTTTAATTAGGTATGAACAAAAAAATTATTTATATATATGTAATATCAAACGAAATAAATATAATAATCAAAATATTCTAGAATAAATACCAAAAAATTCAATATGTCTATATAAAATAAAAATAAAATCTTTGCTATAGTCAGCTTACAGTATTTTACAACATCTTGAGTAACAATCATGTTTTGATTATATATATAAACTTCAATGTTTCGACTTGTTCACACAAGCTCTCAATTGGGAAATGAAAACTGTGTTAATAAAAATAGTTGTAGAGGCACTGGAAACTCCACAGCTAAAAATAGGTGTATAAAATTGGAAAAATTTGAAAAAATAATAATAAATAAAAATGCAGGGAATTTTTTTTTTTTTTAAGTTTTCCAAATAGGAGGAAGTTTACATATGTCATCACATTTGTTGACACAATTTAGTCTTTTTAGTATATCAATAGCTTCTCTGATTTTATATTGGTGTAAATTTTCACATCTGCATAGGATATTGGTTTTAGAAAAAATAATATTGTGACCTGAATCAATAGCATATTGTTTTACTACATTAGCATGTTCATCTCTTCTAGCACTGATGCAATGATTGTTCATGCCTACATAAGAAGACTCAAAAACACCACATGAAATTTCATAAACTTCTTCAGCCTCAAAAGGGATTGAATCTTTAGGCTTGGTTAGAAAATTACTAATTTTTTGATAAAGAGCATATGCTGTCTTTATGTTGCAGCATTTTAGAATACATCCAATATTGTCAGTGGTTCCTTTTATATAAGGCATACAAACTCTAATAGCTGATTATTCTTTTTATTTTTAGCTTGAAATAAGGCTTGATGTATACATTTTTTTAATTATAACCATTTGATAACAATACATTATTTATTTGATGTATTTCTTCTTTTAGATAAGATTTATCTGAAAGGTTAATTGCACTGGTAAATAGTGTTTTGGCTACAAAAAATGAGATGAAAATCTTACATGGATGAACCTGCAAAATATGTTTTTTATATCTGCAACCCGTGAAAACATTCATATGAATATATATATATATTATAGATCTCACAAAACAAGCTCTTAACATGCTTTGAGAATATGAGCTTTATTAAAATATCACTACTATTTTTCATTTCAACAAAAAATAAAAAATTTACATTACATTTTCAACACATTACATTGTAAATATATTTTTATACATATCTCTTAGTGTAATATTATATAAATAAAATGGATAAATATATTTGAAATATTAAACATGTATTTGTATTGTTTATAATTTAATATGGTGAATGCAGTAACAAAAACAAAACATATAGCAAAAAAATAATAATAATTTTATCCAAATTATATGCTTTATTATTTACATATTCATTTTCCTTTTATAAAATGGGTCAATGTACAATCTTACAATACCATTAATAATATTTAATTTTATATTGATATTATAGCAACACTGTTAATATTTCATAAGTTAACATATCCACCATCCAAAAATCAACAAGAAGAAGGATAAAAAAATTATGACTGATATCTTAGCACATATTGAAATACATCTCAAATTTCAATAGATACAACATCCCTTTCTAATAAGAAAAAAAAATGTTTTTTTATAAACTAGCAACAATGATTTACTATTATTTTTTTAAATGTATGCAATAAACAATCTTCACCCAAATATACACAAGCATCTATTCTTTTCTTCTTCCTCATCTCATATATATTGTTTAATAATTCAATTCTAATGAATTTTAAATACATTCTTAATATGCTCATCAAAACAAGATAAAACACATTCACTGTTTTTATTTTCATCTTCTTAATATTTTCCCATTTGTTCATTATAGGTCTCCAGTAAATAACGTCAAAATATCATGACTAAAAAAATTGATTCATTTAAGGTTTATTAAAAATGTATCATAAAGTACAATTATATATCTATGTTCTTTTCATCCCTTATAAAACTTGTTAATTACAGTCATCAAAGTCTTATTCTAAATCTGAAATTGATCCATTACATTTTTATTTCTTTCAGTAACTTCTTTAATAATATGACTTCAAATTTATTATAGTCAAATAATATAATAGGTAATACTTAAGATTTATTGGTATAAATTAACTAATTCATTGTTTTCACCATAATACCATAAAACATTGACGAAGTTTTTTTTTATATATATAATGCATTTTTAATTTCATTTCAAATGTAATATTCTCTTTAAAAAATCATACTCACTATGAACTTTGAAAATAAACATGTATCTCCAAAACTCTGTTCATAAAGTAAAATTATTTAACATTCCTGTTAAAATTATTTAAAACCAAATATCACTAGCTAATATTTAATAGCTATATTTTTTCATTACCTACCCTTTTTACTTTATTAAAAAAACACATGCATTTCACATCTTCAAGTGGCTTCATAATATTTCTATCTTTAGGATCAAATAATGCAAGAAGCCATGAGATAAATACTTAAAAGATTATTTTTCTTTTTATCACATTCCATACTAACACATTGTCATCTTATAAATATCACTTGTTCAAAAAAAAATATAGCTTATTTTTTAAAATATCAAATAGAGATCTCATATTCTGATCTTAAATATATATAGTTACATTATTATCACCTAACATAAGATCTAAATTCAAATACTACCACAACATGGAAATAATACTCTAATTTTATTAAATAAATTAATTGCATTTACTTGAGTGGTAGTATTGGCTTTAAATTTCAGGCATTGACTGTATCAACTTTCAAATCATCTTTTCATATGAGATAAACTAACTAAATGTAAATTAACCTTTATAATGAGCTGGAGATCAAAATAGTAGAGGTACTAAGTTTAAATTCACTTCCAATACTAAAGTAAAGTCACTAGTTGTTAACTAAATCCAATTTTAATTTCTTAAGAATGTTGCAACTACATTGTGAGCCAAATTGTGCACTACATAATTGTTAATCAGGAACTCTTGAATTTAAATAGCTTTTTGAAAATATTAGGAAAACTCTACTGAACATCCTATTCTAATTTATAATTAAGTATTTAACATTTCACTGGGAATTCCTTTCTACCAATTACTCTGTAGTGAGGCCAGGATATCTTTCAACTGGTGCTTTAGTATCAATTCACATGGAGGTTTGAGCACAAGCACACATCTGCAGTTCAGATGACTCTTTCAAAGAAAATGCTTAATCATACAAATAATTTCAATCCACAATTAGCCCCTATACTAAAACCTTACATCCTAAAGCCTCTAACTTATTAAATCACCTATTCATTATCACTAGTTAATTTCTCCTTGACAAGTTTCAAAGAGTGAACATTGTACATTTTTGTAAAATTATCTTTTATTTTCTATTCATACATAGGTCTATTAATTCTTTAATAAAATCATGACCAGGGCTTTTGACAAGATAAAGCCATCAAAATTTATCACAGTTTTAAACTGGAATTAAGCTTTCCCTCTCCCTATGTAATTTTCAACTACTTATCATATTTATGAATAAAATAACGGAGAAACCTAACTATTCACATTATCATCTATGATACAGTTATTCTTATTATAAGTTTTCTCATGAAAAGAAGTCTTAATCCATTTCTCGGATGGTTTATTCTCTTTTCATTTCACCATATTACTATAAACTGTTCCTAGGCATGATTGCTTAATTTGTTTCCTATAAAAAATATTCCCCCTTTTTTTCATTATTATAGCAGTGACTCCTTCAATAATTATTTGCCACCTTTGATTTGTTTTATAATATATGTTTTTATATCATTGTGCTTCATGTCTATAATCTATATTATCATTAAATTTGCTTTCCAAACTTTTAACTTCTTTGGAACTAATTTTATTTTTCAACAACACTTCATTTATAATACTTTGACTATCTTTAGTCTTTATTTTTCTACTTTGTTGTAGCTGTTCAACATTTGAAAGTTTCACATCTAAGCTTTTCTACTCATTTATATACTTCATTTGCACTAAATCATCAGAACAATTTATCCCTACTTTTTCAAACTTTTCAATTATAGTTATCATTTCTAAAAGCATCTGTTGTGACACTTAATAATTTTTTATTTTTGATTCTTTAGATTCTATCCACATATGACTCTAAATATCTTTTAACTTCCTTATAATATCATTTATCTCTAATCTTGATGCTTACTGAGTATTCTCATAAGTTTGTTTAATTTTCAAATATTTTCCCCCCAATTTTTGATACCCAATTTAACAGGTTATATTCTCATCATCTAAATCATTAAGCCTGACTTCTAATCTTCCCTGTGACTTATTTATTGGTCACTTAATTTATTGAATCTATGATCATAATTATCACCAGATTTTCTCAACTTAATATCCAATTTGTATTTGAACTCATCAAATCTCACATTAGTAGCATTCATTCCAATTTTAAATAAGTCTAACTTATCATTTATATCTTCTCTTAGTTCTCTACTTTGATTATCAATTTTTGATTTATATTTTGTCTTAATTCTATTTTCCTACTTTGATTATCAATCTTATTATCTACTTCTGCAAACTTATGATTTATTTCTCCAAACTTATCATTTACATCTCCGAACTTATTATTTACATTTTCTCTTACTTATCTTACTTCTCTACTTTGACTCTCAGATTTATTATTGATATCTTCTCTTATTTCTCTACTTTGATTATTAATTTTTTCCATCAATTTTCTCAACATTTCTGGAATAACTCCTTCAGATTCTGAAAACATTTTAACACAATTGGTTTTCAAAAATAATATCCTCTGTTTAACCAAAATAATTTATAAAATATCTTAACATAACACATCTGCCCATCCAACCTTCCATCTATCAATAAAATCTACAAAAGAACTACAATACAATCATCTTTAAAATATTATTAATGTATACAAGATACAATATGATATCCCTCTATCTATATATAAGACTCAAATTTCTGATTTTGATTGGCTCTGAGTTGATGGCATTATTTTTAACAGAATAAAAGGTTGCCCTACAGGTTTAGGCAGCATTTTATAACTGTCATAAAAAGGTGATGATGAAATAGCCCTTATAATTGCCATTAAAGTTATAACATCATTTGTAACAGGATAAAAATGAGAGTATATTTTTTTTTTAATGCACCATAGATTTGGAGTCACTTGTGACAAATCAGATATGATAAAACCATAATAGAGTGATCCTATTTAATTATGACTTGAAAATTAAGGCATCATTTATAATAGAATAAATATGTATGTATGCTAACTTCTGTTATAGTGCCAATTATTTAGGTAGCATTTGTAACAGATTGAAAATGTGCAATAAAATAATAACTCTAATATAACCTGAATAAAATATAGCTCAAGTCATTGGTCACCCTATGTAATAGAATGAAAATGCTCCCTGAAGTTGGACATTATTTCTGACTGAATATAATGTAAATCAAATATAAATAATACTGATTTTATAATGTCCTTAAATAATAATATTGTTCATAGCAGAATAAATATAATATATTAAACTAAATGAATATGAATCACTAATTAATTATTCAGTATTTAATATAATCTTTGATTAATCACTTAACAAACAAAACTGTGATAATAATTTTTATTATAGCATCATCAATTCAGACAGCATTTAAAATAAACAGAAACAAACAATAACATCACTTCAGATACCCTAAATATAAACGTTACTTAAATATATATTAAAATAAAGTAATTAAGCCAAATATCAGTGTTTCAAAACAAAGATATATCCTTAAGATGTATTTCACTTATGATCAAATAAAAATTATAATAAATCATTTAATAACTGAATTCTAATATATCTAATGGATCAAACATTACTTATAATAATATAAACTTATGGTAAAATTTAAAGTTGGTCATATCTAAATAAAATAATTTGTGAATGATTAAGATAACAGCTTTAGTATGTATTATAAGTTTACAATGTTCATAATATCCAAATAGATATATGACCCAATAAGTAATTTTAAATTCTAGTTTAATAAAATGATAAATAATATTAACTCAACCATGCTATACTCACATTAATTTACTATTACTAATCACACTATTTATAACAAGGTAAAAGACAATAAAATAATAAATTATACTAACTCAGCCATGCTATATTCTTATATTGACTTTACTCTTGCTAATTAAGCTATTTGTAATCAAATGAAATATTTAATAATGATGATGTAATATCAATGAACCTATTAGATAATCTCAAATATATAGTACCAATCATACCAGTATATAAAACAAGCAATAAATTTCTATTGAATATTTATTTAAGTAGAATTAATTAATCATATCAATTTATTTTACATTTCCTGTAATTAAATTATTAAACCTATATATTATAATGGTCGACAGAACCTCCCTAACCTAATCTGCCATAATAGGGCACCATGAGGCTATTCGAACCTAGAATATTTATACTGTAGGCAGATACGCATGGGAGAGGTTACTCTTTTATCGAACTGAAAACCCCAGTCACTAGCTCAGGGAAAAGCTGAGCTTAAATTATCACACTGGATATTCAAATTAATTCTTAATTTTAAATATTAATAAAATAAATTACTGCCAAAATATTTAATTAAACAAAATCTCACAAGTATTAATGCTAGCTTACTGATATACCGATGTGACCAATGCAAAATGAGATTATTAGCATAACACAATTATGCTAACAAGAATTTACATCTACATCATGATATCATTAGAGAAATAATGAAACATGGTGGGAAAGAATGAGCATCTTCCTCATGATCATTAATAAACCTCATCAACAGACAGGAATGATCCACTGTCCAATTGGTGATACAAAAAAAGAAATTCTTTGAAATATATAGTGGTCTTTGTTGGCTTACTGTCCCAACAAGGGAGTAAAAAAATGGCATAGGAAATATATCTATGACCATTGACAATATGATGGCTACACTCTTAGGCCATATGTTCAGGTGGGTATTACATTCTGTATGCTAGCACGATACAAGGAAATGAGTATCCAATGCATCTACTCAAATTACACTGACATTAAACATTCATATATCTATTCACCAGCACTGATTTAACTACAAAACAATTAGCCCAAAATTAACACACCTTAAACTAACATAATCTTACGAATCTATGCAGCTATTTACGCTTATTTTTAAATTATTAATTTAAAAGAAATTTACGTAAATGGAAATGATATTAACCACATATATATAAAAAATATAAATAAATTAAAATTTTAGTCAGATAAGGCAGAGATTTCTTTTAAAAGTTAAGTGACATTTAAAATACTTGAAAAGTTTGTATTATATAATTAATTGTCATATTTTATTTAAAACAAAAGTTTATACTTTCCAATGTTGTAGGTAAAGTTCATCTTTGCAGTTCTTAACACAATTCAAAGTTCTTTCCATTTCATATTATTCTAGGTGAAGACAAGTCTGTTGTTAGCCAGTTTCTGGGAACCATCATACTCTGGAGACCGCTTCAGATCATTCAAATATTGGAAACATAAATTATTGCTGATCTCTACATTTTGATGATCTGCAATACATTTGTAAATATATTTAAATAAGACACAATTAGCACGAGTAATCCAATCTAAATCTCAACTTCAAAGTTTTCATTTGATATCTTTGTGAATTCTTGTCATCAAATTCCAGGATCGATCTTGCATGGCTTGACTTTTCTCTGAGGACCGTGTGTTTATTTCCATCATTATTGGTCAGCTTTCTTTAGAGCAGACACTCAAAATTTTATCACTAGTATTTTTTAATTTATCTCTTATCTGATTTTATGCTCAAGGACAACTTTGCTATTATGTCAATACAGAAAATCATTTTCATTCTAAGATTAAAAATAACTAATTAACTTTTTTTTTATTTTTTTTTATATTAAAACAATCTTGTTTTTAGATTTTAAAGTTTAAAGAATTATATAATTAGTTTTCTATCTGTGCATTATATACATTATTTAAATAAAATTATTAAATTTTCTTTTTATATATATTCCTACTTGAGAATTATATATTTCCCCCCACTTTTATTTGAAAGTGATGTAATGACATATACTTATTCCGTTACAATATTGTACCAGTTGGTTCACATGATCACACAACTTGATCTAGAATCTGACCACAAGTACCTTGAGTTCAATCAAGCATGAGATACACATGTCAGGAACACTCATGAACTCTGCCCTGTATGCTCAGCTTCCAGACTCAATTACTTATGAATAGCAACTCTGATGATACTAGATTATTTAATTTATTTCTGGTCAACATTACACAGTGAAGAAACAGACACTCAGGGGAAATCATGGCAAGTATGTGCATATATTTGATATAGATGAGCATATATTTTTGACATTAGTGGGATTTTATAACTTTCCAAATCATGACATTAATAATTTAATAACTATATTTTAAAATTAACTACATCAATTAAATAAAGAACTTGCAATGATCAGAGATATTTGGTTTTGATATTATATTTAATCATAAACAGAAATAGAAATTAGAAATTTATACATTGAGTTATATTATATAATTAGCCTCATATAACAAATAAGTCATGCTGAGCTTATTTGCACTTTAACATGAGTATTTTATATGTACATTTATATATTATTGCTTTAGATGTGGTGTTGTGATATTTTAATAAATAATCTAGTGCAATTATGTGGCATATAATTATAACATTTTGCCCAAATTACAAGAGAAACACAACTTTGACTGATTTGAAAGATTTACATAATTGTCAGTTAACTAACTGACCAAATTATTGTAAGTTTATTGAATATAGAAATATACACAATAAAGTTTTATTTACTTTATTTGGGTGATTGACATATGTGGGAGTATTTCTATAAATAAATATATCTACAGTAATTAAGCGACACATCAAAAGAAAATTAATAAAGTTACAAACTACGTTCAATTAGACCATAACATCACATATATAGATATTTATAGGCTTAAGCTTTTAAAAGAGGATAATATGATTAAGAATCTTGGTGTTAACATAAAGACCAAATAAGATTTGTGGGTCCATTTCTTGAAAATAGACTGCTTTATCATTTTGAAATAAAAAAAATATCCATGCTGACTTGCCACACTTTTTGTGGAATCAGCTTTTAGGAGTTGAGGGTCTTGGATGGAGTTGCTATGGGCTGTAGTTTGCCAGAATCTCATGCATGGTTCTCATTGTGTGAGTAGATGGTCCTGGATCATCCATTGCTCTGATTATGACCTAAATGAAGATGAGATGGCATGGCCACTCTGAACACATCTCTAGATAAAGCTTGATTATAAAGAATAATAGCTATGCTAACAATGCTTGGGGTAGACTAATAACTAGTCAAGATATATATAACTAAGCTTATTACCTCTAGCAATAAAATCAACAATAGAATGGTATGATCAGATTTACTAGACATAAATTAAAAGGCATTATTATAAAATGATATTTAAGTTTAACATAAACTAACATTCTGTCCCGTCCCCCCACCTTTATTACATTCTTCAATAAAACTTCATATACATTTAATATAATATAAAATTAAGTCTAAGGTGTGCTTTAATAAAAGTATACATATATGTTTAATTGGGTGAGGATAAAGAACCATACAGGAAATATTTATAATTAATATATTTGTGTTGAATTAATACTGTGCTAATAAATAGATTAGCATTTGTATAACTCATAAACTAATCAAGGGTGGAACTTTATTTCCCCCCTCTGCTGTTTACGTAAAAAGTATAATGAATAAAAAAAAACATTTAAACTATTCTCCCAAACTAGCAAGTGTTTGCAGTTTTAAAAGTAAAAACAAAATAGTTAATCAATTGGCACTCACTCTAATGGTGAGGAGCTAGGCTAAAAATAATACTTGCAAGAGTG
Organism: Epiperipatus broadwayi; assembly: GCA_028023455.1. Lineage (NCBI taxonomy): Eukaryota > Metazoa > Onychophora > Udeonychophora > Euonychophora > Peripatidae > Epiperipatus > Epiperipatus broadwayi. Next base: position 1,313,693 of record JAQFVV010000191.1, on the reverse strand, counting down.
GGAGTTTATTGGCATATTATTTGGGATTTAAAAGATATATATTAGACATAAAATATTAGAAAAATAGTTGCCGTATCAAATTAAATTTGAATTACATTATGAGGCTAATCTAATATATTTATAAAGTGAAATAGAGTCACTTGCATTAAAGATTACATATTTAAAGGTTTATAAAATTAATGAGAGAACACAGGTTGCAAAGCTTATAAGACATTAATATTAAATTCTTCAATATTTAAAAATTACTGAAGAGAATGTTAAAGAGTCTATGATGGTGGCATTTCAATGGCATTATCTTCATTCTTGTGATTTCTGACAAGCTATAAAATTCATGTTTCACCATGGCTCATTTTGAGCCTGAATGTCCTTTCAATCATTTTGGAAGTAGGCAGCCAATTTTTCAGGTTAGTCTGTAAGGCATAGCATCAAGTTCATGTATGTTTAGTGGTAGAGTGGCTGGCTGGCTGGTGGAAGCTGGATTATGCATAGTCAGGAGAAGGTGCATCTTTCCCTACTACTCAATGGTTGTCATATTGAAATTTTGAATGATGTGGATTCATTTGGCTGATGCCTTGCAAATTTAAGTATCCTTCTCTTCTTGACTGAAATTGGGCTCTATTTATATGATTCCTGATTATCTAATGAATGATTTCATGCTCCATTACCTAAGGCTATAAAATGCTGCTATAGATCGATTTTTACATGAAAAATTTACCATTTGTTCTTAAGCTAATACAAAACAATGCAATCAGGTTGGTATGTTTCTAAAATGATTGTTCTAAATCTATTTCTAGCTCAGAAATAGATTTTACTAAATGATAAATTTTCGTTAAGAAAATTGATTTGATTTTTTTATAAGATTAATACATTTGATAATACTAATGGATTTTAGTTAAATATTTTATGTTTCTAGAAGTTTCCAAGCTGATTGCATCATCCTGACTGCTATTACATGACTGTATTTTAATATAATATTTGAATATAATTTTAAATGTATAGTTTAATCTAACAGATACGAATATAAATATTAATTTATACACAATCCCCCATCACTTTTTCCATATACATGTGCTTTATGCACATATACAACTTAATTAAAATATATAAAATATTATTTATACAATTTTAATGCACAAATCAGCGCATAACAGCAGAGCTTCTTCAAATTAAATCACAATTTATTATAAAGTTAATATAAATTATAATACATAATAAATAATGCCCGAGCGCTTTCAAGAGAACTTAGCTCTCATAATCATGGGTAACAAAGAGTAAGTGTAACAAGGTTGCTATGTGTAAATATATGCAGATATATGTAAATTAATTGAACTATATGCGTAAATCTAATTAACCCATTTCTTAGAAATTTTATAACACGCATTAAAATTGTATATATATAGTAGGCAGCTGAGTGTGAAATAATTTCTTTTTATAAAATATTATTATTTAGTTAAGATATTATTAATATACAAAATTAACAAAGCATATGCCACACTTGAATGAGAAGCTATAAAGATACACAGAAATTATTACACGCTAAGCGCTTTCGAGGTCTTTTGCCTCATATTCATAGCGGTACTGTGAGCTGCAGAATGAAAAAATAGGGCAAGGGAAACAAAACAGTATGCAAAGCATATGCAAATGAACTAGATAGTCCAACGTTTGGAGATGTCAAAGCAGGTATCTTGTCTATTGATGGAGTTATTATTGCCATTAATAAAATATGCTTCTCTGATTTTCCGCTTGATGTCATTTTTCTCAATACAGACTATTTTAGGGCTGGAAGGTTCAAACAAATGTCCTGTCTTCTTGGAATGCTCTAAAAATGTTGATGAATTATCATTGTTTTTCATGGCTCTATTATATGTATATCTGTGTTGTGCTGTCCTGTTGATTATGCCTGCCTTGGTTTCTCCAAAATAAATGGCCCGGCAACCAGGTTGTGGGCAAGCTATGCTGTAAATGACATGGGGAGTCTGAGAAGGTTCAATTTTGTCCTTAGAGTTATTGATTAGACGATTAGTGCATGGGGGTGTATGAAAGCTAATTTTAAATTTATTGGCCAAAACCTTGATTAATTGATAGGAGATTTTAGGTATGTGGGGAAGAGTAATATATGGAAGTTTAATATTGTTTTTATTGTCAGTGATTTTCCTATAAAATTGTTTGATTTTATTGTTAATAGTGTTGAGTTTATAGCCTGCTTGTAGTAGGTCTTTGGTGTAAAGATGTATATTATTCTTTCTATCTGCCTCAAACTTCCACAGCTGCATATTTCTATATAAAAATGCTTGCAGGCCTGCCAATTTGTGAGAGCTTGGAGAGTTGGAGTGTGGGTGTATAAAGCCTCTGATTTCAAAGGGCTTTATTATCATTGAATAATTTATACCTCTCTCATCGTGTGTTAACCTAAGGTCAAGGTAATTTAGACTTTGGAATGTGTCTTCTGTTGTGGAATTGATAGTTAGATTAGTATTATGTGTTAACTCTTGTGTAATACTATTTATAGTGTGCTGGTTGGCTAAAATAAATATATCATCTACGTACCGCATGTATATAGTGTGAGGGCTGTCAGCTTGATATTTGGACACGATTAGTCTTTCGTAGTGATTAAGGAAAATGCTGGTTACGATTCCACTGAGGGGAGGCCCATAGGCCAACCACTTTTCATATTGTACCAAACGTGCTCAAATGTTGTATATATATGTTTATCCATCCATGTTAAAAATGTAACGATGAAATTAATGCGTTCAGCTGACATCATGTTGGTAAGTTCTTGTTGGATGATTTGACTAGATTGTTTTCTGTCCACCGATCCGTATAATTCTTTGACGTCAAGAGTAGTCATATAGAAGTTGTTTTCGATCGTGGCTTTTTTGATTTTTTTTCCACAACTTGAAAGGACGAATTAACAGAATAATTTCCAAAGCCCAAGCTGTCTATTAATAGTTGATTAACCATTTTCGCGGTTTGAAAATAATGGACTCCCCCAAAATCCATCATTAAACGCAACGGTTCACCAGGCTTATGGAGTTTAATGTTGGCAAATATTCTTGGAGCTTTAGTGGAGGAAGGATAAACTCGGTAGTATTCCGCAATTGAAATGCCTTTGTTTTTATGAGGACGGAGAATGGATGAAGCAAATTTATCGCGGTTAAGCTTATTGTTGAATTGTGCAACAGGAGTGAGTTGTAGATTTGTAATTTGTTCATTTATTTTCCTCTTATAATCCTGAGAATTTAAAAGCACAAATCTATTGCCCTTATCTTCTTTAAGGCAAATTAAATTATTGCGATCAAGAAACTGTTTCGTAATTTTGATGTCGCTATTCCAGCTATTATCTTTTATATGTAACTGTTTTTGTTTAATAGATTTAGCTATATTTGTTATAATGCTATCTCTATGCGGGTTATTAATTAAATTTGCTTCGACATCAGTGATTAGCTCTAATTTGGGTTGTTTCCATTGTCCTCCTACAAATCTAGGTCCAAGGGATAGAACCCTTGCTATCCTATCAGGTGGGGTAAGGCCAGTTTTATTAACATAAGAAGTTTGCTGTAAGTCAATATTTATAATTTGTTTATAAGCTAAAAATTTGATTTTCAAAATGAAGCGTTTGCGGTGGTTTATTTCTGTAATGTTGAGTTTATCAATAATCCATTGAGGGAGGGTGCTATTTGCTGTTATTGTGAGCCATCTTTTTCTTTCTTTACGTAATGCGTTCTTACATCCTTGGATGATAAAAGTCAAGAGGCGTAACTGTAGTTTATCAATGATTTTGTCACGGTTATATATAGAGTTATTTATTTTTATTCTGCAGCAGTTAGGAACGATATTAAATCTCTTGCATTCAGACAAGAATGTTAGACGCTGTTCCAATGTTTTGACTGAAATGCCAAATCGTAATGTGAGTCTTTGTTGATAAAAATTCATATTTGTAAAGTATTAAAGATTTTAAGACTTCTCATTCGATAATTTAATATACAAAATTAACAAAGCGTATGCCACACTTGAATGAGAAGCTATAAAGATACACAGAAATTATTACACACTAAGCACTTTCGAGGTCTTTTGCCTCATATTCATAGCGGTACTGTGAGCTGCAGAACGAAAAAATAGGGCAAGGGAAACAAAACAGTATGCAAAGCATATGCAAATGAACTAGATAGCCCAACATTTGGAGATGTCAAAGCAGGTATCTCATCTATTGATGGAGTTATTATTGCCATTAATAAAATATGCTTCTCTGATTTTCCACTTGATGTCATTTTTCTCAATACAGACTATTTTAGGGCTGGAAGGTTCAAACAAATGTCCTGTCTTCTTGGAATGCTCTGAAAATGTTGATGAATTATCATTGTTTTTCATGGCTCTATTATATGTATATCTGTGTTGTGCTGTCCTGTTGATTATGCCTGCCTTGGTTTCTCCAAAATAAATGGCCCGGCAACCAGGTTGTGGGCAAGCTATGCTGTAAACAACATGGGGAGTCTGAGAAGGTTCAATTTTGTCCTTAGAGTTATTGATTAGACGATTAGTGCATGGGGGTGTATGAAAGCTAATTTTAAATTTATTGGCCAAAACCTTGATTAATTGATAGGAGATTTTAGGTATGTGGGGAAGAGTAATATATGGAAGTTTAATATTGTTTTTATTGTCAGTGATTTTCCTATAAAATTGTTTGATTTTATTGTTAATAGTGTTGAGTTTATAGCCTGCTTGTAGTAGGTCTTTGGTGTAAAGATGTATATTATTCTTTCTATCTGCCTCAAACTTGCACAGCTGCATATTTCTATATAAAAATGCTTGCAGGCCTGCCAATTTGTGAGAGCTTGGAGGGTTGGAGTGTGGGTGTATAAAGCCTCTGATTTCAAAGGGCTTTATTATCATTGAATAATTTATACCTCTCTCATCGCGTGTTAACCTAAGGTCAAGGTAATTTAGACTTTGGAATGCGTCTTCTGTTGTGGAATTGATAGTTAGATTAGTATTATGTGTTAACTCTTGTGTAATACTATTTATAGTTTGCTGGTTGGCTAAAATAAATATATCATCTACGTACCGCATGTATATAGTGTGAGGGCTGTCAGCTTGATATTTGGACACGATTAGTCTTTTGTAGTGATTAAGGAAAATGCTGGTTACGATTCCACTGAGGGGGAGGCCCATAGGCCAACCACTTTTCATATTGTATCAAACGTGCTCAAATGTTGTATATATATGTTTATCCATCCATGTTAAAAATATCTTAGGCATAGTTATTTTAAAAGAAAATTAAGAAAAATTAGAATATCTAAGTATATGATTGGGATTTGAATTTGGTTTGGTGGTGAAAGATTGGATAGGACTGTAAAGCATAATCTGAATCTCAGATTGACCACTTCAATATTCACAATCAAATCATAAAAAAGTATTAGCATTTATTATAATCAAGTATGGATATTATCCATTCAACTAAATTGAAATATAATTACAGCAAATCATTCTGACTTATAACAGAACAAAATATAACTACTATCATTTTTGTAATTGAATAAGATTAAGATCTTATTATGCAATACTTATTCAATCAATAATAATTTAGGTAGGGCACATAAATATTTGATTATAATTATAATATAAAGTTTATATCTAGTCATATAATAATTATAGAATTCAGTACAAAAATAATATAACCATGCTTATTTAATAATCCTGGGATTTGATTTCTGGATTATGTGATACAGTTATTTCAAATAAATTTTTACAATATGGACAGTTTATCTTGTTTCACTTGAATGTCATTAATCAATGAATATATTTGCACAATTGGACAATAATTAGACAAGTTTAGTTGGTTTAAATTAAATTAAAAATTTATTAATAAATAAGTATAAAATATACATATATATATGTGTGTGTATGATGAATAGATTGTAAACAATCAATATGTATATGTACAATCTAATGGAATATGTAACAAATCATCAATTAACCTTAATTTCATATTTACATAGTAATTGCCTATTAATCTCCAATTACTTAATAATAAATGCAAAACATACATGTGTATGTATCACAAATGTGTTACAGAAACACTCATAATTTCCAAAATATAAGAGTTTAATATATACATCTTTTATATATAATATATATATAATAAAAAATACATATATATTTATAAAGATGAATTAATTGTAATATAAATTTAACAGAATAAAATGAAGTGAACTTATTGTGATAATTTTTTTTGGACTTTAATTTATAAATATAAATGATATATAGAAAGTTAATTTATAATTACTGAAAAAAAATTGAATATTTTAAATTAAAATAATTATTATACCACAAGATAGAAGTTTAAACTTAGGAAAACATAACTCTTTTATATTTTAGTATGTATATAGTTCATTGATGAACTTAAAACTATATATTCTTCATAATAAATTAATTTACATTTTAAAAGAAGATAGACATTCATATATTGTTTTAGCCATCTAACATGAGCTGGAACTCACAAAATTTACTTCAAACCCAGTCCAGCCTGAGATTTAAGTCAGGGACCAGTCTGGATTCAAACCCTCTCTAAGTTCCAGATCTAACACCTAATGAATAACATAATAGTGATGGCACATGAGAATTAATTTTAATCTGACCCACTAGCAGAGTGGAGAAGACAATGAGACATCTATCAACTATAACTAAACTAAAATATATATAAGTATGGCTGTACATTTGGAAGTGGAAAAAGAGGAATTCGAACTACTCAGACAAGTTGGATAATAAAAATTAGTTTAATATAATGACAAATTGTTTACATACATTTATAAATTAATGGGCTACATTAGTATGTGTGTGAATGAGTAAACGGTCTACCAAATGGTATATAATTACATAATGTCATTCATGCTATTATTTCTCTTATGCTCTTTTATTAGCTAAATAATATATTATAAATAAACACACATATTTGGTGGATCCAATATTAAGATGCCAATCGAGTATTAGAAGGAATTTACATAAAATTGCTATTATCACTTTGGGTTATGTTTCTGAAACATGGTGACTAACATTATTACTTTGGGGAGCATTCTGAGATTCATTACAGCTATAATACAAACTATTTTCATGCCATTACGGTCATGAATATAAATAAAATACATTTGAAAACATATTTGATTATATGACAAAATACTTAATGAAACTTCTTTTAATTAGCACTTGTAAGAAGAACGCTTATTTTCCCCAAGGCATATAGATATTCTTAAATACAGAAATAAGTTACGATGGTTAGATTGTATAAGACTGAAATAAATTTAATTAATAAAACTTGACATAGTTGGAATTTATATATATTTTGAGCAGAGCACGATTTTAATATTAGAGCATTAAAACTGAGTCATGAAGCAAAAGAAATAATAATACAAAGTTTACGGGACTGACATAATAACCAAGAAATAACAGGAAAAGTAATGCTTCTGGACAAAAAATGAAGTGGATAGGCATGTTGTGGACATCACCAACATGTAGGCCTTTTTTTTTTTACAAAGAAAGTGGATAGGCATAGCATGTGCCAGACTTATGGGAATCACTGCCAGAGGCCTTTTTATATGAAATAAATGGTTCTGAGAAGGTCAACTATCCTCAGAACAAGGCTTGAGAAATAAATCTATGGGTTTGAACTTGTTGCAACCCCCAGATTAGAAGATTAGAAGCACATAACATATATATACAAAGATAGGCCAAATGTCAGTAATGCAGTAATGATAAATGTCACTAATGACATTGAATAAGTTTTACTGCATTAAAATGAATGACTTTTATTTGAATGCCATAATTTAGACAAATAATACACTATGCCACTATTATATATATATATATATATATATATATATATATATATATATATATATATATATTATATGATATATATATATATATATATATATATATATAGGGATTTCATTTAATAAAATATACATTAAGATTTGACCCCCTCCTTTTCTGCTATTTAAAATAAATAAATCCCACCTTCACTGATTTTATAATAACTGGAATATTTTAAATACTGTATTTGATATTTTTGAGTATGGAACAATAAAATAAAAACTAGCAGTAATATATATAGAAAACAATTAAGTAACCCTTTCAGAATTGAATAATAACATAAAATAAATAAGGTTTCAGAGCATTAATTAGCTTGAGTTCTGGATTCTCCCCAGGTAGAGTCCAGAATTAAATAAACAAATTTTTATACTAAAACATAAAAAAATGTTGACTCATAAAACAATCTGGTGAGCATATTAATTAACAATACATTATTGAAAGTCAAAAAAGATTTTAGAAATTACATTCGCCAGGTTTCTGGAAATTGGCATATTAATAATAAGCAAACATATATATAAATCAAATAATAAATACATATAAATAAATGACTGCACCAAAGTTAAGGAAAGTTAAGAGCATATGAGAGAGAATTAAATTTATAGAAATTACTTAAGAGCAAATTAGATATTATATATTAGAAATAAAGTTAAATAATACATTAAGAGAATAAGTCTTGATAATAGAGTTTGAGATTACTTAGACTAATTTTACTTATGGCTTGAAATTTACCTTGCAATATTTTAAGAGTCCATATTTTAAACTCTGCTCATGCATGGCAATTGGTTCTTAAATAACAGCAAGCTTTCATTCAGCATTCCACAATTCTCCAGTCAGGCTTTTACTTCATTCTATGGGAACATGATATTACTGCAGTGGCAGATAATGATCCAAGAGGGCCAAGAAGGGTGGTGGACTTACTACTACATCATTTTAAGTTTCACAGAAATGTGTAGTATGTTAACAATAGTTCTCTCAATAGTAGCTAATCTGTTGGTGATTTAAAATATGACCATTTTATACTCTGCCCAGGTATTTCTGGAATGCTTTTAATTACATAGTTTTTAGCTTAAAATCTAATCTTAAAAAATTCTTACTTTTTCTTTATCCATTGTTTTTGAAAGATGCAATGTTAGATAATGTCCAAAAATAAATTCAAATCTATTTCCAGATTAGAAATAGATTTGACAAAAATGTTTATAACAAAAAAATCTTAATCCCCATTTTATTTTAAGTAAAAACTTTAATTAAAAATACCTTCCCCAGATTAAAACAATAGTGTTTCCAACCCTTTAATTATTGTTGGACAATTAATGGTTGCATCTTCCATCTTGGATTTTATAAAATACAGTTTAATAGGGAAAAAAAGTACTTTAAAAAGAAAAAGTTGTATAAATGACATATAATAAAAAATTTACAAAAAAATTAATATTTTGTTAGTAAGTTCTTGCTCCTATGCTATATATACATTTGAGCCGATCTTCTGTATTTTAATAAAAAGAATGAATAATCAAAATTAATAATAATAAAATGTTATTGAAAGTTAAAATTTATTAATTTAGGTGTGCATCTCAAATATATACATAAAATATATATACTGAAGCAATCGGATCTGAGTTCGATCCTAGCTTCATGACATCTAGCCTAAGCCCACTTCAAACCTTAGTACTAACCTTGAATTTCCAATGCAATGGGGCTTTATACGTTCAATCCACGCTAATTTCCATAAAGGAAACTTATTTTATAAATGCATATTAAAATTAATTCTTTCAGATTAAATTGATCAATTCTATTAATAAATTCATGAAAAATATTCATGAATTTATATATATTACAACTGCGTGGATTGTGCATATATATTTGTAAATATTTAAATATATATAATTGTTCGAAAGTTTCATTGCGTCGGGAATATTTGTTTTTTTTTTATTTTTAAATAATTTATTGATTAAAAGCTACATTCTTTTGATAAGCTTTCAGATTGTCCTTTCCAAAAACAACAGTTAAAGTAATTAGAAAAAAAGATAAGGATTTCCTAATTAAAATCATTTTCAGATTTTAAGAATTCATTTTCTAATTAGAAAATGAATTCAAGTTAATGAGTTTGAAAGCCTTATCGAAGGAATGTATCTAAAAACAACCAGTAAATCTAAAAACATTGATAATAAAAGAAGCGCGAGCCTGAAGGCATCTGTGGACAGCATATATAGGTTTGAAAAGTTTGGGAAGAAGCCATCTTTGCTGTAGAGAAGTGCAATAAACTCTGTGCATTTTAAATTGTATTTCAATCATGGTGAAGGGCTAAACGTCAGGAATCTGGCTATCAGTTCCTTAAGTCCCCAGAAAATCTTCAATGGAGCTGCTGAATCTTTTCCGGACCAATCATGCTGCTAAAATAATGAAAATCAATAAAATGCTGTCCAAGTAATCAACTAAATGCATGCCTACATTTTCCTCACCCGGATGTGTAACTTGAAGGAGCCCAGCATGGATGATTGGGTAATATATATATATATATATCTAAAATGAACCTTAAACCTTCTGGCCAGTTCCAAACTTTATCTTACACTTCCTTTTAGAGCTCTTTTATTCTTTAATGTATAATCTTTATAAAACCTTCTATTTATGCTATGTAAATTTATATAGTAATTATCTCAATCTCTAGTCTTTAAACTTTTTCTTTTCTTACTTGGTGGTTCATTTACTATATTATATATAACGTGTGATTTATTAATGTCATTTATTTTTAATTATATGCCAATAATCTTTCGACTCGATGATCTCCTTCGTTTCCTTTGCCTTATACAAGTAATATAAGATTAATTCTGATAGTTAATTTTCGCCCATTAGAACTAGATTTATACAGTTCTATCAATCATAGAGTCAAAAGAAATTATTAAATGATTGTTATTTTTATCATTAGCTAATAATAAATTATTAGCCCATTTCTAAGCTGTGCTACCGCTATTTTCTCGTTTCACTAATATTTATTTATATATAATCTTAAAATGTTTTTTGCAAAGGGCCGATAAAGGAATCAAATAAATATATTTTAATTCAACTTTGTTATTTTCTATTAAGATTCAGGAAGGGCACGATGTTTGGGGCATAATTAATATGATTTACAAACACTTTAAAATAGTTTTCTACTTAAAAGCTCGTTTGACTTTAATTCATTTGATCAAGTCATCACATAGAGCATTCTATATGGGTTTTATTAATTAAAAGATGATTACCAGGTCATCATTTTTCCGAACGTTGCTGATGCGAGCCATGTCCTGCTTCACCGGCTTGTCCTCGGTGATATTACTGTTGTTAAATTACATAGGAAGAAAGTACTTCCTCACTTGCTCATTTTATATTTGGAACACCAAAGGTTCAAGGCTACGACCCAACCTGGTTTTCCATGTTCTATAGATCCTTCATATAGGGCATCAAAGACTTGTCAAATACAAGCCGCCCTGCTATTTTCTCAAATCACAGACAAGCCATTATTTTTCATATATATTCTTATAGCTCATAAGTCGTCAGTACCGTTTATTTCTCAGTTCCAGTAAAGCTCGCTCTGATGCTCGTAATTCGTGATGAAGTGATTTCAATTAAAGTCGAACAAATTCTCAAATATATTTAATTAAATAAATTTTTCCAATAAAGATTAAAGTTATGCCCTAAAATACATATCTTGCTCTTCATGAATGAATTTGCGAATGTGAAAATAAATCTCACATTCTGTCGTAATAAAATAGAGTAATCATTTCCTTTACTAATGAATACCTTTATCTGCCTTTATTTTCTTGTCAGGGGCATAGACATAGAATTCCAACATTATGTAATATTCATTGGCATATAATAAAGACCGCCACTCTTATTATAATTCTAAACTATATTAAGGCTAGAGGTAACTAATACAATCATTATTTTATTCAAACAAAAACAAATTATTATTATTAAATATTTTCTAAACACACTTAGTTTCTTAGTTCTTAATTCTTTTATCATTATTTTAATGTTAATGCTCGCTGTCTGTGTTGGCAACCCGAACATATACATATGATTTGACTTAAAATTATTTTTAGTCAGTTTATTATCAGATATTAGTGTCAGTTCAGGGGTCTCTGATCCTCACCAACCGTTGAGCTAGTTTCTTGGTGCATAGCACTGTGCCGTCGATTTCTACTATCTGACCTGTTGAGTTGGTTTGAATTCAGTTTTGAACCACCTGAATTTGGATCCGACTTGCGTTCTTTTGGTGGGTTTTTCGACCGATACAATACATGACAAAAGGAGCGGGATGGGATATAGGTTTGAATACAGGTTAGTAGATGGAACTATGAAGCTCAATCTTAAGCTAAGATTGACTGCTTCAATATATATATATATATATATTGGGTCATTAATACAAGTGATAGCAGGTTTTTACGTATATAAAACTTGTTTTGTTTTTCATAAATGTACCTTTAAAGTTTTCTTGCAATGATATAGATTGTAGAAGCTTTGATTATGTGGAGAAACTGAACTCATATCAGACCCATATAGCTATCTAGTTTGATAGGCTGAGTTTGAAGACATTTAGGTGTCTAAAAAATTTATGCTTGCAAACTGATGGAAACGTTTTGCATAAACACTTGGAGTCAATATTTAGGTCTCGTTTCTAACTCCTATCCCTTCACTGATGAGAGCAAATCAGCTTGAAATCAGCTGATCTGAGGATGGAGCAAAATGAAAGAGACAGTGAATATTGACTCGGACATTTATGTAAACAAATACGCTTGTTTGGAGGTCTTGGTAAAGCTCCATCTATTGATCATTAATACAAGCGATAGCAGGTTTTTACATATATAAAACTTTTGTTTTATATATATATTATATATATTAATGACAAATATAAATAAACAACCTGAATGAAAGTTTTTAAATACTGTATTTCCAGTATGGCATAATAATTCTAATGTCTATATTTCAAACTAAAAAACTAATAGTATGTCTTTATTTCACAAAAGTTATAATGTATGTACAAGAACTTTTGTCAATTCTGATATTTTATGTTGATATTCAAATTATTCTTTCAAATAATAATTTGGTTCATATAACACTACACACATAAGTATTATTTTATATTTATGATGAAGATATCTTTTCTTGAGCAAATATTATTTTAAAATAATATAATTAAATAAATGCTAGCTTTTACCTAGGACAATACATTGGGAAATCAAACTGATTCATATTTCAGAAAAATTTTGTCAATTCAATCTAATAAAATTACATAAGTGAGTAAGTATAACTTTTATACACCTTCTGATGTTTGTATTCAATTTTTAAAATATAGGCAACATCCATTTCAAAAGATTTTAATATTCTGATGATTCATGAAGTAATGATGCAATTCCAATGATGCACCTTTTATAATAAATTGTCATTATCTCATAAAATTTTCTCAATAAGCTATCCCTGTCCATGGGCAGACAATGTTGCTTCCTACCCCTCCATTTTGTTGTCAGTTATATACTTTCAAAATAAATAAATAAAAATCATATAAAGAAAGTTATATAGGCTTTTGTTTAAAGCAAAATCAAGAGAGAGACGAATGAATTTAAACTTTTTAATCCTATTTATAAGATTTTCTTATTAATGTCAATGTAACTATAGTAATCATCTATATTCACTTTTTAAAGCAATTTCCAGTATTGTTCTTCTAATAAAAATTGTATTATTCAACTAATAAAAATAAATATTTTAAAAATATTACATATAACAAAAATGTACATTTTTAAAGTACCAATACTATTTTTCATCTCAACAAAAAATAAACAATTTACATTACATTTTCAACACATTATATTGGAAATATATTTTTATACTTATCTCTGAGTATAATATTATACAAATAAAAAGGATAAATATTTGAAATATTAAACATTTATTAGTATTATATATAATTTACTATGGTGAATGCAGTAACAAAAGCAAAACATATAATGAAAAAATAATAATTTCATGCAAATTATTGGCTTTATTATTTACACATTCATTTCCTTTTTTAAATGAATAAAGTCAATGTACAATGTTACAATACTATTAATAATAAATAATTTTATATTAATATTATTATTGCCATAATAACACTGTTACTAACACTGTTACTATTTCATAAGTTAGCATATCCACCATCCAAAAATCAAACAAGAAAGAAAGATAAAAGAAATTATGACAGACATCTTACCACATAATGAAATATATCTCAAATTCAGCTGGTATGTGTATAACTTCTATTGTATGTTGAAATATTCACTTATATATATATATATATACATATATATATATATATATAATAGTTATTTTAAGATAACTTTAATTAAATATAAAATTCTACTATTAATTTTACATATAATATAAATATTAATTTTATAATTTTTATTATCTACTTTATCATAATTTATCAATTATTTTTATGATATATAAATAACTTTTAAATACAAGCAAATATCTTCTCACTGTAGTATTGTATTACAAAGTTACTCTGCTTATCTTTGCGCATAGAATTTAATATATATATATATATATACTGTACCGGTCAAAACATGTTTATCCATCTAACATGAGCTGGAACTCACAAAATGTACTTCAAACTCAGTCAAGCCTGAGATTTAGGTCAGGGACCAGCCTGGATTCGAACCCACTCTCTAAGCCCCAGATCAAACACCTAATGAATAACATAATAGTGATGGCACATGAGAATTAATTTTAATCCGGCCGACTAGCAAAGCTGAGCAAAATAAAGAGACATCTATTACTATGACTAAACTAAAATATATATAAGCAGGCTTTACTTTTGGAAGTGGAGAAAAGAAAGAATTCAAACTACTCAAATAAGTTAGACAATAAAATATATTTTAATATACTGACAAATTATTATACATTTATAAATTAATTATATACATTAGTGTGTATGTGAATGAGCAAGCGGTCTACCAAGTGATAGAGGATTACATAGTGTCATTTACGCTATTATTTCTCATATGATCTTTATTAGATAAATGATATATTATAAATAGACACACATCTTTGGTTGGGTCCAATATTAAAATGCCAATCGTATATTAGAAAGAATTACATAATACTGCCATTAACGCTTTGTTTTATGGTTCAGAAACGTGGTGACTAACATATATTTTTCTAGTAGCATTCCGAAATTCATTATACATATGATATAAACCATTTTCATGCCATTGAGGTTGTGAAAATAAACAAAAGACAGTTGAAAGATTATATTTGAAACTATGACAAAATATTTAATGAAAATTTATTTTAACAATAGTAAGACAAACGCTTTATTTTTCCAAGGCATATATTCTTAAATATAGAAGTAAGTTACGATGGTGGGATTGTATGATAAGATTGAAATAACATTAGAAATTAATCTGGCTATTAATATTTGGCATTGATATATATTTTGAGCAGAAGGCATTTTAATATTAGAGCATTAAAACTGGGTCATGAAGCAAAAGAAATAAATATACAAAAAAGTTTGCAGTACTGACATTATAACCAAGAAATAACAGGAAAAGTTGTGCTTCTGGATGAAAGATGAAGTGGATGGGCATAGCATGTGCCAGACTTAGGGGTCACTGCCAGAGGCCTTTTGATACGAAGACAGTGGACATGCATAGTGTGAGCCAAACTTACGGGATCATCGCCAGAGGCATTTTATACAAAATAAATGTTCCAGATAGCTCAACTATCTACAGAAAGAGATATGAGAAGAAATCTATGGGTTCGATCTTGGTCGCAACCCCCAGATTAAGAAGCACATATATCCATATATGAAGATAGGCTAAATGCCAGTAATACAGTAATGATACATGTCTCTAATGACATTGAATAAATTTTACTGCTTTTAAAATAAATGACCCTAGTTTGAATACTATAATTTAGACAAATAATACACTATGCAGTTATATATATATATATATATATATATATATATAGAGAGAGAGAGAGAGAGAGATTTTACTTAGAATATACTTGGAGATTTTATTTAGAAAAAGTAACATTAAGATTTACCCCCATCCCTTTTCTACTATTTAAAATAATTCTATCCCACCTTCATGGTTTTTATAGTAACTGGAATATTTAAGCTTATATTTTAAGAGTAAATAAAAAAACAGTTACATAGAAAATAATTAATGGGTCACTCTTTCAGAATTTAATTAAAAAAAACATTTTAAAAGGTTTCAATGCGTTAATTAGCTTAAATTCTGGATTTACCCCAGGTAGAAAATCCAGAGTTAAACAAATATATTTTTATAATAAACTAGCATAAATAAAATGTTAACTCGTAAAAACAATCTGGCGAGTATATTAATTAATAATGCATTGCTTTAAATGGATGTTAAAAACCTTAATTCACGAAGGTTTACTTAAAAGAAAGAAAAGATTTTACAAAATTCAACTCGTCAGATTGTTAGAGATTGGCAGAATAATAATAACTAAAGCATATATATATAATCAAGTAATAAATAATTATATAAATAATTGACCGCACCAAAGTTAATATGCTTATGAGAGAGAATTAAATAAAATAAATTACTTAAGAGCAAATTACATATTAAAACAAAAACAAAGTTAAATACATTAGAAGACATATTGATAGATGAGTTAGATTAGATTTAGTTTGTGGTGATGGCTTGAAAAGTTACCTGGTAATTTTAAGAGTCCGATTTAAAATATTGCATGTGCACGGCAATTGAAATGAAAGTTCTTAAATAACTGCAAGCTTCTATTAGCATTAAAGTTCTTAGGTCGGGCTTTTACTTTCTCTTGGGCAGCAGAAAAAGATAGCTGCTGAAGATGATGACCCAACCTGGGCCGAGAAGTGATGGATTTACAGCTACATTATTTAAGTTTCAAGCGACGTGTAATATGTTTACAATCAGTTCTCTCAATAGTAGATAATCTCATCTGTGACTCAAAATTCAGTCATTTTATACTTTTTCTTTATCAGTTGTTTTTGAAGATGCAACAGTAAGATAATGTCCAAAAATAAATTCAAATCTATTTCCAGATTAGAAATAGATTTGACAACATGTTTTCAACAAAAGTATCTCTAATCTTAATCTTATTTTAAGTAAAAACTTTAATTAAAAATACCTTCCCCAGATTAAAACAATAGTGTTTCCAACCCTTAATTATTTTTAGACAATCAACTGTAGCATCTTCCATATTGAATTTTATAAAAATATACAGTTTAATAGAAAAAGTACTTTAAAAAGAACAAGTTTAAAAAATGATGTATAATAAAATATTTACAAAAAAATCAATATTTTGCTCCTATATATATTTGAATCGCACCTTTTTAATAAAAAAGAACTAATAATTAATAATAGAATTAATAATCATAAAATTAATAATAAAATGTTATTGAAAGTTAAAATTGATAAATTTAGGCGCGCATTTCAAATATATACATGACATATATATATATGACAAAAGGAGCAGGATAAGATATAGGATTTAAATATATGTTAGTAGGTAGAAACATGAAACACAATCTTAAGCTAAGATTGACTGCTTCATTTCTCCACACATACAATGAAACAAAAAAAAACAAAAAAAAATGCATTGACTAGGAGTTTTCAAGTGACGACCAAAAGAACGACGAAAATTTTCAAAATTCAATACACAATCTTGTTATATAAAACTATATATATATATATGAAGTATCATTTGGGGATGTGAATATTTGTTCAACTGTTTAATCCAGAAAAAAAAAAAATGTTTTCCCACATCTATATAATAAAAAAAAATTTCTATGCTTGAGATACAACACAATTTCTCCACACATATGGGTTTCCAAGAAAATATATAGCAATGCAATACATATAAAATTTTCAAACACATCTGTTCCTACACATCGCACATACACACCTATGTACATATATATGCAGTGCTACATATACAAGTACATAAATATTACACACATATACTTCTACATATCTTACACAGTACTACACACTATTGGAAATGACAGAAAAAGAAAAAAAAACTTTGGATAAAAGTTGAAAAAAAAAATCCATACACGTGCCAAATTTTTTCACTTTGCTTTTAAAATAAACACAAACATTATATACTCAATTACCAAAAAAAATTTCTATACATATATTTCTTCTTTTTAAAAAAAATCAACTCCTGCATAACCACTCACTGCTCCCACACTTTCTATATATCTGCCCAACTATAGTTTAGCTGAAAATTTAGCTTTTGCTTGCAGAAAAAAAAATTGGTTTATTTAAGATTTTATACTAATCTAGTCATTTCTTTTAATTTCTCTTGGTTGCACCCCTACATCTGAAAAGAAAACTCATAGTTTGGTTATTACATGTTTAAACTTTTATACATCATAGCATTAAGCCAAAAAAAAAATTGTTCTCAATAATTTTTTTTTATCTGAGTTCGAACCCTCCATTTCCAATATTTTTGCATTTGACTCACTACTGGTTAGCAAATTTTTTTTTTATAAGGGTGCCAGCTAAGACAGAGTGATCAATGATTTATGAATTATTTATACATTTTTCATATATGTCTCAAGAACAAAAAACTTTATATATGACATTGAAGAAAAATACATATGTACTATGGTTGTAGTACATGGGTTTTAACTTTAAACAGTGAATTTTACACTTTGAACACATTATTTTAAACATATCAAACATGGAAAAAATTATATAACAACTTTTTTTAAAGAATATATATATAAACCGAATTCAGTACTCAGGGTATGTGGGTGTTTATATCAAAGCCTCATGGTGGGAAGCCAATCTTGAGAGAAAAAAAACCCATATACCGGTCAAAACATGGTTATCCATCTAACATGAGCTGGAATTCACAAAATGTACTTCAAACCCAGTCAATCTCAAGATTTAGGTCATGGACCAGCCTGGATTCGAACCCACTCTCTAAGCCCCAGGTCAAACACCTAATGAATAACATAATAGTGATGGCACATGAGAATTAATTTTAATCCAGTCGACTAGCAAAACTGAGCAAAACAATGAGACATCTATTACTATGATTAAACTAAAATATATATAAGCAGGCTTTACTTTTGGAAGTGGAGAAAAGAAGCAATTTGAACTACTCAAATAAGTTAGTCAATAAAATATATTTTAATATACTGACAAATTATTATACATTTATAAATTAATTATATACATTAGTGTGTATGTGAATGAGCAAGTGGTCTAC
Organism: Epiperipatus broadwayi; assembly: GCA_028023455.1. NCBI lineage: Eukaryota > Metazoa > Onychophora > Udeonychophora > Euonychophora > Peripatidae > Epiperipatus > Epiperipatus broadwayi. The sequence goes on along the minus strand of JAQFVV010000191.1, from coordinate 1,294,586 downwards.
CAAGCGATAGAGGATTACATAGTGTCATTTACGCTATTATTTCTCATATGCTCTTTATTAGCTAAATGATATATTATAAATAAACACACATCTTTGGTTGGGTCCAATATTAAAATGTCAATCAAATATTAGAAAGAATTACATAATACTGCCTTTAACGCTTTGATTTACAGTTCAGAAACGTGGTGACTAACATATATTTTTCTAGGAGCATTCTGAAATTCATCATAATATGACATAAACTATTTTCATGCCATTGAGGTCATGAAAATAAACAAAAGACAGTTGAAAGATTATATTTGAAACTATGACAAAATATTTAATGAAAAATTATTTTAACAATAGTAAGACGAACGCTTTATTTTTCCCAAGGCATATACTCTTAAATATAGAAATAAGTTACGATGGTGGGATTGTATGATAAGATTGAAATAACATTAGAAATTAATCTGGCTATTAATATTTGGCATTGATATATATTTTGAGCAGAGCACATTTTAATATTAGAGCATTAAAAATGGGTCATGAAGCAAATGAAATAAAAATACGAAGAAGTTTGCGGTACTGACATTATAACCAAGAAATAACAGGAAAAGTCATGCTTCTGGATGAAAGACGAAGTGGATGGGCATAGCGTGTGCCAGACTTAAGGGTCACTGCCAGAGGCCTTTTGATACGAAGACAGTGGATGTGCATAGCATGTGCCAAACTTAGGGATCACCGCCAGAGGCATTTTATATGAAGATAGAATGTTCCAGATAGCTCAACTATCTACAGAGTTTTTACGAGATAATGAGAAGAAATCTATGGGTTCGATCTTGTCGCAACCCCCAGATTAAGAAGCACATATATATATATATGAAGATAGGCTAAATGTCAGTAACGCAGTAATGATACATGTCTCTAATGACATTAAATAAATTTTACTGCTTTTAAAATAAATGAGCCGAGTTTGAATACTATAATTTAGACAAATAATATGCTATGCAGTTATATATATATATATATATATATATAGAGAGAGAGAATTTTACTTAACATATACTTGGAGATTTTATTTAGAAAAAGTAACATTAAGATTTACCCCCATCCCTTTTCTACTATTTAAAATAATTCTATCCCACCTTCATGGTTTTTATAGTAACTGGAATATTTAAGCTTATATTTTAAGAGTAAATAAAAAAACAGTTACATAGAAAATATTTAATGGGTCACTCTTTCAGAATTTAATAAAAAAAAAACATTTTAAAAGGTTTCAAAGCGTTAATTAGCTTAAATTCTGGATTTACCCCGGGTAGAAAATCCAGAGTTAAACAAATATATTTTTATAATAAACCAATATAAATAAAAGATTAACTCGTAAAAACAATCTGGCGAGTATATTAATTAATAATGCATTGCTTTAAATGAACGTTAAAAACCTTAATTCACGAAGGTTTACTTAAAAGAAAGAAAAGATTTTACAAAATTCAACTTGTCAGATTGTTAGAGATTGGCAGAATAATAATAATAAAAGCATATATATATAATCAAGTAATAAATAATTATATAAATAATTGACCGCACCAAAGTTAATGAAAGTTAAGAGCATATGAGAGAGAATTAAATAAAATAAATTACTTAAGAGCAAATTACATATTAAAACAAAAACAAAGTTAAATACATTAGAAGACATATTGATAGATGAGTTAGGTTAGATTTAGTTTGCGGTGATGGCTTGAAAAGTTACCTGGCAATTTTAAGAGTCCAATTTAAAATATTGCACGAGCATGGCAATTGAAATGAAAGTTCTTAAATAACTGCAAGTTTCTATTCCCATTAAAGTTCTTAGGTCAGGCTTTTACTTCCTCTTGGGCAGCAGAATGAGATGGCCACTGAAGATGATGACCCAACCGGGCTGAGAAGTGATGGATTTATGGCTACATTATTTAAGTTTCAAGTGATGTGTAATATGTTTACAATCAGTTCTCTCAATAGTTGCTAATCTCATCTGTGACTCAAAATTCAGTCATTTTATACTTTTTCTTTATCAGTTGTTTTTGAAGATGCAACAGTAAGATAACGTCCAAAAATAAATTCAAATCTATTTCCAGATTAGAAATAGATTTGACAACATGTTTTCAACAAAAGTATCTCTAATCTTAATCTTATTTTAAGTAAAAACTTTAATTAAAAATACCTTCCCCAGCTTAAAACAATAGTGTTTCCAACCCTTAATTATTTTTAGAAAATCAACTGTAGCATCTTCCATATTGAATTTTATAAAAATATACAGTTTAATAGAAAAAGTACTTTTAAAAAAAAAAGTTTAAAAAATGATGCATAATAAAATATTTACAAAAAAATCAATATTTTGTTAGTATTTTGCTCCTATATATATATATATATTTGAATCGCAACTATAATACTTTAATAAAAAAGAACTAATAATTAATAATAGAATTAATAATCATAAAATTAATAATAAAATGTTATTGAAAGTTAAAAGTGATAAATTTAGGCGTGCATTTCAAATATATACATAACATATATATATATGACAAAAGGAGTGGGATAAGATATAGGATTTAAATATAAGTTAGTAGGTAGAAATATGAAGCACAATCTTAAGCTAAGATTGACTGCTTCAATATATATTATAACGATCCAAAAGAAAGTGAAGATCGAATCCTACCACATCTTCACTACAAGGGCGCCATCTAGGCATTTGAACCTAGAAAAATTTATAAAGTAGACAGATACGTATTGTTAAGATTCCATTTTAGTTAAATGTTTATACCGTTAGCCCAATGTCACTAGCTCAGTGGAGTTGCAGAGAGAATAATCTATATCTTTAATTTATATCTTAAATATAAAAAAATAAAAGCCACTGCCAGTAATTAATACACAAACAATATTTATTTACGCACATATATAATCATTTTAAATTTGAGGAATAACATTTATTATTTAGATTTTAATATTAATTGTTAATTTAAATTATTTTTTTTAAGATTTTACGATTGTCCATACAAATGAATTTAATATTTTTTTTTATTAAGATCATCGAGTATGAATAGACTATGTAGATTGTATTTGAAAAGAAAATATTCTATCTTTTATTTAACTTTAGGCCAAAAGTTCGCAGTCAAACTGGTGTCAATCCATCTGATAAATTGATGTATTCAATGTAGCATGAAAATACAACAGCACTATTGTAACGATCCAGAGAATAGAGAGCTTAACGTGATCTGCACTACAGGGCACCATCTAGGCATTTGAACCTTGAAAAATTTATAAAGTAGGCAGATACGTAAGTCAAAAAAAAACTTTTTTTTTTTAATAAATATATTTTGATATCCGGTCGTTAGCCCATGTCACTAGCTCAGTGGAATAGCAGAGATTAAATAATATAATCTAAGAGTATATAAAAAAAGAATAAAATAAGCCACTGCCAGTAATTAGCATACAAACATTTATTTATGCACATATATATAAGATTGAAAATTGTTTTAGTATCAGTTTACATTTTAACATTTAACATTATTTTTAACTTTACTTTAGATTTTAATTTACATTTTAATTTCTATTATATTATAAGTTTACATTTTAATTAAGTTCACACAGATGGAATTATAAAAATTTGTTTTAATAATGTTGAATATAGATCGGTTACACAGATTACAAAGGTCAAAAACATTTCAAAATAAACATGATACTGACAATTGCAGAGGGAAATTTATAAGTAACCCAATAGTATTCACCATAAGATACTTGCATTGTCACCAATAACTTAAAAGACATCTGAATAAATACATTTTAGATACTCACCGTAAGGTATCATTATTTATCGAATGTCTATATATTTTGATCAAATATGAAAACCCAAAACCTACTTAACCGATAACCAATCCATGCAAGTGTCTATAAACAACTTAAATTTAATGCATTTTTATTTAGTGTCGAGTATGAATAGACTACATAGATTTGCATTTGAAAATAAAACATTCTACCCCTATTTAACCTTAGACTAAAGGTTCGCAGCCAAAACTGGCATCAATTTATCTGATATATCGATGCATTCAATGTAATACAAAATACGGCAGCACCAAAAAGTTAAGAGAAGAAATTGCCTCTCATCAAATAGGAATATTACATCTTTCTGACAAGAATAGCAATAAAAAAAACTCCATAGAAAGGAACTGCATTCTCCGTCTTATAATTCCTTCCATAGGCAAACGGGTGAGTGCGGGGTATGAAATGATTGTGCCCGTAGCGAATCTGATATTACATCTACTAATCACATCAATATATCCCATCCATTGACCCAATTCAACTATGACTAAGATTACCCTCCCCTAATATAACTTTACAAATCTATACAGCCATTCACGCCCAACTTAAGTTTAACATTTATATAATTAATTTAACGAAAAACAAAAATCATGATAAAACTTAAAGAACAATAAATAAATAAATAAATAAATGGAAATGATTTTACAAAAGAAACACATCAAATAAAATTATAACTAATTAATAAATATTTTAGTTTGGTCAGATAGGATTCTATTGCAGTATTTACCAAAAAGTTTTAAAATTTAGAGTTCTTATTGTTCAAATGAATATAAAGTTCTTATGATTTTTAAAATGTCCAATTTTATCTGTTGCTTGCCATGAACGATGATTTCCCACGCCATCCTAAGATTGGTATTCTGTTGGCCGAATTATTTATCCATCCGGAGGTTTTTGCTTTAACTGGTCCTCAATGTAGAAAATGATAGTTCATTTCTCCTTCTTTCTTAGCAGAACTGAAGGGATTGAAGAGTGCATCTTTTCAATCCCTTCTCCTTCACCTCCACACTAACACATATCTGTCACATCTCTCAATAATCAATAACTAATAATTTTCAAACTTGGCCTTTTATATAAATTTGAAGAATTGAATTTACATTACGTCATCGATGTGATGGTCCTTTCGCTGAGGTCCGATTCCATTGTTTTTCTTTCCTATCTGACCGCTGTTTATACATATAAATGCCCAAGGCTAGTTTACTAATTAAAATAATCATTTCCATTTTCTGATTACTTAATGTGTTTTCCAAAATTAAAGATATATTTTTATCTCTAAATCTTTTTAAGATTTAGTTTTAAAATACTTTTTCTTTAATAAAGTTTTATTTTAATAATTTTTCATCTACGCGATTTTATATATATATACGAGTTTAAGGTTTTCAATTTTTATGTCTAACAAAAAAAAAAAAAAGTTTTTAAATGCGAACTTTTTATTTTAACTTTATGTTTAATAATAAAAAAACAATGTAACGACATCTGTGCTCATTACACTATATACTATACTGTCAAGAATAGACATCTGAACAGTATAGTTAGAGAAGACATTGTATTTTCATGCTACATTGAATACATCAATGTATCAGATGGATTGATGCCGGTTTGACTGTGAACTTTTGGCCTAAGGTTAAATAAGGGATAGATATTTTCTTTTCAAATGCAATCTATGTAGTCTATTGATACTCGATGATCTTAATAAAAAAAATATTAAATTCATTTGTATTGACAATCGTAAAATCTTAAAAAAAAAAAATTTTAATTAACAATTACTATTAGAATCTAAATAATAAATGTTATTCCTCAAATTTAAAATGATTATATATGTGTGTAAATAAATATTGTTTGTGTATTAATTACTGGAAGTGGCTTTTATTTTTTTATATTTAAGATATAAATTAAAGATATAGATTATTCTCTCTGCATCTCCACTAAGCTAGTGACATTGGGTTAAAGGTCTAAATATTTAACTAAAGTGAAATCTTAACAATGCGTATCTGCCTACTTTATAAATTTTTCTAGGTTCAAATGCCTAGATGGCACCCTAGTAGTGCAGATGTGGTAGGATTCGATTTTCACTTTCTTTGGATCATTATAATTGACTCTTGTCCAATACAGGAATGTTACATCTGTATGGCAAGAAGAACAATAAAATAAAAACTCCATAGGAAGGGACTGCGGTCCTTTTTGCCAACTTAAATCCCATTCATAGGCAAAAGGGTTTGTGCGGCATATACAGCGATTCTGCACATAGTGAACCTCATACTATATCTACTAATTACACCGATATATCCAATCCATTGACCCAATTTAACCACAAAACAAATAACCTAAGATTACCCTCCCCTAATTTATTAATATAACTTTACAAATCTATATAGCCATTCATGCCTGACTTAAATGTAACATTTATATACGTTCGCACAGATGAATTTTATAAAATTTGTTTTATAATGTTGAATATAGATCGGCTGCATAGATTCCATGGTCAAAAACATTTCAAAATAAACATAACCGATCACAATACAAAGTCATTGATAATGTCAATTGCAGAGGGAATACAAGAAACCCAATGGCATTCATCATAAGATGCTGCATTGACATCGATGACTTATATATTCTAATCAAATATGAAAACCACAACATAATTAACCACTAATGAATCCATGCAACATCCATACCCAACTTAAATTTCATGCATTTAAACAATTTATACAAAAATATTAATAAGAAATGAAAATGGAAATGATTTTAGCAAACTTAACTATGTAAAATATAAACATCAATAATTGATTTGGAAACTTTAAGTCAGATAAAAGTTCATTTAAAAAAAATATGCTTAGCTTGTTAAATCTTTAAAGTTCTTAATTATTTGTAGTCAAATTTTTCCGTTTACACCTTACAGTAGAAGAGCTTATGGTTCCTGTTGTCAATTCCCATGAAGACTTTCATGGAAGATCGGTCTGATATTCTGGAATTAGTCTTAGCTGGTTCCATTCTGGTATCACAGTCATTTCATTTTTAAAATAAGTGAGAGAGAACGACAAGTGCGTCTTATCGTTCTTCTCACTAAATCAAGTTGGAACTGTCAGGAAACTGTTTTAATTGTTTTCCTTTTATAATGGTCCTCTGGATTCAACAAACAAAAGACGTCACTGTTCCATTTTGTCGTTATGGTCCAGGCCTTTATTGCTGCTTCCATATTGGACAAGCTAATTCTTTTTATTCTCTTATCTATCTTATCCTCTGACTTTTTAATTACAGTCTATAAGAGCCCTGAGGGCTAGTTTGCTTTTCAATTACTTTATAAAACAATCATTTCCATTTACAAAAATATTTTATCTTTAAATCTTGTACTTTTTTATAACAAAGTACATTCAAATACTTTTATTTATTAAAAAAAAAAAATTTTTAAAGTTTTGCATCTGTGCCAATATATATACATATACACGTTTAACACCTCTTAATTTTTTTAGCTTTTAGTTTTTAATAAATTTATTTTTATTTGCGAACTTAGTTTTTATTTTAAATTAATGTAACGGCATATTTATATATCGTTACATATCAGTAAACTTCCTCAAAAAACAAAAACATTAAAAAAAATTTTTTTTTTTACTTAGTGTTAGTAATTACATTACACAAATTGATTATATATTAAAATTTCAAAAGGACAAAACTTTTTTTTTAAAAGACAACACAATAATTACACATAAATATAATGATAAAAAAAATGTTGACTGTTGATTCCTTACTACCAGCCAAATTTCTGCCCCCTCCCTTCCAAGTTTCTTTTCTTCTACTTTTAACTCAGGCAAGTTAAATGATTAGATTTTAAACAAGACTTTTTTTTTTTTTTTTTAAAAAAAAAGACTTATATTAATTATTACGTTTTATTCCTCGCATTTATTTTTACATATGCACATTTTTTCTTACTGGCAGTACCTTTAAAACAAAATTCAAAGTATAACTTTACGTTAATACAAAAAAAAAAATACATACACATTTCAGAAAAAATATTATGGGCATGATTTACTTTTAAAATTCTCAGGGTACTGGTGGTTTATTAAAGATCAGCCCAAATATGCCATTACAATATATATATATCTCAAAATTTTTTACAACAATTTTACAAGAAGTAATATTAAAAGGGGAAGCTAAGGGAATAAAAGTAAATGGAGATTATTCAAATGATCTAGATTTTGCAGATGTGTTGCAATAGTTCTCAGATGAAAGTAAAAATGTAATACTAAGGATAGATGCTAGAAAGACTAAAATAATGTTTAATGGATTTTCTCAAAAGATCATAAAGATTGATAATGATGAGTTAAAAGAAGTTAACTACAAATATCTTAGTCAGATTATTAATGCAGATAGAAACATAATGGATCAAATTAATCATAGAATTAAACTTGAATGGAGAACTTTTGGTAGGAATAATCTAATATTAAAAGGAAATATGCCTATGTATTTGGAAAGAAAGATTTTTAATAAATGTGTTTTACCAGTTGTTATTTATGGTTCAGAGATTGAATGCTTGTTACAAGAGTAATATAAAGACTTCAGACTACTCAGTAAATTATGGAGAGACTATGTTCAGTATATAACAAGAGGAGATCAAAAATTACATGGACAACATACCAAACAGGTGTTGCTGACATCATTGAGAATTAAAAGGCTGAAAAGGAGATGATATGTGAGATGGATGATTGAAATAAAGAAATGATTTAGGATGATGTGGGGAATAGAGTCTAGAAATCAGAGAAATTAGATTAAACATGGAGAGACATTTATTCTATAGTGGATTAAATAATGATTGAAAATGAATATGATGATAATATGCACTCAAATATAAATATTAAACTGAACACTTGGTACTTTTTATAATTTATCAACTGGTGTTTAAATTATTATTGATTTTTTTTTTTTTTGATAGGTTTCACGATATTTTTTAAAATCTGTTTGAGCAAAATTTATATGACACAAAATCTTTGAGAGATTGCATAAACCTTATATACTGATAAAGAAATAGATGAAGATAACGAGTAATGCAGATATAATGCTCATATTTAATGTATTATTTTATTTGGTATTTCTTAAAAGTTAATTAGATATAAAAACCTAAGTACATAAATCCAACTCAAAATAATAATCATTATAATCCAAATACAAGTTGAAATATCAACTATGCTTATTGCAAAATCTTATTGATTTTACAATAATCAGAGTTAATTAGGTCAAAATAGTTTACTATTATTTCCTTTTTAACACAAATTATTATAAGCATTGATATATAGCTACAACATGAAATTTTAACGAGACTTTTTATATTATTAAAAAAATAAATATATTATTGGTATTATTATATTGGACTCTTGAAAATCATGGGAACATTTTGTCAGAATTATCCATCATGTACATATTTTTAGGTTATTTGATGGAACAGTCATTATTGTATGATTATGACTATCCATCTTAGTGTTTTGGTAAATCATTTCTTATTTAAATAGATTTATGAAAGTTTGTTGTTATTGTCGTTATTATCATGTAAAGTATTGCATTTGAAAAATGGGGGAAAAAAATCTACATTTAAATACAAATTATTTAGCTGCGTTAAACAGACAAAGTTCGTAATATAAAACTATGTCATTAAAACAGGCAAAACTCTCCATATAGTAGTTCCACTCAGTGCCAAGCAAAGTAATCAATGGATGTCAGAAGGCTTGTGCATAAAATCCCTATCTATTGATTACTCTGTTTGGCACTGAGTGGTACTACTGTATGGAGAGTTTTGCCTGTTTTAATAACAGTAATGTGCTAGCATAAGAAATAGTGATCATGTGATGTTTAGTGATAAAAATATGTCTTAAAAAATGGCTAATAGCTTTATTGCTCGGAGTTTATAAAAAGTTCGAGCGTCAGACCTGCTGCACCAGAATCGATCCCCGGACCTAATATGCGCATAGTCTAACTGAGCAATTTTATTAAGAATTTACTTCCAATATCTTCCTCTTTCAATAGTAAAAAATCCCTAGCAAAGTCGTTAACCCGCAATATATTGAATCAATTTTCTATTTGAGAATGAAAAAATTTCATCAAATTATGTAGCAGATTCGACTTGGGTTCTTGCAGAATAAAAAAATTTGAACTTTGAAGTTATGTATATTAATATATTAACAAATTATTTCTTCTTCTTGTTAAATTCATAATAGATCTATGTTATCTTCGCAGTAAAACTGCAATAACTTATAATTATTATATTTTAAAAAAGTGTGATTAGTAATTATGTTCAGCGTTATCACTACTTATTTTTTCCAAATTTTTCCAAAACTCCACGAAATAATTACCTATAATTTAAAAAACAAACAAACAACATTCTATATCATCATCATCATCAACCATTATCAATCCACTGCAGGATGAAGGTCTCTCCAAGTTTAATCCATCTTCTCCGATCTTTAGCTTCTCTTCTCCACAACACCCCTGCACATTTTCTTATTTCATCCATCCATCTCACATGTGGTCTCTTTCTGGGTCTTTTACAATCTCTTGCAATCCAGTTTAAAATTTCAATTGTCCATCTATTATCATTTCTTCTAGCAATATGTCCAGCCCAACTCCATTTCAATCTTTTAATTTTTTCAATAAGGTCAGTAACACCTGTTTGTTGTCTTACCCATACATTGCGTTTTCGATCTCTTCTTGTTACTCCCAACATACATCTCTCCATACTCCTTTGAGTGGTCTGAAGTCTCTGTATTGCTCTTCTATTAAGTGTCCAAGTCTCAGATCCATAAGTAAGAACTGGTAAAACACATTTGTTAAAAACCATCCTTTTCAAACACATAGGCATATTTCCTTTTAGTATTAAGTTATTTCTACCAAAAGCACTCCAACCAAGTTTAATTCTATGATTAATTTCCTCCATTATGTTTCCATCTGTATTAATAATCTGACCAAGGTATTTGTAACTGTTAACTTCTAATTCTTCATAATCAATCTTTATTTTCATATTTTGAGCAAATCGATTAAACATTACTTTAGTCTTTTTAACATTTATCTTTAGTCCTACTTTTCTACTTTCATCTGCTAACTCCTGCAACATTTCCTGCAGCTCGGAAGCATTATTTGCAAAAACAACTACATCATCTGCAAAATCTAAATGACTTAAATACTCTCCATTTACTTTCACTCCTTTAGTTTCCCATTTTAATCCACAAAATACTTCTTGCAGCACTGCTGTAAAGAGTTTTGGAGATATGGAGTCACCTTGTCTTACACCTTTCTCAATGTTGATTTTTCCAGTATCATTATGTAATCTAATTGTTGCTGTTGCATTTTTATAAATATTCTTTAAAATATGACAATATCCTGGATCTATACCTTGATGATCCAATGCTTTAATCACTGAAGAAATGTGTATAGAATCGAATGCCTTTTCATAATCTACAAATCCAAAACATAATGACAACTCATATTCATTTGTCCTTTCTATGACTTCTCTCAATACTTGGATATGATCTATTGTACTAAAACCACATTTAAATCCAGCTTGTTCTCTTGGTTGGTGGAAATCCAAAGTTCTCTGTAGACGAGTTGTAATTATCTTGGTAAAAATTTTATATAAAACTGATAAAAGGCTGATAGGTCTGTAATTTCTAATATCTTCCTTATCACCTTTTTTAAATATTAATATTATTACTGCATTCTTCCAATCTTCCGGTACATCTTTATCATTTAGACATTTGGTATATAACTTTGCTAAAATTGTTTCTATTTCTTCACCTGCTTCTTTTAATATATCAATTATAATTCCATCATTTCCTGGAGCCTTTCCTTTCTTCATACACTTAATTGCATGTCTCACTTCTTCATTTAAAATTCTGGGCAATTCGGAAGATGTAATAGATATAGGAGGTACTTGTTCTTTATTACTATATAATTCTTGATAAAAATCTTCTACCAATTTCATGATGTCATCTCTCTTTTTAGTAATAATTCCATCTTTTTTTCTTATTGCAGATACAAATTTCCTACCAATCCCAAAATGTTGTTTAACATTTTTGAGACTTTTATTTTCTTTTACAGCTTTCCTTGCTATTTCACAGTTATACTTTTTTATATCATTTTCAACTCTTTTCTGTACCATTTTACAAAATTCGAGATATTCAATTCTTTTTAATGCATCATTTTTGTATATCTTCATATTCCTTCTTTTCTTCATAAATTCTCTAGTCTCAGTAGAAATTTTATTAGTCAATTACTGCTTTTTTCTACCAGCTATGTTTGTTGCAGTTTTTAAAAGTGTATCAGTTATTTTCATATTAATTTCATTCAAATCTGTATCATGTTCAAAATCTCTTAACACTTGAAACCTATTTGTAAGTTCTAATTTAAATTCATTAGAATGTTTCTGAAGATTAGGAATATCAACTGTAAATATTGTTTTTCTTAATAATTTTTGTCTTTCTAGTTTTACATTAACATGTAACTTACACCTTACTAATCGATGATCACTTCCTGTGTTAAATTTATTAAGAACATTACAATCTTGAAATATGTATTTTCTGTTAGTCAAAATATAATCCAATTCTGCTGTACCTTCATTTGGATGCTTCCATGTCCATTTCCTTTTAACATTTTTCTCAAAAAATGAATTCATAATATAAAGTTTTTCTTTTTCTGCAAACTCCACAAGTCTATGTCCTCTCTCATTTCTATTACCGTAACCAAAATTACCTACAGCAATTTCATCTTTCATTTGTCTACCAATTCTAGCATTAAAGTCTCCCATAACAATTTTAAAATGTTGTTTACTCTGATCAAAAGCCTTTTGTACATCCATATAAAAATCTTCTACTACTTCATCACTATGAGAGCTTGTTGGGGCATAAACCTGAATTATCTGCATTTGGTATCTGCTATTAAGTTGTATAACTAATCTTGCCACTCTGTCCGATACACCATCAATCTCCACAATATTGTTCTTCCAATTTTTATTTATAATGAATCCTACTCCACTTGTATTTCCAATATGTGTGCCTTTATAATAGAGTATATGTCCACTTTTTAAATCAATTGTTTCTTCTCCTTTTCTTCTAACTTCACAAAGTCCAATAATGTCCCATTTAATATAAGACAGTTCTTCTTCTAATTCTTGCAATCTTCCTTCACTTGAAAGTGATCTGCATTTGTAAGTACCTAAATAAAAAGTCGTCATCAAATGGCAGCCTGGGTCCGCAATCAGGGGATTCTTAGCACCCTCCGCCTTCGGCCACCAACCGCTGCCTTGGTTGGTGACTTTACAGCCTCCTGGGAATAAGGGCCATGCTTTATTTTTGTCTGTCATAATTGTATATATGTATTGGAAAAATATTTATCATTTACACAAACATTCATTCTGCCTTATCAGGCACTGAGAAGAAAGACCATGGTGTTTCTTGATCTTAAACTCAGAGGTAAAAAGCCAATAAACTCACCACGCTGGCTAATGCGTGTTGGTGAGAAGCCCATCCATGTTCGTATACTATATGAATAATCACATAGTAATAACAGCTGCAACGACAAGAACGTATGGAGTGGACATTAGGAATTTGCCCTGCTCGGTTCCTTTAAGGCCTCCAAGAGGAATCAAAGGGTCTCCTTTCAGTTAATAGCAAACTCCTTTCTGCAGCCACATTCTATATAGTACGGTCTAAAAAAAAGGTCTTCTTTTAGATATATATATATTATAAAGCTCAATGTTGTACACTGATTATTGTAATGCAATCTCTGCCTGATGTCTCTTCATATTATTAGCTATATTAAGAATGTCTTTTGAAATGTTTTTTTTTTTGTACTTATAGCATTTGAATCCAATTTCTTATTAATTATTGTTTCTATCAAATCTTAAAACTGCTTAATGGGATCACTTTCTAGTCATATCCATCCTACTAGTAAAACAAATACTGCCTGCGAAATGAAATGTTTTTAAAGTTCAGTGCCAAACTTTTTTTTTTTTTTAATTAAAAAAAAATATATTTTTTACTTTATTTGACATAAATATTTAAAAGTTTTGGCGCTAAATTACTTGATCGTTGTTAATTACAAATCTAACCTAGTTATTTAAATAATAGAACGCCTGTTGGGTTTAAAAAACGATCTCTTTAAGAATATATTGAATAACAGTGTTAATAGAACTGCTTACAAACATAAGAAAAACATTTTACATTCAATTATAATGATGAAAAATCATTTTGACTATATAGGGATGTTTTAATCTTTGAGTCATTTATTTTCCAAGAGATGCAATAAGTTAATGTTTACCATTAAATTAGATCATTATCTTCATATGTTTTAATAATTATAAAACTTGTAATTAAAAAAATGCTTTTAAACCGAATTAAATATAATATATTCAGTTATATGATGCGCTCAGCTATAAATGTCAAAAAGTAAAGAGAGGTGTTAGTAATCGGTTGACTGTATAATGAAAGTTTTAATCGAGCTATATAGTTCAATAATCTCTCACAAACTAACGAATAGTAATAATTGAATTAATGTACACGGATATGCATTCTTTACTAATCAAATTTATATAGCCTATTACGACAAATATATAAATATGCAAATATCTAAATATGCGTATTGATCAGGAGTATGTGGTAAGATTAGAAAATTTTTCATTATGGATCAAAACATGAACCGAAACAAATGCTTTAAATGAAAGAAGCATTTCTTTTAGATGATTTAATGATTTTCTAATTAGTTTAATTAAATTATTAGAACCAAATGAATTTCACAATTTTTTTTTTTCCGTTATAAAAACAAGACTATGTTTTTTTAATAATCTATTAATCACACTATTATGCAACAATAGTTAGTATTGAAATATCAAATACACTTTTTATTTTCCTTATTTAAATTTACTATTTTTAATTTTGGTCTTCCTCTGCTTATTATTGTTTCTTTGATAATAAACCTCAGGAGATCCAAACAATTTTGTCGATAAAAAATCAGTTATGCAACATTTATCCACAAGATTTGTATATTTTGAAATTACAATAGTTCTAAAAATTATATGTATATATTACTATAAAAATATACACAATAAGAAGCAAAGAGCAGATTGAAAAATTACTCCTACCTTGCTGATATAGGATAACTTTAATAGATATATACTTTAATAGTACTTGAATGACCATAGCAAATTTATCATACTCAATTGAGTAAGCTATTCAAAATATGGGAAAAGACCTATAAATTGTTGCAATTTTTTTTTAACTGTATTCACACAAAGACCAAACATAACTTATACTGTAATATTTAATGGATGAAAATTGATAATTGTTCCTTGAGAGAGAGGGAGAGGGAGAGAGAGAGAGAGAGGAGGGAGGGAGGGAGAGAGAGAGGGGGGAGGGAGGGAGGGAGAGAGAGAGAGGGGGAGGGAGGGAGGGAGGGAGAGAGAGAGAGAGAGGTACATTAATGTCTTTAAACTATTTACCATTGTGGCAAACAGCGACATAACTTAATATTGCATAGATTTGGTTCAAATAGTTGTTTCTATGAGGCAGATGTGATGGTGTAAAATATTATTATCAGAGCAAATCATTCTGGAAATAGTAATTATATCAACCATAATTAATACAGTTTTACCATATCACGATTTTTAGACCTACATATCTTTTAGCATATCTTTTAGCTTTATCTAAATGATGCCCCATATTATAGTGAATTGTTGTATTCTATACATTGCTCTTTTTTATTTATTGCTTATTTAATTTATTCTCATATATATTTTTGTTTTTACAATTATACTTTAAATGTTAAGAATCTTGAAATATATTGATAAGGAATTGCCTGCCATATCCATAGAGTAGTTTAAATCCTTATTGGTGAAACTTGAATTTTTTTTTTACATTTCACTCAGGCTTAGGATTATTCTTTTAAGTAGTTGGTTACCACAACTAGCTTATAACCAACCCAGCTAAGCCTCTAAAATCTTTAATAAATTTTTTTGGAAAACTGTTCAAAGTATCACCACTTAATCTCCTTCACTATTCCTCTATGGGGGGGGGGGGGTTTATCCAGTAATGAACAATCAAATGAGTTTTATGTAGTTGTTTTTTTAAATAAATATTATTTGATTGGTTGATGGCTATTTCTAGTAATTGTTTTATTTTTATTTTTGTTTGACTTACATCAAGGTAAAGAGAAATGATAGATATCACAAATTTTATAAAAATAAATTCCATATTTTATTGGAATAATTCTATTTAGAATATTATTTAAATATGGAAAAAACAGGCAAAACGCACTATATATATTGCCACACACAGCAAGCTAGAGTAATCAAGCATAAGAGAAGGTGGTCATGTGATGTTTATTGGCTCAAATATGGAAAAGTCTAACATTATTATATATTTGTAGTTTGAAAATGTTGCAGAAGATTTAAAAAACTTTTTTTTATATTAAAACTGATTATTCATCAATAACTAATATGTAATTATTGTTTCATCGGTTGTTAGACATTATAGGTTTACTGATATTATTTGACTAATACTAAAATATCAAAGAAATGGTCAGAGTTATTAAAGACTTAAAAAATCAAAAGCCAATTTCCCACGGTGATATTCATATTTTTATTAGTAAAGGTTGGACAAAGTTTATTGCTCCTCTGTTATTGCTATATATTTATATTATCTTTGCAAATTTTTTTTTTTTTTCAGAATTAAGTACAACTTTTCTAGAGTTACTTCACTTTTGAAGAAGATTGCAAAAATAACTAAAAAAGTTATAAGCCAATATCAAACATTAAAAAAATATATATAATTCTCTGTTACAGTACTTCAAATCAAAAAATCTATATCCTTTTTTGGCATGGAACTTTTCCAAAAAAAAAAAAAAAAAAATCAATGGAGTTAAATATTACCATAATACATAATTGTATGCTTTCTCCTCACATTTTTTACTTGTAAATGTGAATATTTCAATTTAATACATTCATCTGATATCTTTTATTTTTAAAATCGAATCTTTACAAAGAAAACCCAAAAACATTCTCAATATTAATCAGAAAGATCCACATTTGCGTAGTATAATTATTTGAACTAAGTGCACAAATCGGGTGTTTAACCAGTCGAAGACTGACACCAACATTTGTAACGGAGAAGATGAAAAAACTATTTTAAATAAAAGTATAAACGAATATTTATTTCACTATAAGTTCTGATGATTTAAAAAGTAAACTTATGAGTGATATTCTATATTAGTGTTTAGATAAATTATAATCAAACTCACGGTTAATGTTTTTTTTTTTTATCATTTACATTAGTCTTTAATAAATACAATCGATACACATCACCACATACTAAGATAAATGATTTCTAATATACTAGGTATTTCTTGCTGAACCAGCACTCATCAGTTGGTCCGGATCTTCACACATATATCCAGTGTTCAGTTTATATAAGATATGGTTGACTGAGAAGTTGGAGATTAGAGAAAATTGAAGCCTGTCCATTAAAGTCTGTAGATTTGCTATCTCAATATAAACTGAGGGCTGATTATTTAAATATGTGAGAGATGATGATCTGGATCAACTGATGAGTGCTGGTTCAGCATGAAATACTTATATTGGCGATCATTTATCTTTTCATATGTATGTAGTCATATGTATCAGTTATATAAGATAGAGTGATATAAATGAAGATGCTTGAAAGTCTGTGTTCAAATTCTCTTTAATTATTTTTATGTAAATATTACATAAATATATTTTAATTATCAAAGTTTCTACTAATATGAGCGTATATTAGCTAGCGTATAATTAGAGAAATGGAATTTAGACAATATATACATTTGTTACATCCTGCATATTGAAATAGATACATATTATAGAAATGAAAAGAATTATAGTTTTGGTAAGTTAACATAAAATTTCATTGAGTAAATGTAATTTAAATAATTAATTTTCATTTGGATCATGTATTTAAGTTCTCACTTGCATATAATACAATGTGAAAATTTCATAGGTATTTTAAAAATTATTACTTGAGAAATATAAAATAATTTATTTTAGAATTATTATTTATTATATTTAATAAAATTTATAATTTTTTTAATACTGCTGTTGATAATTAATATTACATAAAGACATTTTATTTATCAAAGATTCTACTAATGCGAGATTACAGTTAGATATATAAAAAGAATTAGCAATAGAAAATTTTATTTGATATCCATACGTTAAAAATTGAAAATGGAATATGTAAAAAAATTCTATTAATATGAGGGTATAGTTAGAATCCAAAAAGAAGGCAGCACTGATTAAAATATTATGTGAGAGGACAGCTAAAGAAATGAAGAGAATTAGCAAGGAAATTTTTATTTGATATTCTATACATCAAAAATCGAAAATGAAATTTAGGTAATAATAATAAATATTAAAAAATTTCTAATGCTCAGAATATATTCTTATATATATAAATTTGAAATATATTTTAATTATTAATTACATTATATTCTTTTATATTTTTGTTTTTAGCATTGTTCTACTAATGTAAGCAAAGCCACAGGTACAGCTAATAGTATTACATTTTAACATTTTAAAAAGTTTGTAAATAATCAAAATATTTACAAACAGTATAAAAGTTTATAAAATAGTATCCAATATTATTAATTAAGCTGTGTTTGAAGCTACAACAGAATACGGCATCCATGTTAAATAATAAGTGACTATTCATGGCAAAAACAAAAACAAAATCAAGATTTATTCTATGCATAACTATAAAAATATTGATTATTTAATTAGCCATATCAAAAATAACTAAAATAAATTTTATAGTACTGATTAATATTCCAAGACAACTGAGAGATAATAGAATGTTTATGAAAAATATTGTGTACAAAATTTTTTTTGAAACGTTAAAAAGTTTCAAATGACAAACTTTTTGTTTTCATTTTCTACACTTTTCATATAGCATGAGATAGACCTTTATATGAGAATTCATCATACTGATTATCATTTATTTCTATCTCTTATTCTGATCTACAATTGATTATTTCTTTAAAAAAATTTCAAAACTTCTTTTAAAAAAAACAATCATCCTTTAAACAAAAAAAGATGCTACTTTGTATGATTGATGATGTCATAGGATAGTGGCTTCATCAAATATACATTATTCAAAGATAAAATGACATTCACACTAAAAAAGTACAGTATAGAGTTTATTTATTATATAGTTTATAAGATTATATTTAAATTATAGAATTAAAATATGATTAATGTACTTACCTAATTGTATCCAGTATCTTTATGAGACAATTAATGCATTTATTTATAATATATCAAAAGTAAAGATTTTCATTATCAATGGCTATAAAAGTAAAAATGCAATTTTTTTTTACTACAATACAAAATCAAAAACTATGCATTAATCACATATAATACCAAAGTACATTAATAATAAATTTTAAAATGTGTAAATTACTAAAATATATTCATTTAATCAAATTTGGATTTTAAAAAAATATATGAATGCTATTTTTGCCTATAGTAAAACATGCAGTCATCATAATTGTAAATTATTTTGGGTAAATTTAAAGAAATAAAAATGATTTTGTACATAAAGCAGTTAATAATCAACTTTATATAATCAACAGTTACTAAACACAAGTTAAAATATATTACTTATTTGCTCAATTCTCATGATCTAATTTCTAATATATTTTAGATAATGACAGTTTTTATCACAAATTTTAAAAAATGCAGTATTAACAAGCACACACACACACATATATATATGTATATATTGTAACCTCTGTCTTCTTCACTTATTCACCTTATTAGATTTATAAATGCCCAGGCGCCAATTCTATAGAAGATAGAATAAAATTTATAATTGTAAATTGCTTTTAAACTTATTTAAAAGATTCTTATATTGTAATTATTCTATGGCTTAGCTCAGTTGAGGTTATAGGATATGGTCTTCATATAGGATGCAAATAAGAGTAATAAACATTTATGGATAACAATTCTGTAACATTAATTTAATCATATGCCACACATTTATTCAATTACAAAACTATTGTAAAATTATCAATTATCATATTTAGTATGGGATATATAATGGTGAAGGTCGGGTACCTTTTATAGCCACATCACCATCTATTCTAAGCAAAGTAAAATATATTATTGGCATTGTAATACTGAGATTTATCAAATCCAGATAAATTAAATAAAACTCGACTTATATTGGCAAATTTAGATATTCTAGGGCTATGTTATATTAACCATATGTGTGTGTGCTGAAATGGAGAATCGAACGTATATAATCAAGCAATTCATATGGGCTATTAACCCAATAAAACATTTATTAAAAATAAAAGACAAAATAAATAATAAATAAAAAATATATATTATTTATGCACCTTGCTAACCAATTACATTTCTTCTACAGTAAAACCAAAATTGACTAATATTTAATATATGAATCATATATTTTCGAATATGTGTGCTTTTATAATATCATAAATATAATGTATTTTTAAAACATACTTTTTATTAGCTTATTTATAGAACTTGGATGATGCCATAAATCAATCATCTTTTATACATATTACAAAAATTTATGCAACACTTATCTGTTATAATCAGTGTATGTCATCTAACATTAACTATACAAAAATAAAGAAAGGCAGGGGAAAACAATAACCAAACACTTATACCTATATACATGAGGGTTAAATAATATCTGCAAACTCAAACTAAATAATATAATAATCCCTCGACTATTTCTACCTCCAAATACACTCAATATATTTCCTACATAAACGAACTTATAACAGACAAGGTTTTAATTCTTTATTTTTTTAAATAAACTTCATTAACAAAATCAAAGCATAATAAATACAATTTAAAAAAAAAAATAATTTATAGCATCACGCACACATCCAAATATCTATAATCACCTATAATATAATTTCTAGATCATAATAAAATAATAGATTATCATATTATAATAATATGAAGTTACATTGTTTTTGTTTTTTTTAAAGAAAACAAAAAAAAAATTGGTTGTACATCTGTTGTAATCAATAACGAAAAATACTTATCAATATCCCATCATTACATGTTAAGTTTTTTTTTAAAAAATTTGAAAGTTGAAAGAAACATACATATCAATTTCAAAGACAACAGTAAATTATAACATAAAAAAAAAATGTCTATCCAATTGTTAAAGTATAATTTGTTAAGAATGACAGTAGTCTTTTTTTTATCCTAGAATTCCGTGACAGGCATTATAATAACATTTGCATGCATTGGAATTATTTTATTATATATGCATGAATAGCAAAGTTATACAGTATAAAATTATCCTCTTGATATAAGATTAAATAGATAAACTCTTTCATTTTAAATTTTATTTTGCAGAATATTGATAGAAAATTCTTAAAATTGAAAATCAAGCATTTAATTATAGCGTTTAATAAGAAAATTTTAGCTAGCTTTATTTTAAACAATTTTGTCATTCTGATATTATTTACTTTTGGCAATACTTTAAAATAAATCATAATTACTTAGCTTACATAACATCCAGGCATTTTAAAGGTAGTGAATATGGATCATCATTTGACAGAAATTTGGAGCTGGCTTCCCTTTGGGGGGGTTTATCTCCTCATTTTTATATTATTCCAGTAGTATAATAGAAAATTCTCCACAGGTATATTATTAGAATCCTCGCGATGTTTTTTTATTTGTTCTAATACTCTTAGAGAGTTATTGATTCTTTTAAGCTTTTTTTTTTTTTACATCTTCTTCCTTGGAATTTTTTTTACTTTCCTTCAAGTTTTAAACTTTCTGTCTCTCTCCACTCACACCTTCTGTTTTTTTATTACAATCAACTTTGGAAGTGTGCCAGAATTTTTACTTATAAAATTTTAACAATACAATATTTGAATGGAATAAAACATAATAAATAAAAAAAATATCAAATATTAATTTACAAATGTTATTCACTAATATACAAATAGTCTTTATCATTTTAAATATAAGATTATGAACAATACATAATCAGTAAATAATAAATAAAATATAGAAAAGAAAATTCTAATTAATAATATATCTATGTTTCTGCTTATTATGACATGTAAATTTTTCTACTACATACAAACATCCCTGATGTTGTTCATTCTCCTCTTCTACATCCAAACATATATAATCCAAAACTCTACCAATCAGTACACCCAATTAAAATTTTAATTTTTTAAATCCTAATTTTAACTAGCAAATTACATCACAATTCATTTTTCTCAGATACCCTATCTTTAACCATTGTTAACACAAATGTGAACTTTTCTTATTTCTTCCTGGTGCCAACCTGGAAGGTCATAATATATATATATATGAGTAGATAATATCCATTAAATAAAGATAAACTTTATTTTTTGATGTTACTAAGAAATTATCAGTTACTGCTAATTAACAATTCCTGTGACTAAGCAAGTTTTTCTCATATATCTATAATATCTCTTTTGTTGGGGGTCTTTGAAGTAAAATGGGTCCTCTTTTACTTCAAACCCAAGTTCTTATAAAAATTTAAACCCAGAAAGCTATTTTTTATTATATTTTTATTATAGGTTTATGAGAAAAACTTGCTTAGCCTAAGAAATTGTTAATTAGTAGCAATTGATAATTTTTTAGTAACATCAAAAGATAAAGTTTATCTCTATTTAATGCATATTATCTCCTCATTTCTATTCATTATTATAATAACAATTCATATATATATATATATAATTAAAAATATGCAATAATAAAGTGTATTAATATTAAATTTAAAAATTTATACATAATATATTCATTCTGTCAATTTTGGATTAAAATTCTTATAAACACTAATTTTGCTCATAACAATTGTAAACTATTTTGGATTAAAACAAGAGAGAAAAAATAATTTTGTGCATAAGGCAGTTAATAATCAATTTTATATGATCAAAGATTGCTGACCATAAGTTTAAAATATCATTTATTTGCTCAATTTTAAATCAAAAATATTGTAATTTGCTTCTGACATATACAGGATAATGACATTTGCAAACTGTTACATCAAAAAAAAAAAAAAATAGGACTGCAAAAAATTCAGTTTTATTGATTAGAAATTACAAAAATAAAAATTTAGATAAGTAGCATAAAATGCATCAAAAATAAATTCTAAAATATACATTCTGTTATTTTCAACATGCTTCATTTTAATTTAACAAATCATGATTCAGGGAAAATTATTCTCGATCAAATAGTCTCTTTTTAAAAATATTTATAATTTACTTCGCAATTATTTATTCACCAATTTCTTTTTTCAGTTTTAAGCTATTTTTAATTGGGTTTTTATATATATTTTATATTTAAGGTAACATGAGAGATTTTTTATTTACACAGCATTTTGAGAAATCAATTAACTTCACTGTCTGGTGTAAATTTGACTATTTCATTATTTTTAAGTAACAGTTCTTTTTAGTAACGATTTTTCTTCTAATCACTTTTGATATTTTATAATTAGTAACTATTATATTTTGTACTTATTTAATAATTCGAATTTATATTTATTTATTTTACTTACATAAGTACACATTATTAATGATCAATCATAATATGGACATAAATTAATTAATATTATATAGAATACATAATTTGAACTTAAATTTTTAAAATATCTTCAGATATGATTGAGTATGATTCGAAATGATTAACATAATATAGAATCTGCTACATTTATTTCTCAAGTGGTTTCGTAATTGAGTATTATTTTACAAAAGCAATCATATGAAAATACTTATATGTGATATTAATAAGAAATAGACGTGAAAAGTCAAATCTCATCCACAAAACAGTAATTTGCAAAACGGACTAAAATTACTAAAGTGAGAAAGATGAGATCTAATTATAATTTATAGAATTTCCGGAAATGGATGAAAAATTATCTTATAATAAAAAATGTATAAGATTAGTATTTTCAGATGCCAATTATCACAAATCCTCAGAAAAATATAAGCAGATACATCATCACGTTAAAATGTAACTATGACTGTTTGAAAAAAAAGAAATTACTTTATCCACTCAAAAAAAAAAATTAAATAATATATTTGGTCCCTTCATTTCACCCTCACTAAATAATTATTATTTACATGACCATTTGACGTGAAGGTACAGACCTGGTATGCTTTACATAAATATATATTTTGAGTGACTTAAGCCTCAACTTTTTAATCAGTTTTATGTTGATAAATAAAAAAACTTACATATATCAAAATCCAGTTTACATATTTTCTATTAGTATTAAAGACTCTTTAACTTATTTTTTAATGCGAGTATCTCTTAAATCTTTTTGAATTTATTTTTGAATGTTTTTATGATTTCAATTTTATCAAAGTTTTTCTGTTAATTTGATTTAGGTTTAGTAGTTCTTAATTTTTGGTACGTATGTCATGTGTAGGTTGTGTGGGGCACAAAGGCTGTTCATCAAAATCACTGCAATACTTAATAAAATCTATATATAAATGAAAATATTTAAATTTATGAATTACTCCATTAATAGAAACATGTTCTAATAGCAGATATTTTTATTTAAATATCAGAGAATTACTTTTTAACTTAGTTTTGTGGCAATTGTTATAAATATATTAAATATTATATTCTCTACCATTGTGCTCCACTGATCAGAAGGGCACCATTGCCCATGATAAGAAACAAAATTTATATGTAAATGAAAGTATTTAGATTTCCAAATTACTTTTACTTAAATATTCTAATTTATATAAAAATGATATATTATTAATAATTTATTTAAAAATAAGCTTATTAAAAATATTATCTCATAATAATTATGCATAGTAGGTAATTTTGTTTATCAGTCATGTTTCACAATCAAGTTTTTAGTGTAGTTGAAATATTAGAATATTATAAGGTCTAAGGATTGATTTCAGTGCAATTTCATACTTTTAATACTGGTACTATGTTCTTTCTTTTTAATACTAATATTATTCCTTTTTAAAAAATACCAATATACTTTTTACATGTTTTATTAATTTCCTTTTCATTGGATTTGGACTGTTGTGAATTTTGTTTAGCTAAAGTGCATAATTGATCCAAAATATACCCAAATACATTATCATCCAAATCCAAAGAAACAGAATAAGTAAAAAAACATTTTTAAAAAAATATTATTATGCATATTTCATTAAAATAATACCATTTAATGCCATTCTATTGATCGTAAGAACCATACAACATCACTATTAGAAAAATGCCTATAATTTTTTTATCTATGCTAGTGGAAGAAACCAATTGTTTGATTTTTTTAGTTACTATAACCTATCATTAAACAAAAGAAAGTACAAGATATAGTTATGGCTTCAAAAAATTTATCTGTAACAATGTACATGTAAAAATTTCTTCCCATAGATGAAAATTCTTAACACCAATAAATATTAGATTTCATAGTGTGACTAAGTTATTATACTGAAATAACAAGTATTCAAAAAATTAAATCATGAAGTAGTGCAAATATTGTATTATTGATTGAATATTTGAAAACCTTACCTTTTTAATAGAATGCATGTGAAATGCTGGATAAAAGAAAATTGACTTAATTAAAGCAAATCATTATTTTTCACATTGTGCCCACCAAAGTCAAGAGGGTTAACATGTAAATAAAAAGATAAATGTGTAAATAATTATAATTGTTTAATATTCTACTGTGTCTTTTGTTAAACAAAATTATATAGAATTCATTTTGTTTTAATTAAGTAATTTTGTTTTATGGGCAAGAAGAGGGAGCAATTTTTTCACAAGATAAAAAACCTTTCAATGTATGCGGTGCTATTCATCCTCAGTATCATACTTCCACTTCTCACATATTAGCTTGCTTTAAGTGTTTCCTTCACATAAACCAAAAGTTCTGCAAGTTTGAGGCAGATAGAAAATAGAACATGAAAATTATATCAAAGATATAGTCAGTGTGGGTTATGATCAAAATTGTATAATAAAATTCCTCAAAATTTTTTATTCCACAATAAACACCAGATCTCCAAACCATGACAATACTGATGCATGGATTAGCCTTTTATTTATACCTGGTGTATCACAAAAATTAAAAACAATTTGCTGTGAGGAATTCAGTATTAGCTTCAGAACATTTCCTAATCTAAATCAATTATTAAATAATACTAAACACAAATTGCCTTTAGACCATGCTCTTCAGATCATCTACAAAATTAGCTGCAATGAACCTACTTGCAATGCATTTTATTATGGTGAATCCTGCACCAATAGTGTTACTATGTTAGCACAATATAAATATATATGCAGGCATTCTAAAACAGACCTTAATGTAAAATTGGCATTCTGGAGCATGAGATTGATTCTGGTCACAACATTGACCCTTTAACATCAAAGTAGTTTGGACTGAATGCAACAATCAAAAGAGAAAATTCAGAGAAGCTTGGTTTATCACCAACAATACCCATGCAATAAATAAAAAGGACTTATGTGTTGCTTTATTATGCAAATGGAATATGTAAATTTATCAGTTTACATATTAATTACTTCATATGTTCGGTCTCTGCCTCCTATCTCACATCTACAAATCTATCTTTATCTAGTGCTATGAGTATGACCTGCCTAGTTGAAAGGAGTGCTAAACTATAGTTTATTTGTAATATTGTTAATCTTTGCTTTATAGCAAACTACTCCTATTTATTGAATTAAAAAACATTTAGATATTTAAAAAAATATTATTTTATTTGCAAATATAGATATATTAAAATTGCACAAATTGGTACTTATAATGTATAAATAATTACTTATTTATTATAAATTATAAATATGATTTTGAATCAATATTTAAAAAAAAATAAAAAAATAAAATACATGTAATGCAAAATATATATATGTTTTTTTTTTTTCAATGTTTCATTGTAAATTTGAAAATAACATGGTCCTAATTTAACTTTTTGTATGTGAATTCTGATCCAATAGATAAAAATACTAATAAAGACAATCGTTTTTAACCTAATCTTATTTCATATTAACATGAGCAAAACACTATGAAATATTTAGATTTATATGTTATACGTAAGGGTCGGCAAATTGCAGAATTTTGGCAGAAAAAAAAAAGGAAACATAGTTTTACTTAACTTGTGATGTAATGTTTTATTTTTTGATTTTTTGCAAAAGATGTAGTCATGTGGGTCTATTTAAATGTAAGGTCTTGTGCCATTATATTGCCCTTAGGTCAGTTTTTTTCATGGGACTAGGGAGTGGGATGTAGCTTGCACAAAAGCATGTTTTACCCATGCTTTGGTCCTGAATTTAGTCACTTGTTCTATATATATTGTCATTTAAACTTCAAGTGTTTGGTTAATCATTTACTGTTCTTTATATAGAATACATGGAAACACAAAATGTAAGATAGGTGTTCATTTTGATGATAAATATGAGTTTAAAGAAAATGTACAAATTGTATATAAATAATGTAAGATGCATGCCAACAGAGATTACTAACCATTTGATAGACTCTATATATAAACTGTCACATCACCTTGATCATAATATCCTATGCCCTGACATGGTCTGTAGACAACAAAATAAAACATGACTTCCTCAAGTGTATAATACTTATTGTTAGTGTATTCTGGTAATTTTTTTCATCTGATGAAATGAGTAAATGAATTCAACATTTTTCAGAATGAAAATTACCTAGCCAAATAGAATATGTAATATGTATTCAAAATAACACTATTAAATCTAAGTTTGTTTAAGAATTAGGGAATGTTTATTGTCAAAAAACAACAAACTAAATAATTAAATATCTCTAATTTTGTCAATATCCCTCAAATAAAATTTCTATCTAAAAAATTTAATAAAGGTTTATACCTAAAGAAAAAAGTTATAAATAAATCTTATAAAATTATTAAATAAATACATAAAACAATGAAAATATGTTTTGTTGCCAAGCAAAATAGTGATATTCTTCCTAACTTACGCCCCA
Source organism: Epiperipatus broadwayi (assembly GCA_028023455.1). Taxonomy (NCBI): domain Eukaryota; kingdom Metazoa; phylum Onychophora; class Udeonychophora; order Euonychophora; family Peripatidae; genus Epiperipatus; species Epiperipatus broadwayi. The sequence goes on along the minus strand of JAQFVV010000191.1, from coordinate 1,266,741 downwards.
TAACTTTTGAATTATTACTGTGACCACTTTCTTGCATGATATGATGAAAAATTGTTTGACTGATATAGAATATTTTATTTATTATTGTATAAAAAAGTGGCAAACTCATCTCAAGAAGTGGGTGTCTTTTCGGAAGCAAAACTTTTCACCGAATTATTTAATAAAATAATATTTAACATAACAATTAATGAACGGCTTTGTAAATTTAATTTGATATTTTTAACGGAATATTTAATAAATTAAATAAATGTAGAATGTATCGTAAATGTTTCGAACTTTTTTTTGTCCATGCTTATATATTTATTTGAAATTATGAAGGATGAGAATATTTAAATTATTTCTGCCTTCGAAGTCGTTTTAGTTGAGTTTATGAAGTTTGAGAAAACAAACTAAATTTCAATTGATCCGATTTCAATCACGTGTTTAAATTATACGACCTTTTTTTTTTTTTAATTGTTTCCTGGAGCTGGCCGCTGGGAATTTAAAAAAAAAAATCAACATTCAGGAAAACTCCTCTTAAAAATCACATCATCCAATAGGCTCCTGTAAAACTACCGCATCGCAAACACTTGTCGATTACATGTGGTTTAAAATCTCTGTTACTGTAACCAAATGTTTGTAAGGTTCACTTTAGCGACATCTATTTTAGATATTAGTATAGTTTTTAAGTATAAATTTAGATTAAAGCATTGAAAGTTAATTTATTAATCGAGAAATTTTTCTTTCACTGTTTCAGTGAAAACAATTATACAAAGAAAAGAGAAAAAATCGTGATTACAAAAAAAAAAAAAAAAACTAACAACAGTAGTTTTTTTTTTTTAAGCTGTGATTTTAAATAAAATCTAATGAAGTTAATTGGAATCTCATCCGCAATCTTTAGAGATTTCATGTTGTGCGCGCGACCGCATTGTTTGGATTAAGCAGATAGAGACAATTAATGACACCTCACGTTGGATTTGGAGAAAGATTTATCTACTATTAATGAATTAAAAGTTAGGTGTATGGCGAAAGGTAGGTATTTATAATATTGTTTTTATCTTATATATTATCATTGGCGAAATTTTATTTTATTTTCTACTTTTCTACATTAGATATGCACACACGCAAAACCTATATGTACACAGTACGAAATTGTATTGATGGGCGAAGGTAATAGCCGCAATTATTAAAATAAGCTTACAGATGTATTCTCTTTATGAAATACACTTGTTCAAAGTAATTAAACAATTTATATATATATTTTTAAAATGGATATATGTTCAAAAATATTTTTTATTTATCAAATATATAAATAAGCTTATAAAAGAATTTGCTACTAAAATTATGGTTATATTGTTTGATGATTTCTATTTATTGTTCAGGTATTTTTTTATATTTTGGATCTTTACAATTATTTATTATGTAATGTCTAATAAAATAATTCTACTTACTTTAGACTTGTACTACAATGTTAAAATATTTGTTAAATAAAATCAGTTTAAAACTTTTTCTCATCTACAATATGCAGATGGAATAAAAATAATTCGATAAACTAATGTTAGAAATTGTGAATTATTTAGAAAGAGTAGGAGAAAAAATATTCATTTCTAAATGATACCATACTCCCATTAGATGATATAAAGGTAAAAAAAGAACCTCGTGCTATAATAGTTAACATGTTCAGTTGCCATATCTATAACCTGGAGTTCTAATCCGGATAAAGCTTTGATTTTTACCAGCAAGCCTGTTTTTGTTTTGTTTTGTTTTTTAAGGTAAAAATGATATTTGAAACCAGTAAATATTAATTGAATTTTAGATTTGAGAATCAACAGTTCGTGAGCTGGCCAATAACAATATATATACCCTAGATCTTAATGTGATATATTTATGACTTTGCCATATACTCCTATTAGTTCTGAACTCTTTGTTTATCTTCTTTTTTTTTTGAGAAGTATTAATAAAGAGATTTAAACTGTATAAAAATAGAAAATTATTAAGAAAATAAACATATGAAATACTGACGAGAATAGTTACATTAATTTATAGAGCAAATTAGAGAATGAACTGTGTAAGGCCTTTCATTAAATAAAGATATGCATGTAATGAATGAATATTATGAATAAGTGATGCTATGCTTGTAGTTAAATTCTCTGTAATATCAAATAATCATTTGCCATTGCTTGATATACTTTTAATGCAATGTATTCTATCATTTCAATTTTATAGCTGCATTATACATTCTATTGAATTTTTTACATTATTAAGATAAATCCAATGATAAAGAGAAATTATATTTTCATTTTTAAAAAATTTAACTTTGATAGATAGTCTTTAAACTTTTCCATCTTGTTGATATATCACCAACTTAGCAGAAGTTTTTATACTTTATTGATTTTCTAATATAACTCTGAGAGATGGTTTCTAAATTTATTTTTTGCTCAAATTATAAACTCTTATAAACAAGAACTTTTTTCTAATCGTTACAAAATTATTCCAAAAAGGTTTGTAATCCATTGTATTTCTTATTTACTGAGTTATCAACTGTTTCCTGCTTTAAATAACCTTTTAAATGTTACTACTTTTATAAAAATTCCCATTCTGTTGATCTTATGATTAATTTATATTATTCCTTCATAAACTCATCTATGGAAATTTTAGCGTGAAACATTTGAGTGTTCAAGGCTTATTTTTAGAAGAGAGGAAGAAGTGAATTGATCATAGAACATTTTTTGTAATAAAATATTTTTTCTTTGGATTCTGAAAAAAATATATCTAGTCTTTTTCAAATCGATATCTACATATAATAATGAATTAAATTTATTTAACTTTATATATATAAAGTAGTTTTGTTTCAAGTGATTTCTTTTTTCATTTTTCTCCATAATCAAATAAATGTTGTTGTTTTTTTTTTGCTTAATATAATTCAAATCTTACATTTTACTTTTATTGCAACAATCTAAATTGTAATCTTTTCTTCTGCCGTGAATGGGCTGAAAAGCTATTTGTAGTTTCTTTATTAAATGCTAAGTTACAGCAAACTACTTCAAAACAAAAGTAATATTAATTTAATAAATTTCATTTTATAAAACTCAATTTTGTCTTGCGTTTTAAAAAGTTTAATCAAATTATTTGATTTATTTTTCATTTAATAAATACTTCAATGGTTCTCAAATTTATTTATACTTGATGTTATTTTCCTCCAATGTATTTTCTTATTATGATCATAATTTTTTCTATTGCTAAAATTGATTCTGAAAAAGTTATTTATTTGGAGTCAAAACCTATTTGCTTGACTTACAATTGCTTTCTACATAAAGCCCAAATTTGATTTATGGAATGTTGCTATGTTATATGGCTTCAGACCTTCAGTCTATTTTTTATATATTCATTGCCCGCCCACATAATTAAAGACATTTAAAGTCAATTACTCATCTCTTATTTCATTTTTCTGCAATCTCTCTATATCTTTGTCCTTTTGCTTTTCTCTCCTTCTATATATAAATCTTTTCAGTTGTTCTTTTACTCCTAAATATAAATTCTTTATTCTGTTAAATCTTCTTAATTTACGTCTTTACTTGATTTTCTCTTGTTCATTATTCTTATATTGTTCATCTTGAACCATAGTTTTTAATTTTATTCTTTGAGTGATATGTTACATTTTTTTATGAGAATCTCTAATATTAATAAAAGAAATCATATTAAATGATCCATAGATGTAAAGATATTAATGATAGCAATTATAGTTGATATAATGGAAAAATTAAATAAGATTAGTTTTTTGTAGTTATTTTATTAAGTAGGATAATTATTTTTATTTGTATAGAAAAATTAAAATCCCTAAATTGCTGTAGGAATTCTTGAGTCTAAAGATAATAAGTTTTTAGCAAAGTTTGTTTTAGTTCTGAAATAAATAATTAATCAAATGGTTTTATTGCTTGAATTCATAAGAAACATGTGTACTAGAAGTGCCAGAACTGGAAACCATTCAAAAACCTTATCCTTCAGAGTCTGACACTCCTCTAAGAAGATTTGAAATTATATTATTGAAGATTTAAATCTCAAAAGATAATTAAAGTAATATGTCCTGCTATGCAATAATCTTGGTTCTACCCTCAGATATAAAATAATTTTTAATATATATATATATAGAATAGAAGCTAATATATAAAGTTTCTGACAGAATTGCGAAAGATAAATTATGTCATTAAGCATTGTTCAAATAAAAAAAATAATAATAAGCGTTTAAAGTTAACTTTCATTGCATATGGGAAAATTTGTATGTGTATGTTAAATTATCTACTGGGAGAAAGATTGGGTTAACAAGGTAATAGAATACTATGATCAAGTGATGTTTCATCAGGGTAAGTGTTAATTTGCAATCACTTGCCAATACATTCATATAAATTAATATGATTATTTCAGATTTCATCGTAGTTATAATCAATTAGAAAGTTTTGAAAGGATTGGCTGTTTATAAACTAATTATTAATTAACACAATAATTTTATATCCATATCTTTAATTTTTAGTATATTTTGAAAAATCATGTTTTTTCTTTGATAAATATTTGATTCTTAATATCGCAATTAAAAATGTTTTTCGACAAAATTATAATGTATGTGTGCAAGAGATTATTTTTGTATATAGAGCAACTAATAGATTACCAACTACTATAAGAATCACTGGCTCTTCAAAAATTATAAAATTATGTACCATTATTACATTTTTTTTATTGTAATTCTGAGTTTTAGTCCAGAAGTTATATGCTAGTTTAATAAACCCTAAAATATTCTTGTATTGTGTCAAGCATTTTCATATTAATTGAAGTTTTCTAATAGTTGATTTAACAATTTCTGAACTTTTCAACAAAAGATTCTTGAAGATTATCAGCTAAGTTGATAACGTGAGTTTTGTGTTAAATAAAAAATATATTGTAAGTATGCCTCAAATGAAATTAAGCTTTATTTGTTATGTGTGTGTATTCTTAAAAGATTCATTTCTTAGTTAACTGACTGAATCTAGTTTTAAAACGAGAATATACAAAATGATCAAATTGCAAACTATAGATATATATTAGAGGGAGCTACCAAACATCCTATGTGTATCCTGTAGAATTTTGAGGTTTATTCATAGACATTTTAGTCTATATGGGGGGGGGGTAATTATGTTTCTGTATTAAGTCTCTATTAACCACAGTGACTACAGTAACATTAAAGAAACTGCCAACCGAAAGTAGATGACAAACTAATAAAATTAATTGTTTTGTTCTTTGATTTGATGGCTATATTCTCAATAAATCTACAATTATAAAAACATATTTTTAAAGCTAAATTGGTAATGAAAAGCTAACGTAGAACAATAAACTTACTAAAAAATATTTAATGGTGAACTTCAGTATGGATTTTACAGAATAGACATCTTGTTTATGCTATAAAGTTTAATCCAGACTCTCAAAAGAGATATAATATCAATATATTTTATTTGAAAGATATGATTGAAGATATTAAAAAAAAAACTTTTGGTACTGATATCTACATTCCATTTTCTCTTTGTTTCTTTAAATCACTGCATTTATGTCACCAAATAATTTGGGGATAATTAATCGATAAATTTAAGAATCAACATATATTACATAACTAAAATATAGATTCATAAAGAGTTTAAAAAATACAAAAGAAAATAAAAAAAGAAAATAAAACATTTTCCCATTGCCGTGCATTACAACAAATACTTTTTTTTCACTTTAACTTGTCACAAATTAATTTCAAAATAAACTGTGTGTTCTTCATTGATCATATTGTTAAAGTGTTTTAATTTGAAAGGCAATTGGGAACATTATACTTGGAGACATTTATTTAAATTGTTTTATTCTTTTTTTAGTTTTTAATTAATACCTCATTATGTTTTTATTTAAAGACCTGGGTTGTCTATGATGAAGGAAAGAAAGACAAGTAGGTAATTTAGAGCATGTGATGTGATGCACTGTGACTTCTCCTTAAACAGAGTCGGGAAAGCCTGTTAGCCACTTTCCCTTCCCTTTCCATTCCCCACCCTAAATTTTCCCATAATCTGCTCCATCCCATTTCCACAACATAATCTTTGTCAACTCTATGGCCTTTATACCTAAATCCCTCTTATCTTTCCCCAAACCCAGCAAAAAAACCAATAACCTATTTTCTGTATAATCACTTTGTTCATATTTATTCTTCCATAACTTCATTATTTGTACCCTTTCTGCTTTCATGCATTTACATTCAATTAACAGATGCCTAATATTTTCTATGCCTTCCTTACACAATTTGCAAACTAAATCACCAATATTTTTCCATTTACGTGTATATTCTCTTGTTGCTAAAGATCCTGTTCGAGCCTTAAACAATAAATTACTTTTCTTGCTATTATCATAAATTAACTCACACTCAATGTTCCATTTACTTCTATATATATTTAAACTATTTTTACTCTCAATACTAGTTTTTCATCTCTCCAACTCCCTATTCTTTATTAATGCATCTATCCTTTTATCCCATTCCTTACCACTATAACACTCAACAATCCTCCTAACACAATCATCCCACCTTTTGTACAAGTATACTGATATAAATTCTTTAATCAATCTTTTGCATATTGCATTACCTTTCTCACCCATCTTGTTGCCTGCCCTTTACTTGTAACCCAATTAAATACTATTTTAGCTATTTTATTATCCATAAACTGCAACCTACAAAATATTTTCATTTTAATTTTTGCATCTCTTATATAAAAACTTGACCACCCCATTTCTCCTTGAATTGCCTTTTTTTTGCTGTCCACACATCTGCATCTAATGCATGTCTTCCTACATCCCTTTGTACTTTTTTTAAGTAATCTAATACCCTCTACTAACACATATCACATCATTACCATAGGTTAACCCTGCTATTGCAACTCCCTTCCATGCAACTCTAGCTACATCATATTTATTATATGAAAACACTGTTAATTTCTTTATAAAACTCTTTCTTTTCTTTGCTTCATTTATCAATTTTTTCTCCCATTCATCCAAGCAATTTTTCTAATTACTTAAGCTGATTTCCAAATAACTATATCTATTCACCACACTTAACTTTATATCCCCCCAATAAAAATTCTACAATATTTGATTTTTCTTCACAAAATTTAATCCCCATCTCTTTACCCACCATTGCACATGTCCTCAGCATAAGTTCCATATCTTCTCTTTTTTCTGCACATAAAAAGACATCATCTGCAAAAAAAAGACCCGGAAAAGTATATACTCCCTTGCCATCTATTAATGGTATCTCTATCCCTCTTCCTAGTCTTTATATTGCTCTCTCCATTTCACTCAAATATAACAAAAATACTACTGTATGAAGAGTTTTTGCCTGTTTTAAAAAATAGGTGATATAGGGCATCCTTGCTTTAGTACCATCCCATTCTTAACTTTGACTGATTCTATATCCCCTAATTGATATGTATAGTAATTATTTTCATATAATTTCTTAATAATATCCACTAAAGCTTCATCCATTCCCAAATTTTCTAAATGTACCCATAATCTATTTCTATTTACTCCATCATATGTCTTTTCTATATCTATAAAAGTCATATATAACTGTCTATTTAAATTCCTACTCATATCCATAAATTGTGTAACTACAAATAAACTATCTCCTATATGCCTATCTGATCTAAACCTCCTTGCATTTCCTCCACTACATTATTCTCTTCCATCCATTTTGCAACTCTTCCAGCCACTATATATGAGAAAACTTTATATAAAACTGATGCTACCACTATCGGTCTATAATTGCTTAACTTTCTATGATCCTTACACTTTCCTTTAAATGATAATCTTACTCTTGTATTACTCCAATTACCCAGAAAAACTCTCTTCTGTGCCACCTTATTGAAACTGGATAATAGCTTTACTTTTGCCCTATGCCCTAAGTTCATTACCATCTCTGCTGCCCATCCATCTAAACCTCTTCTTTCTACTTTTCATTTTCTTCCCTGCCTCATTCAGTTCATTTTTTGTAAACCTAATACTCCTATTACTATATGCTTTCGTGTTTTCTATCACTCTCTCTTTCACATCTAACATGTTTTCTATATCCATTACTTATCTATCCATTACATATCTATTTAAGATTCTCTCTAAGTCTTCTTTAGAGCTACACTCTATTCCCTCATGGTTCAAATGCTGCCAATAAATCACTCAGTTCAAAACCAAAGCATTGATGACTTTTATATTTCAATTTTTGTGAAGTCAAAAACTAAACAGCTATCAGGAGGACAATGAAAATCAAAATAAATAAAAAAGAAGTTTCATTTTAAGCTCTTTTTTGATTAAATTGTTACTCAGTGCTTATATTCAATTACATGTGACTACTAATGAATAAATGATGATTTATAGTGATAAGTATTTCTCAGTGTAAGAATATTTTTGTAAGCAAAAGTTTTCACATTTCTTAATTATGCTGAAAAGGCTACAAGTGGTATATTATATCACCATCAATATTCAAATGTTCTAATTTTATATTATTTTTTAATTAAATATGTATTCCTCTCAGTATCTTTTTAACTATGTATCTATTTTGCAAAAATCAAACTAGTTGGAATTTAGTCATGTAGTTTAAGTTTTATGCTCCCTCCTTTTTTAGAAAGAAATATATCTCATACTGTTTGTAGTCTGAATAGCTATAAATTTTTGCATATTTTTCAAATGATCACTTTTTTTGCTATTTTTTAAAATTAATATTATATAAGTCATTGTTACTATGGCAATAATAATAAAAAGAAAATTTATTTTATTATAATAATTGATTGTGAGAAAAAAATCAATTGAATCCAGTTAATAATAATAGTAATTTTATTTCTTCACTTTTGCAATTTTATGACTATATTTTTAAATTTTTATATATAAACAGCTTAATAGTTATTGTAAATAGTGCTTATATTAATAAAAAAAAAAGCAGTACTTACATAGTATGCCTTCTGGAAGCATGCCATTTGTTTTTATTTTAAATAATCCATTTTCAGGGGCTTCCATGTGTTAAACAGTAAGACTGACTCTACCTTATCATATTTAATAATTACTTTTTATTTTATTTATTAAAATGATAAAGAAATACAAAAGTTTAAAGGGTTATAATTAAAAAGTTTTTTTTACATAAATATAGTAAAGAAAATAAAAATAAAACATGATTAAGCAAACTATAACAAATAGTTATTCATTTCAGCAGACAGACATCATTATTCCATAATTTTGAAAATATTTACCAAAAAAGGAATGTCAAAAAATAAAGATAATTTTAGTTAATGAATATTATAAAACTCATGATAATTTTAGCCACATAGTAATTATTCACCACGTGGTAAGGGTTGATCATGTGTTAACATTTGAACATTGTGTTGTGAATGGAATTTATTTAAAAATGTATGCAAATTTTTTTAAAATTAGCATTCAATTTAAAATATATAGGCATTGTATTTTAAATAACTCATTTTCAGTGTGGAAGTAGTTTACATTTTATTGCCCATGAAATTATTTCTCGAACATAATCAAAATATTTATTTACAATTTTTTCCTCAAAATTATTTTCTCAAATGTGTGTAGCTTGTTAACTTTAAAAAATATTAACATATGTATTTTAAATTGAATGTTAATTTTAAAGAATTTAAATACATTTTAAAATAAATTCCATTCACAACATAATGTTCAAATGTTAACACATGGTGAACAGTTAATACATGGCTAAAATTATCATGATTTTTTAACATTTGTTAACTGAAATTATAATTTTTTTAAAAACATTTCTTTTTTTGCTTTAGCATTTTTTTCAGTATGATTAAAATTTGAAACATTCCATTGATAGAACAAGATACAATGGAATATTTTCAAAATTATGGGATAGTGCCCACTCAAAAAGTGATGTCTATCCGCTGACATGAGTAACCATATTTGTTATAGTTTACTTAATCATGTTTTATTTTTATTTTTTTTATTGCATTTACATTTTAAAAAGAATTTAATTACAACCCTTTGGACTTTTGTATTTTTATCATTTTAATAAATAAAAAAAACAAGTAAATATTGAATACGATAACTTACAGCCAGCCTCATTGTTTATACCAGGTATTGAAAACCCCTGAAAATGGTATATTTAAAATAAAAACAGATAGAAAACTTCTGGAAGGCATACTATATAGAACAATTACTGTATAAAATACTGATTGCAGCCATTGCAGGTTAAAAAAATTATGAAATAAAATGAGAAAAAAATAACAAACATGTTTGATCTTTAAGCTAAAACTGTTGTGTTACTTGACATTATGTAAAACTCAGCTCAGAAATATGCATTTATTTAGAATTAAGTTATGCAGCCATCAGAAACTTTAAGTTTGTAACAAAAGACTGTTATTGCTACAAAATAAAAACTTCAAGTGAATCAATTGAGCAGAAGCAGTTGTTAACATTAATTGAAAAAAAAAAAAGTTGAACCATGGAAATAGAAATCAGTTTATTAATAAATATTGTTTTTGATTAGCAAGTAGTAAGTGACTGAAGTCTGGTGTAATGGTAACTTATTTTAGCTTTATTATTGTATGAGATTCATTTAGTTAGGTATAGTTAAAATCACTGAAAATTATTATTTGATATGGTTGAAAAAATGGAGAATAATAAAAATATCTTGTATAGGATGTTAATATGATGAATCATTTTTCTAAATTTTTGTTAAACTAGAATAGAATGTTGGAATTAAATTAAATAGTTAAATTTAATAAAGTAATATTAATATTTTAAACTGATATGATTTAAGATATAATAATTATTGGAGCACCACACATATTAGAATACAAAAGTTCTTTTCAACTTATCAATAAAATATAGCCTCATGTGATTTAGTACAATAGTAGGATACATATTATGAGCCTAAGGACTGTGGATCACAATTCTAACTCTGTCACTTCCAGTGCTTGAACTTCTAATTGACTTCCAACCATTTGATAACTTTTTAATAAAATATATGCAGCATTAAATTTTGACAGAATTGAATTATTTCAAACATCAGTTAGAGATATTATTTAGTGCAATTCTCTCAAAAACTCTATAAACTATTGAATGATTTTAAAAATAAAATTAAAAATTAAAAATTTATAATTTCCCCAAGTATATTATTTTGCCAATAATTCAGCAGTTATTTTTTTGTTTTGCAAACTCAATGTTGTTACAAAATCAGCACCCATGTTATTACAGCATCTTTGTTTGCACTCAAAATAATATATTGCTGATGGGAATAAAATGTACCATAACACAAATTTAATGATAGTGGGAATTTTTTTAAGCCTTAAAAAAAGTCAAGAAGTGTTTTCTTTATGTAGCAAAATGAAAATAATTATACTGTTTTGATAAATAAATATATACATATATTGAAGCTAGCTTAATAATAAACTAGAATCACCAATTTGAAAAATAATAAAAAAGGAAAAGCAACTTATACTGGATATACTTGTCCTCTTGAATCAGCTAAAGTTACATATAAAAGTATTTGTCAAAAATTAAAAAAGTTAAATTTGTGCAAGGAATATGAATAAAAAGTTTGTTGCAGCAAACAGTGACATATTATGCCAGAAAACATTAGGACTAAACTATAACTTTAACAAAAAATCCACTGAAAAATGATAGTAAGTTATTTTCTGGAATTAAAAAATGGTTGTATAAGTTCATAAATCAGTATGTACTTAAAAATAAAACACATTACAATTTCTTTAACTTCGTTATTTGGGAGCCATTTTGAATAAAATTTTAATTTTCCAATTCATAACACAAATGCTATTATTGTAAATGCAAAATCACCATAAGAAAATGATTACTTTTGTATATACAGGCCAGTACACTAGAGATATTGCAAAGACATTACATCTTTAATATTTTATCATCTTCATCATCATCAATTTTTATCACAAAAAGAATAAAAAATGATAATAATTTTTTGAAAGAGAATAATCAAGACAACACATGATTTTACATAAGCATTTAGATTTGAGAAGATTACACACATGTAAATTTTATTAGCTTTTCTATATTATTTCACTTCTTTTTTTATTTTTATATTATTCTATTTTTTTTGTTATATATTTTTATTGATGTCATAATAAATATAATTTTTAAATTAAATTGTAACACACATAAATGCAAGTTTAAAATGTTACATATATATATATATATGTGTGTGTATTGTGTGTGTGATTTAGAAACTTATATAATGTTCATTACTAAGGATAGGAACCAAATCATGCAGATTCAAGGACGTTTGACCTATATTCTAAATTATCTAAGTCAAAAATGAAATATGCTTTTATGACAAAGAATAATATTTAATAAAAAGTTAAATTTAAGACCAAAAGTTTATTATTACAAAATAAATGACACTTTAGAAATAGAATAAAATTAAACAAAAATTAATGATTAGAGAGGAGAGAACTAAGGAGAAAAAATAAAATAGCTATCAAGTACTAATACATTAATTGCAACATAATAGATGATCCAACCAAAAAAAGGAAAAAATTATTACATTCGAAAATAAAATTTATTTCTTTATACTCTTTTATATATACAAAATTTTATTTACATTATATATTTTAACTTTTATATATACATGCTATTTTTTATTATTAGTATTGAAATGAAATATATCTTTTTTTTTCATTAAAAAAAAGAGATAAATGTAACTTGTGCTCAAAATTCTGTAGGAATATATTTTTCTCATTAATAGAGAAAGTCTCATCAAATTGCAACTGTATTTTTTTATTTTGCTATCAGGCTGCACTCATGTGTACAACTGATATCAGACTTTGACTTTCTAACAATATCTAGTTGGGTTAGCTTTTTATTGTTCATCTGAAAGAAAAATCCTAAGCCTGCTTGTGATTTGCAAAAAAAATTAAAAGCACTTGCCTGGATTTAATTCCAAGGCAGGCATGTGAATGTACTGTTGATCTTCGTAAATAAATTTGCAATAATAAACAATTTTTAAAAATATCATTCTTCATTCAAAACATTCATAGATAGAGTAAATGATCTAATTTTCACATTTGTTTCACATTAAATTTATTTATTCACAAGCATGCCTAATTAATTTAAAATATTTACACATGCCTAAATAATACCATTTTCTTTAGTTTAGCATACAAAAATCCCTCAATAAATATTGCAAAAATGATACACTCATTATAAATAGATAAACACGCTGTGTACTTTATAATACTTTGATTATAATATACTTTTTTAATATCCAGTAATTATGTGATAATACAATATTTATTTTCTTATCAGCATCAAATTAGCGAAAAGCAAAATTATCTTCTAAACATTTTCTTTTACTTAATTCTGCATATTACTAACAGTTTTTAATAAAGACCCAGATTTTACATTAACACTTCTCTAATATGTGGGATTTGACCAAACATTTAATTTACAGATATATATGATTCTTTTCAGGTTATGTAAATCTTACAAAACTTTTTCAGATTATAATCAGACTCGCTACTTAGAAATTGAAAAGTTGGACAAACAATGATTACTCTTTCATGATTTCTATATTGGGACTGTTAGAGAATCCTTTGCCATAAAGTGATTATTTAATAACTGTTTTATCTACCTATACATTCATTATCAGGATTTTTACTATTATCAATTCACGGAAGAATGAAGATCTCTCAAATTTAATCCTATTTCTTTAACCAACAGCATATCCTTAACTTATCTATTTATATTACACATGATTTTTATTCTCTCTTAAGATTCACTTTAAGAATTTAATTAATCATTTATTTTTATTTTTTCTCAAAACAAATTTAGATCAGCTCCATCTCAAGCTCTTAATTTTTTCAATGATATTATTGGTACCTGTTTGTTTTCCCACTTAGATATTTTATTTTTGAACTTCCTTATTATTTCCAGTGCATATATCTCCATATTTCATTATGTAGTCTAAAACCTCTATATTGTTTTTCTAATGTCTCAGTTCCATAATGTAAGCGCTTGTAATTAATATTTATTAGAAACTTTTCTTTTCAAACATGTAGAAATATTTTAATTTATACTTAATCAATCGAATTATACATAACTCTAAATAATAGACAACTGGTTTGTATACATTTTAATTTAATATCACCAAATCGACTTGTTCACAAATGAATATTCTCAATATGCGATTTTTAAAATGTATTATGTGTCAATAAACGTTCTACAGCTTTATATACTCTCTAATAGTCATGTCTAGACATAAAACCATGAAAAAATAAAAAAATATTTTTATAAATTTACACTTGTGTATACATACATTATACATTTCCTTATTCATCGTTTTCCTTCTTATACCTAAATAAACAACTCCCCTCTTATACTATCAATACTTATATATTCATATATATTATAACTTATTTTCTAACATTGACAATTTCCTTCCAATTTGATCAAACCATTGTCCATATTAATATATATATACATTCTCTTATTTATCTTTTTTCTACCTTATAACTATTATCTATCAACCAACAAACAATTCCTGTCTTACACTATCAATTATATACATATATACATACCTATACATTCTTACATATTATAGTTTCAGAATCATCTAACAGTGACCATTTCCCTCCCAATTTTATATAACCACTGACCATATTAGTGCATTTATCTATGTTTTCTTGTATTAAGTTTTTTTTTTTAAAAAAGAATTTTATTTAAAATTGATTCGATGATATATCAAATTTCATTTGTTATATTTTTATATATATTATTAATTCTAACCAAGATATTTGTAAAAGTTAATTTCCTGTAAATTATTATTATTAATCTTTATTTTTTTTTTAATTTTAAAAGCCATTCAACATTGCTTTAATCATTTTAGCATTTATTTTCATTTCTTTCTTTTTTTTTACTTTCATCTGATAACTTTTTAAAATATTTTCTGAAGCTTTAAAACATTATTTGCATAAGAAGTCCCATTATTCGCAAAATCTAGATGAGTTTAAATAATATCCGGTTATTTTTATTCTCTTAAATATTTATTTTTATCACAAAATATTTAAGTAAAACTGCTATAAAAAGTTTGACCCTATCTTACATCTTTTCATTATTAATGTCCCTAAATAATCTAGTTACCACTGTTGATTCTTCAGAATTAACAATATCTAATTTATGTTTTAATATTCTAATCCTTTAATCAAATGCCCTTTTAATAATCTACAAATCAAAGTATAATGGTAACTTATTTCTTAATTTTTTCAGTAACTACTCTTAATACTTATATTTGTATTACTCCCCTATAACCACTCTTAAATCTAGATTGTTTTTTTTCAGTAGGTGTGAATTCAAAATTCTTAAATATCAATACTTTAATTTTCTTATTATTGGATAAATATTGTGATATAGATACTATATTGACAACAATTTCTAAATTTTTATTGATTGGCCTCATTTAAAATGTTGACAATAATTTTACCATTTCCACCTGTTTGTCATAAAATCAAATGCATATCTCACTTTTCATTTTAAAATCTATGGCTACAATGGCAGTATTGAAGGACTTAATAAAGCCACTGGTGAATTTATTTCCTACCTGGAATCTGCAGATTCCTTTATGATATTTTATTAATTATTAAGTTGTTAAAAATATCCATATGCTAAATAAATTTAAATAGTTGGCGTTTCAAAAGATACCTTGTGAGATTTACTGCAGTGTTAGAATGTTGGATTCTAAAGTTCAAAGTCCATTAATTATGACTTGTTGCTTCAGTGCTTAAACATCATATAAACTTCTCATGCAACAAACCATTCAATTTACTTTTTTAATACTTTGTTATTACATATATAATTTTTGTAAAATTTTTCCACACGTCATAATATTATCCTCTTGGTCATCTTTTCTTTTTATCGACTAAACTATTTTTCATCCAATAGTAAACAATTATATTATACATTTAAATTTGTTTTTTTTTTCTTGCCAATTTAGAGTTATATTTTATTATATTATCGTTTTCATATTATTTTACAAAATTCTATATATTCGATTTTTAAAATAGATCATTTAAATGATATTCATATTTTTTCTTTTTTCCATAGGTTGATTTGAAAATTTATTTGTATCATTGTCTGTGTATCTGATGTTAGTAAAGTAAAGAACATTCTTTTTGAATTCATTTAGCCTGAACAGTCTATTAATAGTTTGAATCGATTATTTAAAATCATTGGAGTATTTCTGAAGATTATGGATATCATCTGTTAATATTGTCACTATAGCTTTGCATTAATATACCACTAAACAATCATTTTTTAAGCTCCAATCTGTTAAATACATTATAATGATTGGTTTTTAATGATATATATATAGTAATGGTCAGATTAATAATTTTTCAATGATTTGCATCTTGCTTAATTTATATAATTTATATGGACACCCTCTGACTTTAAATATCAATAAATAAACTGAAACATATTCTTAACAATGTTTTACTTAATAGAATATTGATGACCACTACACAGCCCCTATTTTCACTGCCTGGCTAGATCTTGAAGAACATAAGTTATTCCCAATGAATGAATATTATATTTAAAGACGTTTAAAACATCATAACAACAGTTGTTTGATTACAAAATATAATTGCCAGCGACATATAACATACTTTTCTTTTAACAAAGCCTCTTCTCTAATATTTCTTACACCATTATTTTATTTCATATGCATGTATGAAAACAATAATTACTTATAAAATGTCCAAGATTTCTTTGCTAAATTTAATCTTTAATTATATTATAATATTAATACAGATATATAACTAAATGCATTTGCCATACAGTGAACCCCAGTCTTTAATAAACTTAAAATATAATTCTACATATGGATAAATCTATAAATATAAAACATTTATTTGACTCATAAGTTTCATAGTATAGACACATGCATATATTTAATATAGGATATGTAACCACTACACCTTTCTACAACAGTAACTAGAAGAACTGGCCATTTTTAGATCCAAATTCCATTTAATAAAAATATGACTTCTACTTGGGATGGCTCATTTTGAGTTCAATCTTTAATTTATAAAAACAAAATAGGAATGAATCCTCCCATACAGACAGAGATACATTTAATTATTTGACAGTGAATGAATAATTGCATATGTATACTATAAGCTCACCTACAGAAAATCTAATTCTCAGCAATCGAATGCAGGGTTGAATATAGAACAATGAATCCAATGGAAACAATGAAATCAACTTAAAGCTATTAATAATTATTTACTCTAATTATTTAATACTTGGATGATTCATGAATGGATACATTACATTTAAAATGAATATTACATCTTCCATTCATTTTCCTTTTAACACAACATCTACAAAATAACATTTGCTTATCATGTATTAAAAGAAAAGTTCTTTACAAAATATTAACATAATATACATTTATAATACAGAGCAAATCATTTGTTTAGTTTTTATTTCAGCTGCATTAAAATGCAACTTTAATAAAACCCTTTTTTTAACTTTTGTTTTCTCTTTTAAAAAGATTTAGCACATCAGTGTTAAATGCAGACACAAACAATTAAGATAATGTCTAAATAGTCTCTTTTAAACATAAAATTTACAAAGCAAGATAACCATAATTTGTTTTTTTTCCTGATGAAAAATATTAAACAGTTTGTATGTGGTCATAATATACTTTAGCAATCTCCAGCTTTACAATTTGAAATAAGCATTGCTGTTTCACTTTAACCAGATTTATTCAAAGTGGCTTGTCCAAATTTCAGCTGACCAGGTTAGATTAGCAGATGGTGATTTTTCTGATTTTACTCACTAATCACATTGGAGGTCTGATATCATTCTAATAAAATGAAAATCCAGAATGAATACAATTAGAAAAGTTAATTTTTTTAGTAAGTTTTACTTCTTTCTGTTTTAACAGCACATTCCAGTTTTTTTTAAATTTAAATGGGTTAATTTGCATACCACTTCAATTACCTGAATTTTTTTTAAAATCTCTTATCTAATTCCATTATTTGCAATATATTCTTTGACAAGACAATTTTAAATATTTTTAAATTTTTTTTTTAAAATCTCTCCCCCATCTGGGAAAATGGACATTGCAGACACTGAAATGAATAATGCATTGTTCATTTTATCAGTTGTTTTTTTTTTTTTTTTTTTTGCAAATTCTATAAGTCTATTTTGTATCTCATTTCAAATCCCATGGCCAAAATTAACTTCAGTTCTTTTAGCTTTCAATTATTTATGGTTCTAGCATTAAAATCTGACATGACAATTTAAAATTTTTATTTGGATTTATCAAAAATATTTTATACATCTCAATAAAAATTTTCTACTACTTATCACAATAAGAACTTATTGGTATATAAATCTAAATTATCTGCATTTGTTATCTTCCATCAAATTAATTAATCTTTCTACTTTATAATATATACTAGCAATCTCCACAATATTCAATTTTTCATTTTTATTTATAATGAATTCTACCTTATTTGTAATTTTAATATTTATATTTTTATAATAAATTGCATGTCAACATTTTAAATTATCTTTTTTCTTACTTCACAAAGTTTTGAAAATATTCCATTCAGTATTAAATAGTTTTTATTCCAATTCATTAAATCTTTCCTTTTATTTGACAAAATCTTTGGCTTTGGAGGTAGCTAAATAAAAGTTCATCACCAAATGGCAGCTTAGAGCTATAGTCCATGGATTCTTAATGCCTTCTCTATTCTGTAGCCTACTTCTGCTTTGCATAACAACTTTACATTCTCTAGAATATGAGAATCATAATTTATATTTGTCTGTTATCCATTGTAAATATATAAAACAAAATAAACTATTACATATTCATTCTACTTTCAGGAAATTCCTATTGATATTTAAGTTAATAATTATCAAATTATTGAGATGACAGGCTACAGTTTTTCTTAGTCTTAAACTCAAAGGTAATAATGAGTAAGCTAATCACATTAGCAGATATGTATTGTTGTTAAGAAGTCTATCCAAGTTCAATTATTGTATGAATAATTGCATAGTAATGTAGTTAAAATGACAAGAACATATAGAATGGATTTTAAAAATGTATCTTATCCAGTTTTTTTAATGCTTCAAAAAGGAATAAAAAGTGTCCTTTCAATTAATATCAAACTTCTTCTTACAACCATTTACATATTATTGTATCAACTCCCCTCTCCCCCCAAAAAAAAAAACTGCACAAGTTTACCCAGCATTTGATTTCTACTCTATGCCATCTAATCCAATGGTCTTCTGCAAAATCTTGAACAAATTTGAGTAAATGAAATCTCAAAAATAAGAATGTCCAATTATTTATCTATAATGAATCCTACATTATTATGTTTTTTGTAGCAGAAATGGTCTCATTTCCTTGTCATAAATACTATAAAATTTGAAGTTTGTCATTTTTTTTATATAACACTTAGAATAAATTATATTACTTAGTGAATGATTCGTATAATCTGCTTTTTTAATATTATCAAGATTATATGGAACAGACACTAAGTATATACATAATAGAGAAATTAATGTTAAATGAATTGTAAACTAGATATCTGAAATAACTCAAAAAATACAATGATATTTTTCCAGATTTAAGTTTCATTTCTAAATAGCGAATCATCAATAGTGAGTCAAATGCAATTAGTAGTAGAATTTAAAACATCGAATTATAATGTTTATAATAATACATTAGGGAATCATCACTCTATGTGTGCTGTATAGATTTAAACACTTAACACATATTCTCCTTTCTAAGCACAAGATAAAGTCTTTTGAAAAGATAAGATGAATCCACTTTAACTCGTTATATATGTTTAATTATATTTATTTTTAATAATAATATTTATTTTAAAATCATTATTTTGAAAATAAACCTTATATTGTCCTATATGACTGCTAATATTTTTGCATTTAGAGATAAAGTTTAGCGCTATGTAATTTTTTAAAATCAATATAGTTTTTCCGCTTAGATTTTATGTTATATATTGTCATGAAAAAAGAGCACATAAAAATAATAGTGAGAATAAAAAGTAAATACAATCTAATACTATAAAGCATGACTAATGCTTCTATGTATACTTGGCCAAACATGGGCATACCAAATGTAATGATAGATGGGGGAAAAGTCATGAAAATCATTTTATGAAGATTTGAAAATAAAGTTCATTTGCTGATGATCATATCATACTTTGGTCAATCAACTGTAATGGGGAGAAGTGATTAGAGTGTAATAAGAATAAATGCACAGGTAAATGTATTTTTATGCCAAACTTAACTATAAAATATAACGTTTTTCACCTTTTTAAATGTTTTACAACCATAAAAATTACGATGATGATCAAATAGTCTTATTATTTGTAAATGCATTGCAGTTTATTCCTCTAATGGTAATAATTGCACAGATACATCACCTACTTGTAAAATTTTTTCATTGTCTAGAGATTGTCTGGTAAAGGCATGGTCTTTGTATGGGTGCCACTTTTTTGATAGAAAGGTCAATTTTACAGATCCATATTTGAATCTTTCTATGAAAACAATAACATAAAACTTTTTATTATTGCTCTGGATGTTAGTTGAGTGCAAATGTTTATGACGTGAACTATATTTTCATATCTGTCTTTAACTAATTGCTTGTACATCAAAGAGATAAAATATACATATTAATAAAAATAAACAGAAGGGAAAAAATATACATTTTTGCTAGCAATAACAATTTTATTTTAATAAATTACTATTAATTATCATTGTGTCAAGAAATTAAATACTTGTTTTAATAATAATAAAAAGTTTAAATACAATTGCTTCAATACTCAACTTTTTTGTTAATTAAGAAATTGAGTTTAAATCTATTGTGTAATATTCATTAATTTATTTTAAAGCATTTAATTTTTCTAAGATTATCTATTAACTGAAACACAGGCTTATTACATACCTGTGTCTATATATGTAATATATAGGGTATATGAGCACAGACTTTCACACAGCCCACCATTCTACACTCTATCTAATAACACTGATACACCTAAACACATATATGTTGAAAAGATAAATAATCACCAATATACGTATTTCATGCTAAACCAGCAATCATCAGTTGGTCCAGGCTATCATCTCCACACATATATACTATAAGTGCTCAGATATATATTAAGATAGACAATCTTCTTACTTTAATAGACAGGCTTCAATCTACTCCACACTCCAACTCTTCAACCGTCCATCCAATTGAAAATCTAATGATGGAATGCTCAAAGGCCACCCTGAGGCCGAGATTATTGTCGCACCCATGTTGACCTAAGGTCAATCTGAACCCCACATGAACAGGACATAATCCATTTAATACATATGCAAGGCTGGGTTCCAGTCTACTTACAAGATTTTATAAGATGGAGAGAAAAAAATAATAAAATTAAAATTACAAATCTATGTCTAAATATGACAATAAAAATAATTAATTTATTAATTATAATAATAATTAATTTGTTTTACAAATTAACATAAAGTACAAACATTTACCAGTCAATTGACTTGCTATTTATTCATATATATATTTAGTTATCTGAGAGAGCTATACATTTAAGATATCCAAGAAAATCGTAAAGATTTGTTTCTCCCTTGGTAAATAATGTTTAAATCAGTAGAATATTATTTTCTTTTGGCTTTTAGTTTGGTTGTTTCATGAATCAATTCCTATATTTAATGCTCAATTTAGGATTTTAAGTAGGCAATTTAGCTTATTGATATCATTGTAGTTTAGATTAGCATGTCAGGTGGTTACACAGACAATAGACTATCATTTTAAGACTTAACACTAGATTTTTCCAAATTACATTTCCTTCTCTCTGAAAAACTGCATAGCATAAGGCTGATGGTTAGCAGATTTTTAGAAGTCTTTATCTAATCATCCTGTAATCTATAACAGTATGAATAAGAGATTCCAAAGCTTTTGTTGAAGAATATACTAAAAAGATTGTCCCAAGATGAACTTATTACCTTTCCTTTAACATGATCAATGTCCAATATTGGAATCAGTCAATAATCTGGTGATCATTGACAAAGCAATCTTGCTTACTTCTAATTTCAATCGAATTTTAGTTCAACGATTTGACCCAAACTAACTGAAAATTATTTTTTACCTTCTTTTTAGTTTACCAAAAAATATGTTTTCCATAACTTTTACACTAGCCTTCCAATCCACCCAAAATGTTATTGATAAAAATCATTATTAACAAATACTTTAATTCAGCTTACCAAATTAGTTAATTACATCATTTCATTTACAAAATATTTGTTTTCTTTCATGCTCAATTGTAGTTTTGATAAAAATATATATTTTAAACATTTACACCTTTAACATTATTTTTAATAATTCACAGAATTATTTAAAGTTTTCAATACTTCAAATGAATTCTTGATTTACACATTTGAAAAATGTATAATTAAACAAACCTATCATTATTCTATTTAATAAACTATTTATTATTCTTGAAGTGAGACCTATACACCCTATCAAAATAACATAAAAACATTAGAAAAGTTTCTGTAAAATTTTTAAAATAGAATAGCTAGATCATAAGATCGATCAATATGTTATTCAGTTTGCTGGTTGTGATACTATAGAGTGTACTATTGTAAAATCATATCTTGTTTGGATTAGATATGTAAAACAAGTAATCAATACAAGACTTCTTTTTGGATGTTTTATAGTGAATTTGAGCATGGTTTTTGTTAGTGTGGTAGACCTTGTTCCCATCATGAAAATGATTTATATTTCAAGATTACTTAATATAGCTATTACAAAACTCATCTCTAGTGTATTATTATTTTATTGTGCATTTTTATCTTCTTTTTTTTAGAATTGAAATGGATATATTTGTTTGCAAGTAACTGCTGTTGATAATTCATAAATAATGCTCCTCTCCTTCTGTAATCAACTATTAATATTTTTGGTACATCATATTTCTGAATACATATTTTAAAAAAATAAAACAGTAGATATTACATTTGTTTTTTTTTTACGTAATTTAATTCGAATTTTGTACAACCATGAATAGTTTTAACAGTAATTAATTCACCCACACCCTCCATGTCAGTTTAAGAATTTGAATATTATGAATTTAACATACAAAACAGTGAAGCAAAATTGTCTCTTAAACACATATAAGGCACACATACCATCGTTATCTAATTTTTTTACTTTTATTTTAATCACTTTAAAGTCATGATACCAAAACATTAATATTTTTAATTATATTTATCTTGCCTAACTATATGTTTAACATGGTTTCGTATGAATAAGCATTGACTCCATTCTTAACAGTCATTATATATATATATATTATACCGAGATATAGTATATATATATATATATATATATATATATATATATATGTATATTGGAATGAATATTTTCATAGACAAAAGATTTATTATAAATCATGTTTTAGTAATAACAATGTGGAAGAGACTCACACAAATAAAAGAAAAATAACCAAATTTAAACAAAACTATTCAAAAACCACAAGATTGCTACTTTTACCAATTGACGACAAATAGTATCTTGTCAAAATGTCAGTATTTCATTTTAATTTAATTTTATTAAACATGGTTGCTGATGAAAATATGATTGATTATATATATATATATTATGACAGTAAACACAAATGAAACTATGCTGGATCTGAGACTTGGACACTTAATATAAGAGCAATACAGAGACTTCAGACCACTTAAATAAGTATGGAAAGATGTATGTTGGGAGTAACAAGAAGAGATCGAAAACGCAATGTATGGGTAAGAGAACAAACAGGTGTTACTGACCTCATTGAAAAAATTAAAAGATTGAAGTGGAGTTGGGCTGGACATATTGCTAGAAGAGATGATAATAGGTGGACAATTGAAATTTTAAGTTGGATTCCAAGAGATTGTAAAAGACCCAGAAAGAGACCACATGTGAGATGGATGGATGAAATAAGAAGGTGTGCAGGGGTGATGTGGAGAAGAGAAGCTAAAGATCAGAGAAGATGGATTAAACTTGGAGAGACCTTTATCCTGCAGTGGATTGATAATGGTTGATAATGATGATGATGATTTAAATTCGAATTAAATATTAATTTTCTTCAATATGCACCCTTCTATTTCGGGTTTCAGTGATGTATTTTTTATAATATTATCAATACTATTATTTACTTAGGTTACAAGAAAATTATTAAATTACTAACTTGAAAAGCTTTTTCTCTTCCTTTTGCTTCTTCTATTACAACTTTTCCAATTCATTCCATAGCCATCATGCAACATAATTATTCCAAATAAGATCATGGCATCATAAATCTCTTCGATTTACACATTGAAAAAAAAAAACCACATAATTATAAACACATAAAAAATATTAGTTTAACAAATATTATATTAGATTTATTTATATACAAATTATGTATAATGCTATTATTGTTAATGATCCAATATTTTGCATTTCAAATTCATATGCAGATTAAATTTATTTTTCATGTAGTTAATGTTTTTTTGTAATAGTTTCACAAAGATATAATTATGTCATAAGTCTTAGTTTGAAATGAGCTTGATTTTTATTTTTATATTATCTAAATGATTTCTTTCTTCAAATAATTTACTTTCCAGATTTAAAAACATAGTCTATTTATTTTTGCATTAATGTTGATATTAACTTAACTCTAACAATGTCATGAACATGTCACACATACTATTTAATAATTTAACTTATGTGTGCATATGTCCATGGGTTTGGAGAATCCTGTTCTGGAAATGAATTTTCTATCTGACTTTTATAAATTGTCATGACATTATTGGCATAATTTCTTAATTTTAACTTTAAATTTTCTTAATCCTCATAATTAATAATTTAGATCATCATTGCTGAACATATAATTAAGAGACATTAGAGGTGAAATACCTTATAGAAAGAATTAGTCAATAAAATCATTAAAAAGAAGAGATAGCTCATGTCATGAAAATAACATTTATTGAATTCAAACATATACCCACAATACATGTAAATTAAAAACTCATAACATCTTCATGGGCATGTATATAAGGGTTATATTAACTGCAAATGGAAAAATATAAATCATTTTATCATTAATACAATATTTATTCCTTCATTAACTCAAACATCTACATGGGGTTCGTAATCCAGAGTATGTTAAATGTCCACAAAAAAGCAAATAGAAATAAATGATTGGTCATTATTTTCTTAATTCATAACACAGTAAATTTATTCAATAACAGCAGATAATAAATGGCTATATTAAAATCAATACTATTCTATTACATAAATGCATGTAAAATTCCACATTTAATTTTTTAAAATTATTCTGCTAATATTTGATCATGATTAATCCAAACTATAAAAAGTAAATTATTTCTTCTTCTGAGGATATTAATCAAAGCCAATTTTCTTTCCCAGTATTGCCTTTAATTAAGATGAAATTATAAATATTCATAGATTGCATATATTTCTTCAACATTTCAAATTAATAACTCATGAATATTTTATCTCATTTTTACATACATTCATTCACACATGCATATTTTTATATTAATGTTAAATAAATTTTATTTTAATAACTAAAAAAAATTATTTAAACCAAATAGATTTCTAATGCACATATAAAGATAATTTTTTTATTCAGTCATCAATTCAGCAAACCCATTTTATTTAAATCCTTTCTGTTTCTTTTCATATATAAAATAATGCTCATACATGTAAATAAAAATATCTTTTATCTGAAGGTTAGCTAAGGTAATATATAAAATAATATTTCCTAGCCTACCTCCCATTAGTAAGTCTTCCTTATTACTTTGAAATATATTTTGATTATACCAAATATATATATAAGAATGTTATCAGAATTTTTTTAAAATAAAATTAACCTAATAGTGAGAGAAAGTTAAAAATAAATTACAATGGTAATATAAAGCTAAATCTTTCAATTACTGATAATTTTCCCCTGAAAGTTTTAGTAAAAGTCTATATAAAAAAATCTATAAATATATCACAGTATTATCTGGTTAAATGTCTTTTTAACTTGTGGTGGAGCTTTTTGTGATGTGTGTCGATTTTCAGGCAAGTTTTATATAGTGATATAAATAATCTGTGAATGTTGTATTAAAAATATTGTTGACAGTTTTATATTTTTTGCACAAGGTACCATATACATTAAAAGATGCAGTATTATAAATTTTTCAGCTGTGACAAATTCTTTAGTTGATTTAAAGACAATTATGGAAGGCAATAATCAGAATAGGATTTCAGAACTGAAACAAACAATCTGGAAAAAAGAAATCCTAGGATTTTTTAAAACTTATTTGCTCATGGCTTCTTTTTTACTTACATATACTCTAGTTAGCATTGAGGTTTTTCTAATTCTTGATGGTGACTGAAATATGAATTCTTTTAGCTATTTCTGTTGCAGAGAGAAAACCAAGAAAAATAATAATATATTTGAACACATTCAGACTATCTCTTAGAACTGGAAACAGGATAACTGGATAAACAAAAAAGTCCCTTTGATTGTTTATATAGCTTTATAATATAATGGGCTTGCATTCCTTTCTATTTTTAATTTTTTTTACATTGTATTTGTAGATTATTTCTCACCTTCACATATCAATAATCATAAATCTAATTTATTAATTACTTTGTTTTTACAATAACCATTATCAACTATTATCAATCCACTGCAGGATGAAAGTCTCTCCAAGTTCAATCCATCTTCTTTGATCTTTAGTTTCTCTTTTCCACATTATCCCTGCATACTTTCTTATTTCATCCATGCATCTTACATGTGATCTCTTTCTGGGTCTTTTACAATCTCTTGGAATTCGGCTTAAGATTTTAATTGTCCATCTATTATCATCTCTTTTAGAAATATGTCCAGATCAACTCCAGCTTTTAATTCTTTCAACAATGTTAATAACACCTGTTTATTTTCTTATCCATGTATTGTGTTTTCAATCTCTTCTTGTTACTCATAACATGCTTCTCTCCATACTTCTTTGAGTGACCCAAAGTCTTTATATTGTTCTTCTATCAAGTGTCCAAGTCTCAGATCCATAAGTAAAAATGGGTAAAACACATTTTAAAAAACTTTCCTTTTCAAACACATAGGCATATTTCCTTTTATCATGAAGTTATTTCTACCAAAAACACTCCAACCAAGTTTAATTCTATGATTAATTTCATCCATATGTGTCCATCTGTAGTGACCAAGGTATTTATAATTAAATTCTTCTAACTCATTATTATCAATTTTTATTTTTATCCTTTGAGAAAATCCATTGAACATTATGTTAACATTTACCTTTAGTTTTTCTTTTTTCCTTTCATCTGATAACTCTTGCAACATTTTGTGAAACACTAAAATATTATTTGCAAACACAACTACAGCATCAGTAAAATCTAGATGACTTAAATAATCTCCATTTACTTTTATTCCTTTACTTTCAATTTTAATCCACAAAATACTTTTACAGCACTTCTGAAAAAAGTTTTGGAGATATGGTTTTACCCTGTTGTATACCCTTCTCAATGTTAATCTTCTTAGTATCATTATGTAATCTAATTGTTGCTGTTACATTTTTATAAATATTCTTCAGAATATGACAATATTTTGGGTCTATAATCTTTTAATTACTGAAAAAATGCTTATAGAATCAAATGCCTTTTCATGATCTATAAATCCAAAGCATAATGGCAATTCATATTTATTGGTTTTTTCTATAACTTCTCTCAATACTTGGGTATGATATATTGTACTAAAACACTTTTAAATCCAACTGGTTTTTTTGGCTGTTGAAATCCAAAGTTCATTGCAGATGAGCTATAATTATCTTAGTAAAAATTTTGTATAAAACTAATACATCTGTAATTTCTAATATCTTTTTTATCATCTTTTTTAAATATTAAAACCCTGGGTAATTCAGATAATATAGTTGTTATAGGAGATACTTTTCCATGTTCTTTATCGGTATATAATTCTTGATAGAATTCTTCTAACATTTCATAATGTCATCTCTCTTCTTAGTAATAATTACATCTTTTTTCTTATTGCAGAAATAAGTTTTCTGCCAATACCAAAATGGTGTTTTACACTTTTGAGACTTTTATTTTCTTTTTTGGGTTTCCTTGCTAGTTTACAAGTATACTTTTTTATATAATTATCAACTCTTTTTCAGAACATTTATTTTACAATGCATAAGAAAGTGTTAAAATATTATTTCAATTATTACAAAAAAATCAAGTCAGATGTCACATGACCTAATTTCAGTTATATATTACCTATATGACTATATAAGCTAATGATCTTGTATTGAAAATATTATTGTATTTTCCAATTTTAGACTTATAGTTTTGTAGTTAAATAGAGGTAAAATGTGGCTGCTGGAGGGTTGCCTTAGATCTTAAGATGAGATGTGAGTGCAGTGCTCTCAGATCCAAAGATCCTCGCTAATGAAAGTCACAAGCTAGAAACTAGTCTGGAGATATTGGATGAGAAGGCACTAGATAGGGATTTTATGCACAAATCTCCCTGCATCCATTGATTACTCTGGCTTGCATTGAGTGACACTACTTTTGCCTGTTTTAATAAAAAAATAATAACAAGTTTGATCTATATATAAGCACATATATATTTATTTGATTAAATTAAATAGTGTCCTGCGTGATTATGTGCAGGGATAGAGCGATGGCCTCTGGAACTCAAGATCCATGGATTGCAGCCCATATGTTATTTCTGCTGCTAAACCATTCCATATATATATAATTAAAGTTAAATGATTGATAGAATCAATCTGGTTTTAAATAATTATTTTTACAAAATATATATCTTCGTATACTATGAAAATTAAATACATTTGATTTAAAATTCAAAATTATTAAATATAATGAAATAAAAAAGGTCTCTTTTTTTATAAAAAAAATTATTAAAGCGCTTATCTTTTCTTATCCACAGACACTTCGTGAAATAAAACAGTCATTCAATATGTAGTAAAGAAGTTTTCTTCCGTGTCAATTCTTTTGAGATTTCAATTGCCTTTGCTTTTAACTTGACGTTTTCTTTCCTTTAAATAAAGATATTTTCTAGTCGCTAAACTGCCTCCCAATATATAAATGTGTATGTGTTAATATGAGAATAGTTACTGAATTAAAAGACTCTAGTTTAATGGTATTTTGTCTGTATAGAATTAAATTTTTTATACCTATATTATTTCTTGGATTATCTTTGAATCTGACAAGTACTTGAATATCATTATCTGACTATAACTTTACTTTGTTTACATTTTTTTTTTTTTGGTCTTTTTTAATAATATAATTGCAATATCAGAGCCAGATTTAGACTTGATGAGACCCTAAGCTATATAAAGCCCTGAGATCTCTACCATTTTAAATTACACTGGCTAATCTCAGAAAAACTTTAAAATGTATACACCTTTTAAATATATGGATAAGGGAAATGTATTGTTGTTAAATATTTATTAAAAGAAAAAGTAAAGAATGTGTTTGCAAAATCACAAAAATTTTATTATATAATCGATATATATTTCCCACAATAAAATCATTAGTTAAACAAATAAATGAATTACAATAAATAAATAAACGACCATTAAGTTTATTCAGCTGAGTACTTTTGAAGGAATGCCTTCATTATCAAAGCTGTTGCAAAATAAATTGTGGAGTAAAACTATTAGCACGAGAAATGCAAAGTGTTGCAAATTATGTTTGCCATTATTTGGAGATTGCGCAACACGTGTCTCTTTTATTCATTGCATTACAGTCCAGATTGATAAAATAGGCTTCTTTAAGTCATGGCACTCTTTGCATACGATTCGAGGGTTGTCTGAAATGCACTGTTGTCCTGTGGAAGTGCTACGCTGTGCAAAGATGGAGATGTGTGTGGAATCTGTTTGTGCTTCGTTGTAAGCATAATAATGCTGTGAGAGTCGTGTGTAATATTGCCTTTGTTTCCCCATAATATGATGGAAGGCAGTTGTTGTATGGATATGCTATATTATATACTGTTTGATGTGTGTGTATTGAAGGTGACTGATATTTAGTATTGTTGAGAATTCTATTGAAGTTGGGAGGTGTGCGATAGCATAAGCTGAAACTATTGTGGAAAATTGTGTGTAAATTCTTGTGTATGTTCTTTATGTATGGGAGAAGAATTTGAGGTCAGCTGTGTGTGCTTACTGAATTAAGTTGGTTTTTGAATGTCCTGATTATATTATCTATGTTTTTTCTGTTATATCTTGCCTTTAATAAATCTGCTCAATACATTTCTATGTTAGCATTTCTATAAGCTTCAAAACTGCACAGTTTGGCATTTCTGTAAATAAATGCCTTTAAGCCATCCAGTTTGTGGGTGGTAGGGGTGTTGATTGGTGATGAAGGTAGCCTCTTATGTGTATTGGCTTGATTAGCATGTGTGGTGAAAGAACTGGGATTCCATATGTACTTTCAAGTCTAGGTATTTGATGGATTTGTGTGCATCTTGGTGTATTGTGTTTATAATCAAGCCACTGGCAGTGTTAAAGTCTGTCTATATCATTGACATAGCGAGTGTACAATACAAGATCTGTGACCAGATATCTGGGGATGATGATCTACTTATATGTATTGAGAATGATGCTGGATATAAATTCCATTCATGGGGAGGCCCATCAGCCAACCATTGCCCACGTGGTACCATTAATGGTCAAACATAGCATAAAAGTTTTTTATCTAATCATTGCAGAAATGCCACTATGAATTGTTTGCATTGCTGGTGCATGCCTTGCCTTGTTAATTCTTCTTTTACAATGGATATGGATTTGGGTCTATCAATGGAAACATATAATTCTATGTCCATTACTGCCATGCTTGTGTTGTGTGTGGGTGTGACTTCCTTAATTCTATGCATGAAATTGAATGATGATTTGATTGTGTGAGAGTCAAAGTATATGGTTTGTGTAAGTCATGCATTGATCACTTTGACTGCATTGTAATAATGCACACCTCCAAACTCCATCATTAAACATAATGGTATGCCTTCTTTGTGCATTTTAGCATTGGGGAACATTCTGAGAAGTGTTGTGGCTGACAGATATATTATGTAATAGTCTGCCTTGGAAAATGCTTGGCCACTATGTGGTCTGACAACAGACAATATGAACTTGTCTTTGTTCAATTTAAAATTAAGAGTAGAAACTTTAATAAATTTTAACTTCTCAATTTGTTGCTTAATCTGGGCTTTATAATTCAGAGTAGTCATGATGATGAATTTATTTTCCTTATCTTTATACATGCATGTGATGTTGTTATCTGCAAGAAATCTCTTTGCTGTTATTAGTTTCTGCTTCCATCTATCATGCTGTAGTTGTATCACTTTTTGTTGAATGCACTTGGCAATTCTAGTTATATAGTGATCTTTGTGAGGATGGTTAGTTAAGCTAGTTTTCATGCCTGCAATAAGTTCCATTTTTGGCAGATTCCATCTGCCACCAATGAATCTGGGGCATTTTGCTAGGACAACATTGACTGTTTCCAGTATAGACAAGTTAATTAAATTTACATAGCTTTCTTGATTGTGTTGTTGTATGTGAATGTTTTGCTGGTTGGCCAAGAAATGAAACTTGTGGTTGAACTTCATCTCTAACCTTCTATTCAATCTATTAAATTTGTCTCTTATATGCAGGAGAATGTTGAGGTTGTTCAAAATTTGTGTCTCTTTTCTTGGTTTCCTAATGTAACTCCTTTCTGTATTCCTGAATTACTCTATTTAATATGAAAACCTGAACCTGTTTATAGATAGCATTTCTGTTGTATATTGAACGGTTAAAGTTTGCATTGCAAAATTTTGGAATTACTTTGTGATCTCTGCACTTACATAGAAAGTCTAATCTCATCCGGTATTTGCATACTGCTATAGAACAGTTTAATGCCAACTTATTCCGAATCGTTAGTTCCATAATGCATTGTTGATTGTAATTGATAATCACTTTGTGTGTGTGTTTGTAATCAGTACTATATATGCGATATATATTTCACACAAATAATTTGTCAAGCATTGGTATCTGAGAGGTCAGTGCAGCTGCCTTGTAAGCAAGCAGTTGCTTGCAGACAGTTGTTGTGGGTTTGCTTCCCAGCCGATGCTTTGACATATGGAAAAAAAATCATCAGTTAAACAAATAAATGAATTACATTAAATAAATAAATGACCATTGTGTTTATTCAGCTGAGTACTTTCGAAGTAATACCTTCATTATCAAAGCTGGGTGCAAAATAAATTGCAGATTAAAACTATTAGTATGAGTAATGCAAAGTGTATGCAAATTATGTTTGCTATTTTTTGGAGATTGTGTAATACGTGTCTTTTTTATTCACTGTGTTACAGTTCAGATTGATAAAATAGACTTCTTTGATATTTCTCTTTAAGTCATGGCACTCTTTGCATATGATTTAAGGGTTGTCTGGAATGCACTGGTGTCCTGTGGAGGTGCTGTTCTGTGCAAAGATGGTGTGTGTGTGGGATCTGTTTGTGCTTTGTTGTAAGCATAACTATGCTGTGAGAGTCTTGTGTGTAATGTTGCCTTCGTTTTCTCATAACATGATGCAAGGCAATTGTTGTAGGAACATGCTATATTATATATTGCTTGCTGTGGGTGTACTGGAGAAAGCTGATCTTTAGTATTGTTGAGAATTCTATTGAAGTTGAGAGGAGTGTGATAGCATAAGCTGAAATTATCGTGGAAAATTGTGTATAAATTCTTGTGTATGTTCTTTATGTATGGGAGAAGGATTCGAAGTCAGCTCTGTCTGTTTTTTGGATTAAGATGGTTTTTGAATGTTCTGATTATATTATCTATGTTTTTTCTGTTATATTTCATCTTTAATAAATCTACTTGATACATTTCTATGCTAAGTGCAGACAATTATTCTTGAGACATAGTTGCTCTGAGTTCATTTTTCTTTAGCTATGAAAATGATCTTCTCCTTTGAACAATCTGTTACTATTAGGCCCAGGAATAGTCATAATATTGCTTCAACCTTAGAGAAAAGTAACTGAATTTTGTCTTGGAAAAATGATTTGATATAGACTTTTGTGTTAAATTTGTTCTTTTTCAGGATAATTCTGCTTGGCATAATCATGGAAATGCCTCAGTTCACTCATGAGGTTAATATTAATATTGTGTGGATACTCTTTCATTAAGGTATCTACTACTTTGTATAGCTGTCCCTCTGAAGCTTCTAAATCAACTAAAAATGAAAATTTATTTGCAACATAATTATACACTGTTGCTCTTCTTGTTAAATTTGCCTCAAGGGTGTCTATGATATGAATGAAGAATTTCACTCGAAATTTATTATCTTGGAGAATGGTTCTTGTTACCATCATGTGCAGCTCCATCATTGACTTGTTTTATTCTCACCCTCTTTCTTTTTTCTGTAGAATTATATTTCTACATCAGGCAAACTAGATTTAGCTGTCAAGCATTGGCAGTTGAGTGGTCAGCACAGCTGCCTTAAAAAAAGTTGTCCCAGGTTTGCAGGTTTACTTTCCAGCTGATGCTTTGACACATACAACTAGATTTAGCTTCTTTTTCAATATCATCAAGAAAATCAAAATTTTCTCGAATATTTTTAACACAGTGAGAATGTGATGTGTACAGATTTGCACATGAGATAAATGCAATCGTTGAATCATGGAGAGACAGACTGGTTTTATGAAATTCTTTCATCAAATGATTTCATAAATGTAACATAAAAACAAACTGTAGTTCTTTCATTTTTTCCAGAAGACTATTATCTTGTATAAGACTATTATCTTGTAGAAGACTATTATCTTGTAGTCTTGTAACTCCTTTTTTTATTCTGATTAGCAGAAATGTGGCTTAGAGCATATATGATTGGCATATAACTCACATATATGGAAGACACTGCTTTTGACATGTACTTCTTACCTACAGTATCTTTAGTATTCCAGTAGCTGAGTTTGTTTTTAAGGAAGATAACATCACAAATTACCTCTTTGTAGAAGATGAAAAAAAAGTGTGTAGTTCTTGACAACAGCAAAAAAGTTTATTGCATCTAAACAGCAATCTGCAGTAGCATGACCAACAATATTTAATGAATATCACATGGTATATAGGATGCTTGTTTAACTCAAGGATTTTTTGTTGCATTCTATTGTATTTACTGGCCAAATTCACTGCACTATCACATGACTGTCCTCTAGGAAAATTAGAAAACATTTAATAGGTAAACCTTTACCAGATGATACATATCTTACTATAACAGTTACTAGATCCACATGGGAAGGATCTGGTAGAGTCCACAGACAAACTGAAGTAACCTGCTTTTCTCAGATTACCCAAGATTAATTCTCTTACTTTATTAACCATAATCTGTACAAGTTTATCTCCTACTACCTTTGATAAATATGGAGGTGACTCAGATCCTTTATTTCCATACTGTTTTAAATGGTTGGAAAGGATTAAACCTAGCAATCAGTTCTAACAAATCAAGTAGTTGCCATTATTTGGTGATTCAAAAGTTTCATTGTCTCCTTTAAAAGCCAGTCTATATTTTGCTAATGTGCATATCACTGCAACAACATGCTCAAGCACATATTTCCAGAAAAGCTGTTCTTTTTCTATTTGCTAGCCCTGACTCTAAGGCCAAACCACACTTTCTTATCAAGTATGTAAGCAAAGCTTTTCTATGATCTTTACCATTTCATGACATTGAATAACTGTGGGATTTTTACCAGTCAGAAAATTCATCAGAAGCTAATGCTACAGTTGATGATGAAAACAGTTTACAGACAAAGCAATACAACCAGTAGTTGGAAAGTACACAAGTCATTCCCAATCATATGTTTTACCATTAACTTTTCTGTTCTGAATGAATGCTTAGAGTTTTCAAATCGGCCATTACAATGTTAACACCCTGATGGACCTTTTAAGATCCAGTATGAGAGTTCATCCTATGTAAGGACACTCCATTGACCAGTATCACTGAGTTTTATGAATTTTATTTGTTCAACTGTAGATGTTGATTTTGCAAGAGCACCCATGCTCACACTGGGATCAGTTTCAATATTCCCATTAACTGAGATTCCAAACTCTATGATCCTAGTATCAAAGTCAATAGGCTGCTGTTGTTTTTGACTTTGTTGATCTCCTTGAGTTTGTGGATTATCTTCCATTCCTGAGATGAAATATCTGTCAAGTTTTAGCAATGTTTTGAGTTTGTCTTCAAGCTGCTGTTTTCTTTTTCTCTTCTGGTATCTGCATTCAGATGTTCACTTCATTGTAGGGCTGAAAATGGAATAGTAAAAATAAGTGCTAGAAAATAAAAGATTATAAACATTATATATATATAATTGAAATAATATTTTTAACGGTTTATAAACAATTACAAACAATCTTAAAATCCGCAGAAGTACTTTCGGTTACATTCTAACCTGCCTCAACTGCCATTAAATGGCAGTTGACAGTTGAGGCAGGTTAGAATGTAACCGAAAGTACTTCTGCGGATTTTAAGATTGTTTGTAATTTTGTTTATAAACCGTTAAAAATATTATTTCAATTATAATTACAATATTGTTTTTAATTAACGGATATTTTATTTATTTTATATATATATAATTTCTTATATTATAGATAACATAGAATACCATGCTAATGCTATATATATATATAATTTCTTATATTATACCATGCTAATGCTATATATATATATAATTTCTTATATTATAGATAACATAGAATACCATGCTAACTGTTCACCATCCTTGAATATAAAATATGTGGAAAAAATTATCATTTGAATATCCATATTTTACTCTTAATATGTAATGTCAAAAGATGTGTAATATATATTTACCTTTCAGCTTACACGGAGAGTGACTTAAATGACCCAAGTTAATAAAAGGTGGAAATTTACATATATGAAGATGATTATTTTATTCAATTTAAATAGGCTACAACAAGTTAGAATAAATAAAAGCCTGAGATAATATACCCAAAATAATATTAATAAAATTAAAAAATTTCTCAGGATAAAAATGTTTAAATATATTAATTGAGGCCCTTGAAAATTGTGAGGCCTTAAGCAGTGGCTTATTTAGCTTATATACAAATGCAGCACTGTATGCAAAAAATAAAAAAAAAATTGTCTAGTAAAGCATGCCACTCACCATTCTCAGACAAATGTGAATTTACAATAGCTAAATTTAAATAAAACCCTGCAGAGGCTAACCAAAAATTTATAAATGAAGTCTATTACTATGTAATGGTCAGTCTAAACATGTTTCAGTTATTTTATATTTATCTCAATTTATATAGGCATCACCTGACCTTAAACACCAGAAGATTAACTGGCACATTTAGATATTTGAACAGTATTTGCTTTAATATAATGATAATGACTACTACACAGCTCCTATTTGCAATACTTGGTTGGATCACAAACAATGTATATTTTCCCCAATAAATGGACATAGAATAAGTATGCAGATTAGACAATATCTGGTACAAAAGGTTAACAGTTTATATCAACAATAGTTTAATTACAAAATATAATTGTCAATCAAATATAACTTTCTCTCTTTTTTTTAATGAGACCATTTCTACAATCTCTTAGGTTATTATTTTAGTTCACA
This sequence comes from Epiperipatus broadwayi, assembly GCA_028023455.1. Lineage (NCBI taxonomy): Eukaryota > Metazoa > Onychophora > Udeonychophora > Euonychophora > Peripatidae > Epiperipatus > Epiperipatus broadwayi. Next base: position 1,230,004 of record JAQFVV010000191.1, on the reverse strand, counting down.
CACACACACACACACACACAAAGAAAACAATAATTATTTATAAAGTGTCCAATTTTTCTTTGATTAATTTTAAACATAATCCCTAATTACATTTATAATATTAATAGTTTTATAATCGAGCACATTTGCCATATAGCCAACCCTTAACCTCTAATATACTTAAAATACCATTCTGCTCATGGCTGATCTCCCAAATATAAGACATTTATTTAATTCAAAAATATCATAGCATAGAAACATTTCTCTAATGGGGCATAATTATATCCACTATTTTTTTTAATGGAATGGTCACTTAGATCTGAACTCCAATTTAATAAAACTCTGACTTCTACAAAGATGGCTCATCTTGAGACTTATCTTTAAATCTATAAAAGAAAATCTTGAATAACACTTCCCATATAAATATAGAATTATTTTTAACTATTCAACAGTGAACAAAAAACTGCATATATATCATGAGCTCACCTACATACAATATAATCTTCAGCAATCACAAGAATAGCTAGTTATAAACAAACAACTCAATTGATACAATTAAATCATTAATTTTAAACTATTAATAATTATTTACTCTCATTATTTAACACTTGCTTTATATTTATTTATTTTTAAGTCACAATTTATAAAACAGAAAGAAAAAAACTTTTTTTCTTAAAAAGAAAACTTTAATTAACATGTATATTATTGATTAAAGAAAATAAAGTGAATTTTGATTTTAAAATGCAGCTAGAATATTTGTGAAAGCTTTATTGCAAATACAGCTTCATAAAGTTTGTTCAAAATAATATGCTTAAATAAACTTTAAATGATTAGAACAAAATCTAAACAACTTTTTTTAAACAAAATACTGCTTTCATAAAGTTTGTTAGAAAAAAACAATTAAAATAAACTTAAAATACATTAGGATAAAGTCTAAACAGTTTCTTTTTTTTTATAAAAAAACAACAACTTACAAAATGCAAATTTTTAGCCATAATTTGATTTCTTGAAGATGGCAAGAATTAATTCATTTTTTAAGTAGTATAATGTCAGATTCCAGGTATCCAGAATAGATTAACAGTTGGTAGCCTTTTCCTCTTTTACCATAATGAAGGTCTGATATTGCTTGAATAATTAAAGTGTGAATCCAGAAGCCAGAATAGCTACTTTAAGAAAAATTGATTTTGAATACCTTAATCCAGTTTTCCAACATGTTTGATCTTGTTCTTGTTTTTAACATCTTTTAAATTTATTTATAACATTTTTGAAAACCTTTTATTTGATTAATTTGCAGAACACTTTAATTGCCTGAATTTTTTTCTTGTTTTTAAATCTCTTATCTAAACAGGCTTAATCTTTTTTAAAAATCTAATTTTAACTGAGTTGTTTTTCAGTTCATTTTTTGATAATAGAAAGTTTAATATATTTTATCAGTTTCTCCTAAATTTGAATATTATTTTTAACAACTATTACAATTTCTATTTTATTTAATATGACAATTAATAATTTATTTTAACTTATATTTAATATTTTATTTTTTAAAAAATGTTCTATTTTATTATATAAAACAATTTTTTTTTTTTAAATTTTTGAGTGCTATCTTTATTAGCATCTTCACAACTAATTCATCTCTCAACCATGTGGAAAACCCCATGCCCAACACTAAAATCACTTCTATATCAACACAATATCACAATTCTTTAACTTATTCAATACTATATAAACAAAAGTAACTTTATTCTTTAGCAACATCTGTAGTAAAATTTGAATAATGAGTAATTTCCCGATAGCAGACAATTTATATTTCCCATTTTCAAACTAGTTCTTTGCCTTAATAATAGGTGCTTAGCATCCAAAGCTGTCTCCAATGCAGTTATACATCTGGTTTCTATCTTTTACTCTTTAATTAATATTAAACTAAAAACCTAAAATTCAATAAACTTAAGATTTTGAGTCTAAAAAAACATCTGCTTACATAAATATATAGATTTATCCTAGATTAGTAAAATACCTATTTTAGTAACCTGAGTTCTTTTGTAATTGTAGATGGCTTTTTTCCTGGTAAGGAATATATACCAATATAATATCACTTGATTATTTTTCTTACACAATATGGTATAGTTTTCTGCTCTAGCAATACTTATAGTAAACTTTCTTAATTAGTGATTACTGAAATTGTAATGAATTTAAATCACTATCTCTCCAGACTGATTTATGGCTTTCCCCATATAATTAGAAAATAACAGGTTATTTATATATTTAGCTTTTGATCTAGGTAGATCTCTTAAATTAGAAGCAGATTAGATTGGATTGGATTCAATACTTTAAAATTTTTAATTTCAAGTTTATAGACTAATAATAGACAATGAGTTAAAGGTAATTGCCAAAGCCTAATTATAAGGAGTCCAGCTTTGAATCCAAATTCTCATTATTAAAAGAAAAAATTAGATACCGATCAGACAATGTGGATTTACTACCATCTGGTAATTGCTTATTCAAGATTAATATAAAACATACTAAAATTGAAGCTAATAACTGTTTATATTATATGTATATACAAGAGTGTCTAGAAGTTTTTGAGATAATACTATGTTTACTTAAAGCTGGGATAAATATGCAAGTGTGTATGAATTTTGATTTTCTTTTATAATTACGATCATAATAGACCAAAAAAAATTAAATGAATGAATAATGGAAGACTTCCTAAAAAGATGCTTTATGATGAATTTAAACATGGGCTTTGTATAAAAGGTAGACCCATCTACATTATAAGGATTATCTCAAAGACATTCTAAAGAAGTGCAATGCCAATTGTTTTCATTAAAAAGATATGCCAGAGAATATAATACATTGGAGAGCTAAAGTTAGACATGGTGTTGAAGTATTTTAGAAAAAAAGTTTTCTGCTGAGGAAATTAAAAGATAACATTGTTAAATAACAAGTAAACAGAAAATTGAACCAACATGATCTATATGTGGCTGCATTAGTATTTCACAGAATTGGTTTATATAGTCACTGCAAACTTTTTTAAAGTAGTTTTTTTTAAATTTGTTTTTCTCCCCCTCACCCATCTTTTCCTGGGTGGGGGGGACGTTATTCTTTTTTGAGTGTCTGTTTGTTATTATCTAAGTCATAATTACAATTGGCATAACTATTATTAGCATTTATTATTAATTTAACTTCAGTAGATTCTGTGTGGGTTTTTTTAAAATAGAAATCTATATAAAGTCAGAGATGAAGTTATTTCATCATTTAATATCTTATATAAAATTGGATGTTATACTGTTCCTGTGCATACGCATGGTGAACAGCGCCATCTAGCGGTTGGAGCTTGCGTCATCTGCTTTTGGCCCCCTACTCTGAATATTTCTGCAATTTTTGCAGAAATGATGTCTCTAGCAGTGGCAGGACAGTAATTCCCCCAGTACCACTTTTTTTAATCTAACTTCTTTGTTTATCATTAAGGACACTAAACCAAGCTACAATTATTATTCATCATCAACTATCCTTTAAAATAATTTATTTTAAGTATTTAAGTATTTATTGATTGATAGCTCTTTACAACATCATTATGCTTTAATAAAAGGGTATGAGCACAGACTTTCACACGATCCACCACTCTCCACTCCATCTAATAACACTGATACACTCAAACATATATATGTTGAAAATATAAATAATCACCAATATACGTATTTCATGCTAAACCAGCAATCATCAGTTGGTCCAGATTATCATCTCTACACATATAAACTATAAGTGCTCAGATATATATTAAGATAGACAATCCTCATACTTTAATGGACAGGCTTCAATCTACTCCACACTCCAACTCTTCAACCATCCATCCAATTGAAAATCTGATGATGGAATGCTCAAAGGCACCCTGAGGCCGAGATTCTTGTCACACCAATGTTGACTTAAGGTCAATCTGAACCCCACATGTACAAGACATAATCCATTAAATACATATGCAAGGATGGGCAGACATCTCTATAATGTAATAACTGAAACATAGGCTTATTTATACCTGTGTCTATATATATGTAATATTAGGGTATGAGCACAAACTTTCACACGATCCACCACTCTCCATTCCATCTAATAACACTGATACACTCAAACATATATATGTTGAAAAGATAAATAATGACCAATATACGTATTTCATGCTAAACCAGCAATCATCAGTTGGTCCAGATTATCATCTCTACACATATATACTATAAGTGCTCAGATATATATTAAGATAGACAATCCTCATACATATATATATAGACACAGGTATAAATAAGCCTATGTTTCAGTTATTACATTATAGAGATGTCTGCCCATACTTACATATGTATTTAATGGATTATGTCCTGTACATGTGGGTTTCAGTTTGGCATTAGGTCAACATGGGTGTGACAAGAATCTCGGCCTCAGGGTGGCCTTTGAGCGTTCCATCATCAGATTTTCAATTGGATGGACGGTTGAAGAGTTGGAGTGTGGAGTAGATTGAAGCCTGTCCATTAAAGTATGAGGATTGTCTATCTTAATATATATATCTGAGAATTTATAGTATATATGTGTAGAGATGATAATCTGGACCAACTGATGATTGCTGGTTTAGCATGAAATACGTATATTGGTCATTATTTATCTTTTCAACATATATATGTTTGAGTGTATCAGTGTTATTAGATGGAGTGGAGAGTGGTGGGTCGTGTGAAAGTCTGTGCTCATACCCTAATATTACATATATATATATATAGACACAGGTATAAATAAGCCTATGTTTCAGTTATTACATTATGCTTTGTAAATAGAATTATTTATGATCAGTTTTGTTTTTGAACATTTATCAATGCAAAATAAGCTTTACACATACGCGATTACAAAGATAAGCTTTGCGGTTTAGAAATAACGCACCCATCTGTCATACGCACGACCCGAATTTTTATCCAAGCTTAATAAATAAACCCTTGAAACTCTTTTTTCGGGTAACGAATCAATAGCTACTTTTGCGAATGATTAATTATTGAGCTAACGGGCAAAACAAAGTTTAAAAAATATTCAAACCTTTACCATACAACAATTACAAGTCTAATGAATAATGTTTTCTCTTCTGTTGCTTTATGAGAATCTGTTAATAAGACCTTTTAAGCGATTGCTGTACATTTTCCTATATAACACTGTAATATATTTTCTGTATATTATCCGCTGCATGTTACCATTTTTTGCCTTCAAGCAATATTTAACGTTTTAAATTATTAAAAGCACAATTAACTTTTTAATTTTAAATTGTAGTAGGAGCAAAATAAACGAATACGTACTTAATGAAAATTTTCAGTATGTAGAATTTTATTCCGGAAATGTTGCTTTATTGAATTAACACATTTTAAATTATCTCAACAGTTTTTACTTTTTAAACGCATCATTGCAGAATTAAATATCACTTTATAACAGGTTGTCATTTAAGAAACTCTGTGGTTATCCATGCTAAATAATGTATAATCAAGTTAAATATTAATTCGTAATTGTTTTAATTTTCCTATTGAGATTTATACTATTTTTTTTTTTTTAAATTATTATTAGTTTTTTTTTTTAATTCCAAAATTTATTGTTTTATAAAGAAATTGCTATGTATTAAAAAAAAAAAAATCGAGATAAAGAGGTAAAAACTGCTGAATTAACCATATACTTTTTTGTTAGTTACTGTTAAGTGACAATCTTCGATTACAAGACAAATATATCAAGCAAGTCTGGACAGATGATAAACGTTTATCCGAACATACATTATGCCTAAAATTTAAAGCAATAGTTCAAGGAATATTAAATTCATTAACAAATTTTAGGCTGCTTTTTGGTTTTTAGAGAACAGCAATACTCAGAATTTTCTAAACTGCACTTGTAAGAGCTCACTAAACCATGATTAGTCTCTAAAGAAACAATAGCTTGTCAATGGAATCGTATTACTTGAATAGATGTTTGCTGAACTAATTATATATTGTCTATATTAAACATGAATTTTAGATTCTTATTTTATATTTTCCTAATCACCTAATAATTACTAATAACTAAAATATCCATAATTTATTAGCACAGATACAGCAGGTCTCTTTCTTATTTCAGATACCTGTTTTGAGTCATTTGCTGGACATACAAAGTCCTTTAGGTAGGATTAGTGAACCAATATTCTCAGTTCTGTAAATTGCTTGATGATTATATGTATTTATTTATTGATTGATGACAGTAAGTGTTTGTGATTTACTATGTGCTTTATCTTTTACAAATATTTATAGTTATCTAGATTTCTTGTCTTCATGTCCTTGGGTTTCATTGATGCTACCAGTTGTTTGGCCTTAGGTACTTTCTATTTCCCTTTAAAAACTTATAGCTTTTTATGATAATTTAAAATATGCATTTCTGAATGTGTTAGTAAAGATGTTTGCATTGCCAACAGCATCACATTATAATCATTGAAAATTTGCTTGACTAGCAGTGTATAATTGTTTGTATTATATTTATTTAATCTTAAATTGTCCAGCATTCAGGCTATGGGTCATTGACTTCAAATCTAATAATGGGTTTAACTTTCTCTAAGGCTGGACTAGTTTCTAGCACCAGGATGGAGATTTATGTTATTATATGCCTACTCATTTAATAGTTTACCTGGAAAATTTTCTATGGACATTGAGGAGATGATGTAAATGATGCAAAACAGAAATAAAACATGCACTGTGGATCCTTAATACTTCTGCTTAATAATTTTTGTTTGAACTACTGCAATAGTTTCCTCAGCCAAACATTAAACTTAAAATGATAAGGCAGAACAATAAATGGATAATGACTATTCATCATACTGTGAAGAATTCCATGAAACTTGTAGGTGTAACTTCAATACCATTGTTTATGGCAATAATTTCAGATTATCCAAATTTGAATATTGCCTTGTCTGAATTTGTACTAAATACTAATCTGTAGTCTGTCAATAGTGAAAAGTTATCAATAAAAACTTTTTTGCATTGGACCTGCATATTTCAGATGGACTCCGCCTGGTTTTGGGTTTGCACCCATAATCATATCTTTTGTGTGGTAATTTGTTTTTTATTGACATTGATAACATCTTAAATAAAATAGATCTCTAAATCATTGTTTACCTTTATTTATATTACATAGTAGTTTAACAATTCTTAGTAATGACATTTTTTGGATGACATTTATGGATTAATTACAGAACTCTTATTTGATCATTTAAAAAAAATAAGATCCCAATTTCTAATAAGGATCATTTTTCTTGCTTTTCAAAGTATTTAATCCAGAATATCATTTTATATAAGGATCTAAATATTCTGCAATTGATTATAATGGAAAATACGCCTTAAAATTATAAATTTGAATGGTCTTGATCTGATACTGATGGAATTTTTACTTTCTAAACATAATTGGTAGAACTTTATTTCCTAGCTAATTATAATTTTTTACAGAACTTAACAGAATTCTTAAAGGATATGTTTTGTTTGTCTCCATCGTATACTGAATGTTTAAAAGCAGTGTTTATTCTAAATATTAATAAATTAGTCATGAATAGCACTTATAAATCACTATTGAAATAAATCAATACTTCACATGAATTAATTAAGAAGTCTTTTGATTAAATGAATGCTATTTTCTGTTTTTTCTTCCAACTCCATTTTCATTTCTAATGTATTAAATCAAAGGAAGTTGAATATGTTTATTACAAATTTATTACTGTATATAATTATAAAGGAATTTTTCTGTTAGCTGTGAAGCCATGCACACACATCTAGACAACAAACGAGCTTCTTGGGTGTTTTTGTTTTTTATAAAGAGTATTTAGAATGTGCTCATAATATTTGAAATTTTAAGATTTATTATGTGATTTATGTAAGATTTTCTTGTTTAATGTCATTAAATTTTATTCTCATTATTTAAATGTTTAGATAATCCTCTTAATAAGCACTTAAAATTATAATTATTAATACATTTAAATATTTAAAAAAAATTCACGTTTAATGAAACTTAAGTGCTCTTTTGTATTCCTTTAATTTGATTATGATTTTTTTCTTACTGCAAGTAGATAAACTATTTATTTTATATAGCGCGATGTTTATAAACTGTAATATATTTGCATGTGCTAGCCTTATAAATAACCTGTATTCAAAGTAGATTATTATAAAAACCATTTCAATATGAATAATAAAACCGTAATTATTTTTTTTACTACTTCTGTGACTGACTTCTTTCATCTCCTCTCTTTTTCAGCCTTTCTTTTCTTTCAGAATTTGTGTTATACCTTCTATCTACATATCTTAATTATTGTTTCAATTCCTTTAAAATTTCATATTTTCAAATCATTTCTAGCCTGATTTTCCGTTTTTTTCTATCAAGTACCATGTTTCTCTCTTTATATGTATATTGTTATTAATGATAGTTTGCAATAAGATGTTCTGCAATTTTTTAAATGTATTTTATAAAAAGGAAAATAGCAGACCAAGGAGTGAAGGGAGCTAATAGAAGATCTTATGGAGAAATAGTTATAGAATTTTAAAATACAGAAAGAAATCTTAGAAAAATTAGTCTGGAATAATACATAAGACTTTGATAATTACTTGCCATTAAGTAGAAGTATAAACATCATATCACTATATATATATATTCATAAAGGTGGCATCAAGTTAACTCCAGCTGTTACTGTATATTTACGTATAAATATGTAGATTTATACAATTTTCGACTTTTAGGAGCGTTGATTTCTTTTGTTAGTTTTAGGAGATGTGTAAATTTTATAAAAAATATAAAATAAAAATAATAAAAATATGTAATGCAAATAATAGAAAGATTTTTTTAAAAAAAGGGTACGAATTCTTTTTATAATTTTTGTTTTAGAGAATATGAATTTTCTAGGTCTTAATGGATTATGTTTATTATTTCCAATTGCTTAAATAATAAACAATACCAATAATTTATACTAAAAGCATCATAAGTTTTTGGATTAACTATAATCATTTCCATTAGAAATGTATCTGTATTTATATTAAATAGCTTATTCAAATTTATAGCGTCCTAATTATGCAGGTTTTAAATTGTATTATAAAGATATTCAATAAATCATTATAGGATTAATTCCTGCCGGGATATTATTTCCAAAATCTTTTATAAGCTCTATAAATTAATTACTACTCTTTAAAATCTTTTTTATTAAATGGCAAAATCGTATAAAGTATAATTAACAAGAATGTACACCATTTATTAACCGGTAGGTACAAAGCCAAAAAATTATCTATTCAACCAAAGCATCTAATTAGAGTGAATATGCACTATCTGTGTAGATTAATAAAGAAATCATTTTTAATTAAACAATTATAGTTTATATAATCATAATTTTATAAATTCATTTAACTTTTTTTTAATTTTTGTTAATATTGTATTACATTTAAAAAAACACCAAAAACAAACAGATCGTATTCTAAATAGTTCAATCTTTTCTTTAATTTTTCAGGAAAATGCATTGTGCCAAACAAATGGAATATAATTCTTTTATCTAAGAAGAGGAAAAAATAAGTTTGCAACGGCCGTTTATTTATTTATTTTTTAAGTAATTTGAATTTTTTTTTTTTTTACGTTTCTGTTATTACTATGTTTTTATATAGATTTTTAAAAAAAGAATTTATAAGTAATAAATTTTAATTGCTCTGAATTGACTGCATAAAACATCATAAAAGTGAAAACCTTTTTGAGCTAACCTGCAAAGCAAAACCTTCTTCATTTATTAACTTAATTAACAAAGCTTTTCACATTTAAACACAATAATTATTAACCGCTACAAGCGGCAATAAAAAAAAGACAGTACATATTCAGTCTTTTGTTTTATCCTTGCTGTTACAGAACTGTCAAAGATTTTATTTAATTAATTGTTTAAATTTTTTTTTGACATTTTTTTTTTTTAAAAAAAAAGGGAAAGTACGAAATTCAATACAGCATTATTTAAGTATTACATTTAACTTTTTTTTTTTTAAAGTAAACTTTTAATTGGGATCCATTTTGTGGAAAATGATAAATTTAACTCTTTAGGGATAATATTTTTTAATTAATTATGGAAATAAATGTTTATTTTATTTTTTCTAGAAAAATACTTTTAAAAAAAGAAAATTTCATTACCAAGAAAGCATTGCAGAAATGAGAAGACTTGAGATAAATATAGGTTTTTGCTTATTAAAAATGCAGTATATTCGAAAAAGTTAGACTTGAATACTCCACTAAAATTTGGAGGCGTTTAGTATAATATAGCTCATCCGTTTGCCATATCCGTGATCTGAATTCGAATCACTACTAGTTAATATTTGAATTTTTTTTTTCAAGTTCTAAGAAATCTTAGGATGTTCTTTATATATATCTGATCCATAGTTATTCCAACTAATAGTTTAATATTGGTTGATAAATGAATATTTAAATATTCTTAATTAGAATGTAAAACAAATTAAAAAAGGAAAAATTCAAGCTATCATCATCTGATAATTAATACGTTTTATGAGAGATTTATGAGAGTTTTATGAAATATTTGGCTTTGATGAGGCATTTTAAACTGATTTACCAGACATGATTTTATCAATCTGTTATCAAAAATGGAAAGAAATTTAATCCATTATGCTAGTTTTTTATATATTCAAATAAATCGCTTAATATAAAACATCTTTATATAACAGCAATAATCGTATATATAATAAAAAATAATACCGAAAAGCTTTTTCCCCCAATAAATTATTATTATTTTTGCCCTTATCAATGTGATGGGATCTATTTTGAAGATTTAATTTACATTGCATACATAGACAACTATTTATATATATAAAAAATTAACTAGAACCGATTTATAACAATAATACAATATTGATTTAATTTTTGATCATTAATACAATATTGATTTTTTTTAAAAAATGTATAAAATGTATAGATATGATTTTCCATTAATTTTTCATTAGCCAGTTATTAGTTAAATTAAATGATCTTATATATATATATATACAGTTATGTTTGTCATATTTAATATAATTTGTTTCCTATATTTTTCTTCTATTGGGTTCTTTAATACAGTTTAAAAGTTTTATATTTTTTACACAATGTATTTTATTTCTGCATTTTAAATAAAGAATATATAATGCAAATTTGTAATCTCTTCAAATAATTGCATTGTTATTTTGCTCTTTCATCTAATTGTTTCTTTATATGTTCCAGCTTTTCTGTATTATTTTTATTATATGTATGCAATTATTGCTGTTATATAAAACTGTCTTATTTTATATTGTATGACTTTACTAATATCTATTTTTAAAAATTGATCTTGTATAGTTAGCACAGTCATGTAATGATGGATCGGGTAACATATGATTCCTGGATCAAAGCCCAAGATGTTCCTTCTGCTATGTAATTGTCATATGATCTTCTGAACAACTAAGTATCTAATTTTATGTCAAATGAAAACGATCTCAAAATTAATTTAAAATAGATTGGGTCCTTTTACCTAATTTTTGGGTTTTTTTAAAAGGTAGACCTATACATATACTTTTTTTTAAAAAAAGAGTAAAGTTTTTGGTTTGCTTTTAAAATATGAATATGAGGTGAGATGAGGGGTTGGATGGAAGAGATGGAACAATAAATTAGAAATTATGAAAAAAATAGAGGATAAAAAAGAATTATGGCCAGAAAAGTATTTTTCAAAAAGGATTAGATATACTTTTAGAGACAGGAGAATTCTGAAGAGACAGTATAAGAAACAGAAAAGGCAATTGAATAAGATGACGTAATAAAATATACTAACTTGTTTTTTCTGAAATGGATAAACTATTTAAAAAAACCTAGAAATTATTAATTCTCATTATAATATTTGTCAACTTTAATTAGTTGGTTGAATTAAATAAGAAAAAGCATAAATGTGCTGATTATAACAATAATGTTCATACGAGTAACTAACTGCATGAGAGATCAAGAGGCGTTCAAGCTATACAAAAACTGTCAATAAATTATAACGATAATATTTAAATATAAAAGCTGTATTATTTTTAATGCTTTGATCTAATAAATAGTCTAAATTTAAACTAAATTGTTCTCATAATTAAAATTGTTACTGTTTCAGAATCATTTTAAAATAGTAATGACTATCATCAAATGTTTCAATATTTTTCGTTTACAAATAAGAAAAACATGATGAATCAACGCAATTTTTATTTTAATAACAGCTGCAACATGTTAAATCTGAAACTTGTTATTAAGACCTATTAAAATACATATAATGTAAATTACTACACTTTGAACATATCTTGCACAATATATGGATCATGCAATGTATAATTAGTACAACCCATGCCTTTTTTCACTAAGGTTTTTTTATGAATTTAATTTAACTGATATAACATTGTAATTGTCTTATCAAACTTCCAAAAATTCATTGTATATTGTCTGACACATTACCCTTATCTTTTCAATGATATACACTTTAATTAAATTTAATGATGAAGTATATAATGCCATAAATTAAAATATTAGAATGCACTAAACTTAAAGTACTTTCTTTTACATGCTCTCTACAAATAGATGTATTTTAAATTGTTAATGTTAAACACTCAATATAACCAAATTGAGACTTTAAACATATAATTAATTTTTCACTTAATTGACTTTAAGTTTGACTTTCACTGCACAGTGAGCACATCGTACACATTTTTATCTTCAAATTAGTAATGTTTGGTTTCAATTTAAAATTGCGGGAAAACTGTTCAGGCTATCCATGCATCTCTTCATCTTTCTCTCTAATGTCATAAAATGTAAGTTATATTTTTGTGCTACAAAAATTGATAATTTATAATGATTTTGCCAATTAATTAACAATTTTTTCCTTCTTCTCATTTTCTTCATTTTTATGGAATAGTGTTTATCCAGAAATTTATAATGGATAAAAGTGCAATATTCAAACAGTTCAAGTGATGACAATGATTTCCACATAACAGAGCCTTGGAACTCTGAGATTTCTTATAGCAACTCTTTTGATGAATTTTCTGCTAATGATTTCTAGAAGACAGAATTAGTTGTAATTCCTAAAATAAAAAAAGAATCAATAAGTGTTTTGTGCTCACAAGTGCTTTGGCCTGTAACCAGTGTTTTCTCTAAGCTATGCAGTGAGGAATTGGTCAGCAATTTTGAAAGCCTACACACTGCTCAATGGCTTCTGCACACTCTAGACATTCTAATATTAGAAGTATTCATTCATGTAATTTCTTTTAAATCCATAAAGTTGAATCCAGATGAATAATTTTGATAAAAAGGATTAATAAATAGAATTCACCTGTACATGCAGTGGTGTCAAGGATATTGCAATGAGGACTTCAGGTTATTAGTATTGTGGCCTGCCCAAAACAACTAAAAATAGATTCCAATACTATTACCTTTTAGCCTATATATAACAGCGATGCCTGAGAATTTCCTTTTCTTCACTGGTCATTAATTGCTTTTCCTCCACTGGTAGTTGTTGTGACAACATTTCATGCAATTAAGTCTGCAGCTTGAGTGAAATGAGATTTTTTTATTATTATAATTTTTAAAAAAATCATCCAACATATAAATATATTTTAGACCTGACAAATTTCCAATTAATAAGTACAACGAATTTAAATATGAATGGCTTTCCCCATGAGTTGAAATTGAAATGCCATCGTCATCAAAAAATTATAACTATTGTATTAAACTTGGGGATATTTTTATAGCATCATTTGCAAAATTTGCTATCAGTCAAATTCAAAAGATAAATTTATTAAGGTAAAATAGACGGAATGGAAAATAGACTATTTAAAGTGACATTCAAGACAAAAAGTTCTTACTGCCATCCGAAAGTAAAATCAATAGAAAAATTTTGAGAATTTTAACTGAAAACTTGGAAGATCGTAATCTCAGATTAGAAAACGGTGAATGGAAGAAAATGGACGAGTACGCGATTAAAATTCTAATAAACAATATTATCTAAGCAATTGCCATCAATTCGTCAATGCTCTCTGTGCAGTCTTTACATGATCATGTAGGAATATTTGTTAATATCCTCAAATCATGGCGTAGTAGAATTATTACTCAAATTTATGGAATATATAAATGTAATCTTACATAAGGAGATTATTCTTGAAATTCAAACATCTTCATTTCCTTGTTTGACAATTGATGGAAGTAGATATTTCTTTAGAAAAAAGTAATATTATATATAAAATATTGATTCCAAATTTGAATTCAGTTATCTGACAAAATTTGTTAGCATTATTAAGCTTATCGCAAATAAAAAAGTTTTGTAGAGAGAATAATTTTGATTACAATAAATGATTTTGTTTACCTCTGTAATGTTAATTAAACCAGTGATGTGGCTGCTTGTCTATGAGACAATATTTCACATTTAATTCAACAGTACTGTGATGCATAGAAAGTTTATTTTTATTAAGGATATTGAAACCCTTTTAAAGACAATATATTCAATTTTTAGTATCATCTACAAGAATTGAAAAATTTAAATAATTGGTCAACATTTCAAAAATTTATGTTATATTATTCAGAGGTTCTCAATGAAATAATATAAATATTTACATATTTTGGATTAAATGCTCTGATAAGAACTTATGTTTTAATAAGTTACTGAACACAACAAGTTGAAGAATTCAATGACCCAATAAATAAACATGGTTCAAAAAACTCCTAAAAATTCACAATATTGAATAGCATGTGAAATTTTTCAAATATATATTTACAGAACTATTAACAATAAATAAAACTTTGCAAAGCACTAATTTATGTTTAATGGGGACATACCAATTTGTAAAGGCAAAAATTAATAAAGCAAGAGTGCCATAACTAGATAATATCTGCTGGATTGTAGATGTTCACACAATTTTAGATTCCTATGGTTATATAGATACTTAATCGGTACATAAATTTATTCAATTGATTTAGAGTCATTTAGGTATTAGATTTTGTGTAGATATATAAATGACTGGAATGCCTTGGATCATTTTGTAATGAAAAATAATTTAAACATAGAGTATGGAAACGATAGTCTATAATGTTTATTTATAAATTATGTATCTGTAATAAATAATAATAATGATAAAAACCTTATAAGCTTAGATACAATTTTAAAACAATATGGTAATGTAAAATTTTTACTAAATGAAAAATATATAGAATATATGAGCACAGACTTTCACATGACCCATCACTCTCCATTCTATCTCATAACACTGATACACTTGAGCACATATATGTCAAAAAGATAAATAATCACTAATATATGTATTTCATGCTAAACCAGCAATCATCAGTTGGTCCAGATTACCGTCTCTACACATATATGCTATAAGTGCTCAGATATATATTAAGATAGACAATCTTCATACTTTAATGGACAGGCTTCAGTCTACTCCACACTCCAACTCTTCAACCATCCATCCAATTGAAAATCTGATGATGGAATGCTCAAAGGCCACCCTGAGGCTAAGATTCTTGTAACATCCATGTTGACCTAAGGTTAGTCTGACCTCTCATGTACAGGACATAATCCATTTAATACATATACAAGGGGTGGGCAGACATCTCAACTATGTAATAAGATGGTAATCTGGATCAACTGATGATTTCTGGTTTAGCATGAAATACATATATTGGTGATTATTTATCTTTTCAACATATATGTGTTCAAGTGTATCAGTATTATGAGATAGAGTGGAGAATGATGGGTAGTGTGAAAGTCTGTGCTCATATACCCTATATATTATATATATAGACACAGATATATAATAAGCCTGTGTTTCAGTTATTACATAGTTGCAATGTCTGCCCATCCCTTATATATGTATTAAATGGATTATGTCCTGTACATGAGGGATCATATTGACCTTAGGTCAACATAGGTGTGACAAGAATCTCAGCCTCAGGGTGGCCTTTGAGCATTCTATCATTAGATTTTTAATTGGATGGATGGTTGAAGAGTTGGAATAGGGAGTAGATTGAAACCTGTCCATTAAAGTATGAAGATTGTCTACTTAATATATATCTGAGCACTTATAGCATATATGTGTAGACATGGTAATCTGGACCAACTGATGGTTGCTGGTTTAGCATAAAATACGTATATTGGTGATTTATTTATCTTTTCGACATATATGTGTTCAAGTGTATCAGTGTTATGAGATAGAGTGGAGAGTGATGGGTCGTGTGAAAGTCTGTGCTCATATACCCTATATATTGCATATATAGACACAGGTATATAATAAGCCTTTGTTTCAGTTATTAAATGAAAAATGTAAAATTGAAGAAATTGAACATTTACTGATTTAGCTACATATGTCTTAAAAGACCAAGAATATAAAGAAGTTTAGGTACTTTTCGATATTTGAGCAACAAAATCAAAATCCTGTAACAAATTAGATAACGAATATTTGGATAATTTAATAAAAATTAAGCAATATAACTTGTCAGAAAAGCAGATAAACATAGAGAACGTTTACAAAATGCGAATAAACTATAATGGATGAAAAAATGAAGATCTAATTACTATTATTGAATTTTATTAGTATTTTTAAGTTACGTTCTACAATATATACGTATAAATAAATGCTAAAATTTGTTATTTTTTTGCTGCACCCTGGTCGGTTTTATGTGCTCAGCTTTTGTATTTTTAGCCCAGAGACAGTCTATTCTTAGAAGGAACATTGGGTGACTGTTACTATTTCAAGCCCATCTTCCCAATCGGATCTGAATGAGTTGCATTATTAGCACACACATATCAATAACTCTCTTGTGCTTAAGTTTTATTTAACATTTTTTTTAAATTATTGTCTGATAAAAAAAAAAAACATAGGAAAAAATTATTATTGAGACTAATAAGTATGCTACTGAAAAGTTCAGAATTGGATAAATTTATCATACCGTGAATTATCAACATTTTTTGGCATAGTAGTGGGAATTTACTCTAAATGTTCTGTGCATAGATTAAATAATGTCTGGAGATCTGATATGAAACAAAGACAACCTTATTTTGCAGACATTATGATCTGAACTAGATTTTGTGGATGTTATCTTGTCTGCATTTTAACATAATAAAACATGCCAAGTATTAAAAGTAAATATTTAATAAAAAATTTATAAATAAATTTAGGGCAAATATAATTATTGCAATGTAAATTTTAAAGCTGCATATCAAATCCATAGGGAAGTGGCAGTTCTGAAGCTATCATGAAGTTTGCATGAAGCAATCTGATGTCCCAAAACTGATCAAGTGAAAAGTCAAAGGGTGAATGTGCAAAGATAGCCATGTACACAGGCAAAAATACAACTTCAGATGCTGGCCAATATCTAGGTACTCAAGTTGTGGTAGTTTTATCATATCTTTCTAAAAAGTGTCTTGTTATTTTTTATGATAGATATTTTACAAGCTACAGTTAGCAAAAGAGCTTATCTCAAACAAACTTTACTGGTGTGGCACACTATATAAAAAAATAAATAAAATTTATAAAAAGATAGAAAAAGAAGAATCACATTTTGTAACTGATGCAGGCAATAATCTTCAATTTATAATTTGAATAAATAAGAAGCCAATTCTTATGCTCACTAATGCTAACTACCTTTTGGAAATGATGCTGTCAAAAATGATATAAAGTTAGGATACAACATTTATATTGACAGATTCAATAAAAATGTATAACTGCTACATGGATGGAATTTATTTAGCCAATAAAAACGATTTCAGTATGGCTGGAAGAGAATGTTCATTCAATGGCCTTTACATGCTTTCTGGCATTGTTTGATATGACTGCTACAAATGCATATATTTTTTAAATTTTTAGAGAGCCTTAGCAGATAACTTAATTGATGAATTTTTTCAAGAAAAGTCAATTTTGCAGTTTTTCATGTTGTCTCACAACTAGCTCTTTGCTTCAATTGGAAACACAATTTCATTGATTTTTAAAAACACAATATAATTAAAAGAAAGCACCGTGTGGATTGGGCACACTCTGAAAAAGTGCTCAGAAAGGCTGCTTTCTTATTTATCACACTAAAACTATGATAGGTTGCATATCTATAGAAAACACTACCACACTTAACTTTTTTAGAATATCAACAGACTTGACAGATTTGTTAAGATCTTCTTGTAAAAATACTCATCAATAGATCTAATGGATAAGTTGTATCTGTTTTTATTTATATATAATTACAGTAATATTTTACTTATTTGTAAGAAATCATTTCCTAGTAATCACTTGATCTTATATTTTAAGTAAATTCTACCTAACATACTGAAGTCTTTTCCATAAGATGAAAGATGGGATAAATAATAAAGAGCATTATTATTAATATTCTATAGCACTCTAAATCTTCCTTTTCTCTGTTTAGCTACATTATGTATGGAACCTGAATTAATTGTTCCCAGAAGCCTATTTTAGATTTATTCTTATACTGCTGCTCTATCCAATAGTTTCTCCACCAAGACTTTCAAGAATAAAAATAAGATAATACAACACATATTTTAATAACTTAAATAAAATGAAACCAGCATTCTATTCACTTTTAATTGTGAAAGAAAATTTTTAATCAATTTATTATTTTTATTTGCTTTTCTCTCTCTCACTAATTTGGTATATAACTTTATTTTTATTGCTTTTTTTGTAGTAATTTTATATATAATTTCTTTTTTTTCTTTTACTAATTTTATTATTTTCTGTTTCATTGCTGAATAAAAAATTTTATTTACAAAAAAAAAATGAATTTTTAAGTCCTCTCCCCATTTTTTTCTAATATAAAAATGAATCATTAATTTTTTAATAAATTACAATATTTAATTTATATTAATTATTGATAAATATTAACCAGTTTTTATTAGGAATTGCACATTCATTACAGATCCCTATATGGGTAAAATCTTTATAAGGCTACTAATAAAAATGAAAGATATCAATATCTATATTTTTTGATGTTTTGGAATGATAGATTATCTTAGGTAAGTCATGTTATCATTTTATTGGAAATTTTATGAGGAATGGAATTAACCTATTAATATAGTTTTGAAATTTATCTATTAAAATTTAGAATTTATGAAAAAAAAAGAAAATAATTCTTAGAAATATTATAATCTTGTTCTTTTTTATTTTGAATATTAGATATCTCTACTTTTTCAGCTTTATTGCATTTCTTAGTGTTTTGTGTTTTAAATAATATATATTATGTGATTTTTGAATAATGCAAACTTAAGTTATTGTAAAAATTGTGGCTTAAACAATTTTCTAAAATTTCAATATGGCCACCATGAAAGTCAAAAAGTTACATAAAGTTTGTACCAAAACAATTATTTTTAGTTTAATTATTATTCAAAAAAATATTTGAAAATAGTAAAAATATTTTTAGACAAGAATATAATTTTAAAATTAAATTTAAAAAAGGCTTTATCCTTAAATAATGTATTACAAACAATTCCCGCTAAAATATTAAAAATGAAATGGCTAAATCAACAAATGCAAATATTAAAAGAAATGATATTATCTGACACAGATTATGCAAGCTAAAAATACTTTATGTCATTTGCATATGTTTATTCAAAATCTTTGTAATAATTTGTAATGGTTTTGTGACCAATTTAGTTTTCTTGTCTGTTTATTTACATTTTTAAAATGAAAGTGCTGTATTTTTTAATTAATCTATATATGTAGTTTATAATAATTTCAGACATGAATCAGAAAAATAAAATTAAAAAACTAATGTAAACATTTAGAAAGAAATTATTTTTAAATCATAGAGCAATAAAATTAGAGATCTAAATTTTGAATAAAAAATACTTTTTAAAAATAATGAAATAAAAAATGCACAAAATAGCAAATAAAATTTCCAGACTAATGTAGATTAACAAAAAAGAAATACCAGGTGAAACGTCAATGTAAGGTTTTTATAATTTTAAGAGTTCAATTTTAGTTATCAGTTCAATGTGTAAAAATTGAAAATGGAAAATTTATTTTGTAGGTATTTATATAGTAATGTTTTTAACTTTTAATTATATTGCAATGTGGGATAGTAACTTTTCTATATGGTGCATGGATATGGGTAAATTTTTTTCAATGCAGCCATTTGCATGTGCCAGTAAATGAACACACTATTTAGCAAGTATACTTCTGAAATCAAGTATGTTTATTGTAAAGATTTTCATTTTATGCGGAAATAGTTATTTGTTTGGTGCTACATTGTTGAAATGCACTAAGGACATTTTTGCAATTTTTTCGTACATTAAATATCAAAACATTTTATCACATTTATATATAATCAATTTTTATTTTATTAAAGGTCGACCACTACAACAAAATAACACAATCTTTCATTATACTTTTTTTAATGAATTAATGAAATTCAATTGCTACTAATTTTCTTTTTTTCTGAGCCAACATAAATTTCTAAAGCCTCTTATTGGGATTAAACAGAAGTCCAGATATGAGATAACAGTAGAATAAATTCATGCAGATTGCCAATACTGTATTTTTATTTGGACTCTACCTAGTCAGGAGACACTATCAGAACAAAGTTTATCTTGTTTAAATATGGTGTTTTAAAATACAATACTTTTTGCTATCTAAGATAATGGCCTGAAACTCACCATAAGTTTCCAATATGAATGATCTCAGTCTATTTACCTAAGACAATTTAAAATTAGTTACAAATTTTAAGCATTTCTTGTTATAATTTTGAATACTGTATTCAATTTATTTACATGAGTTTTTAGTTCAAAAGCAAATAGAAACATGTTTTAGCATAATTTTTGCCATAATATAATTAAATCTATTTAATGAATAAAACATTACATGAATATATCTTGAGTGTTGATAAACAGGTTTCAAATTGTATCATTTTATATAACGGAATATATTTATTTAAAGCAATTTATACACATTAAATATTCAGGTTCTGTATTAGTATATAATTAAAATAGTAATTAAAAATGTATTACTTATATTCACATAATATAAATATATATATATAACAATCAGATGAGTCATTGTAAGTAGCCAATTAATTTTTTAATGCATGTGTCGATTTATAGTGTGACTCCTAATAATACCAAAGTCACCATTGTAAACTATTGTCTTAAATTTTAGGACTTCATCTTTTTCTTGTCATCTTCTGCATAATTAGTTTTAATTGTTTATTTTTAATAGTATATATTTAAAACATTTATATTTTACTTCATTGGAATTAGGAATTTATTTATAAAATGGGTTTGTGTAATATTTATAATTTTTGTCAAGCGTTCTTAGCCGAGAGGTCAGCGCAGCCGCCTTGCAAGCATGTAGTTAGTTGCAGATGATTGTTGCAGGTTCACCTCCCAGCTGATACTATGACATATGGAAAAAAAGAAAGGGAAATTTTGTATCATGTATGGTTTGCGATAAAAATGTACACCATACTCATGAGTTTAACATTGAAGAAACTACTAAAAAAGATGTATTTCAAAAAGAAGCGCTAGGGTCGCTATGTTTTTAAATATCATCAATCTGATTCCGACTTATTAAACTCTTATCACAGTAAATAACAATTTCTCAGATTTGGTTTTGACATATTTCAGGAAAAATCTAAAAATTACTATCAATTATGTAAACTGCTATATTGAAGCATTCAATTAGAAATTACAGGTAGATGTTGATCTATAAGCAATAAAGTTATCTCACAATATTAAATCCCTCTTTCTAAAAAAAATAATAATAATAATAACATTAAGACTAGATATCAAGCCCATGCACCAGCTGATATTTTTGCAGATACATGGAATCTGATTTCATTACAACAACTCAGTGACTTGATTATTGAATATACTAATTAAAATGCATTGGATATATATTGATTATTGCTCAGTTATATAAACATCTATTATTGTTTTTCTACTTAAAATGACTTTTGTTTTAATAAGACTTGTAAATAATTTCCAATGTATATAGTAAGCCTAATAAAGTTAACTTAAAACTAAAGTTAATAAAAATAATTAAGAATTACCTTATTTAGCAAATTAATGTAATTCTTGTTTAAAATGAAATCGCTTTATTGAATGTTAAAATTGAAACTATGGATCGTTTTTAATTGGATTATGAAATCAAAATACAAAAAAATTTCTGTAATGAAAATTTACCAACAATTCTTATAAAAATAGTGGGAAAACTTGATATTATTTTTTTTTCTACTAAAGGGTATTGAAAACATTTTTCATATGAAACCCAAATAATATATTTTAGGTTTTACAGTAATTTATATAGTTTAGCTAAATTATTTTTGATGAAAAGAAAATCTATTATATTAGTTTCTGAAATTGTGTTAAATGAAAGTAATCAGTGTTTTTATGTAAATCAACATACTACTTCGCAGGCCAGGCATCTTCTCTAGTTAAACTAAGCAAAGAATGACAGAACTCAAAGGTTTAGTTTTTACAAAGAATGATTTGGTTTATGTTAGGAATGATTAGAATTCACAGACAGGTATTTTAATTAAAAAAGAAGTGAACAACTTTCTGATATTGATTTCCTAAAATGAGATCTGATATAATCTTTTCTAAAGAAGAAACTTCATCTGCTTTTAATATTAAATGAAGTATTAAATCTAATTTTAATAAACCCAGTAGTTTATTTATATAATTTTGCTAGACCGTCTGTGCATGTATTAAAAGATAAAATATGCTAATGCATGAATGAATTTATATATATATACAATGATCTCATATATATATATATCATCAAATTTAATATGTAGTCATCGGCATAATGTTAAAATATTATATTATCTGTATGTGCACAAGAATACACATAAACTAGAACTATATCAGATTATTAGATGGGTGCATTAGTCAAATCACACAAACCATTGATTATTATTGACATTAGAGATTACAAATTAATTTCTAATTGCAATTAATTTCTTTTATGTTTATATATATATATATATTAATTTCAGATGTAAATAAACTTATTTACTTAAGTTTGGTTTGTGTTGACTTTATTAAATAAAATGTATCATGCTACCTGGCAGGTATTGCAAATATTTCTGGGATACAACAGAATGAGTCAGATTGGCAGTAGTAAAGCCTATGTATGATAGTAGCAGAACAACTTTGCAAGCAACTAGAATGGTACAATAGAATCCACATAAACATGTAAAATGACATTACTTAACAATTATATTCATGAATTTGACATAAATAATACTTTGGCTTGAACATTTTATGTTCCACATACTGAAAGATGCATGTTTTTTTAATAAAAATGATGATAACAAAGTTAAAGTGGCTACACTTTTGTGGTTCTTTGGAAAAAAGGTACTACACAAAACCCCCAAAGATGTTCCATATCAGAAGTTAAAGGTCAAATTAAATGTTTATTTTAAAAATGCAATAAGTATCAGAATTATGAAATAGCACTGAAAAACAGTCACAGCCCATGGAATTTTTAAACAATGGTGCTTTATTACAATATTGTTGCCAAAAGTATACAAAGAAACAAAATAGAACATTTATAATTTCACAACAATCATTTTATTTTCCATATATGTATATTTTATTAACTGCTGTTTGGCAAATTAATAATACCTGGAGTAGATTGACCTTTACTTTTTATTTTAATTTTTTTTATGGTTAATTGGGAAAATATAATTTTATAAGTATATTCAACACTAATACTCATTATGATAAAAATTTAAAATATTATTCCTTTTGTTATTTTGTTATATTTTCCTATAATAAATATTTATGTTAATTTATAAATACATGAACAAAACAAAATATTTTATTGCTCATCCTAAATGAAAACAATAAAAATTTAATAGCTCTGAATAGATATTAGACTAGAAAACATATTTTAAATAACCATTAATGCTGCCACAGCAAGCTAATCCAATGATGCTTGTTTTGTGCATTCATGAGAACAAATGAATCTTGGGAACATTTCTGTCTCTGTTATAATTACCAGGTCTTAGAATAGAACCCCAAGCATTAGTTAAAATAATTCTTTATAAAAAAAAAAACAGTTTAATTAGTTGTATATACATAATAATTGTGCAAAATATTGAATGAGTAATATATTATCAATATTTTCAAGCACAAACTTAATAATTAATTTTCATATTTTTTTCTGGATTTGCTATAGCATTGCAGCACTTACAGACCAACTCCACTGTTGAAAACATTAATGAAAGAATGTAATTTTAATGTTTACTTGGATGATAGGTTTTTAGATCAATTGTTATGGGAAATGGCAGTGTATACATTGAAATGTAAAACAAGATTTAAAGAGAAACAATGTCTGCAATTGACGTATTTTTTTTATATTTTAAAATATAATATGTATAAAAACTTTAAAAATAATTTTATTCTAGCTGTAACTTACTTTATTTTCTTTTTTTTTCTTCTATGACTTATCTTCTTATTAAACAGGCAGATTTTTTTAGACTATAATTTCTGATGAAAATAAAAAATATAGATAATTTATTTGATCATAGCAAGTCTCCAGCTCTTCTTAAAACATTTCTCTAATTATACTTTATTTAAGTTTTTTTAAAAATAGTATATCCTATTTTTCATTTTCCTTAATAAAAAAAAAAAGTTTCCTATAGCAATCTTTTCTATGTACGATGTTTCATTAATAATATTGTTTAATATATTTAATGGTTAACTCTTAAAATAGCTACACAGTGTTATGGATATATTCTATTGGATTCTTTTATTCACAACAAATGATTTCTTTTAAGTATAAATATATATGTTTGTATATGTATCTTTCTTACTAAATAAGTTTCTCTACCATATAGATACTGAATTGAACAGTTTTTTGATTTAGATAAGATGTATATTCATTCAAACTCATAGTAAGTTTGTATGTCACCACATGGAAGACTTGTTAGCATTCTGTTCTTTATATTGCAAGGTTTGAATTCAAAGATATCTTGATATCTGTAGTCATCTGGAATAATTGCCCAGGAAATATGTCTCAAAATAATTAAGAATAAGTTTTCTTCAAAAATAAAAATCTGATAAAAACAAAAGTCATATATTTAGAAATAATCATTAAAACTAGTCAGGAATAGAAATAATTTTAAAAAGTCTTTTTTTTTTTTTTTGCAAATTCTTTAGTTCAACAATAACATCCTTTTCTGCATATTAAATAAATAATTTATTTTGTAGCACAGACTTTTTTCTAGATTTAATTTTTTTCTCTTAGAATAATAACAATAATTGCTTAAATAATGCTTTTTAGTTATTTCCATCTTTATTAATAACATTTGTATAATTAACGTGTCAGTGTATCATTTATGGTTTTTTATAATTTAAATCTGTATGTGCACACATTCTAGATTACATTTTAATTTAGTTGTTAAAAGAAATTAATATCTTATAAACAGATTTAAACAGCCCACTGCAAGGAAAAAGACTTTCCAGCATCTTCTCCAGAGACACAATGAAGGAGAAGACGGTATCTATGAGAATAGTGTTTTTACATATATATATTTTTGTTTTTCTTTAACTATTATAATTACTCACTTAATTCTAGTAACAAGATGGATCGATATTCATGTGTGATAGTAATGTTGGGTTTTTTAAATAAAAAAAATAAATATTTATTTATTTAGTTTTAACACATAATAGACAATCCAATAAAGAGCAGCTATAATTTTTTGTATTTTAAATGATTTTATTATCTTTGACTTAACCACACGCTTTTTTAAAAAAAATTAAATTATAATTATTATTTTTTTATGGGAATTAACAATAAGATTTTTTGATTTTTTATATTATTTTTATTTTGGATAAATTAGAAATCTTTATTACATAAGCCATGAGTCATATAATGCATCATAAAATATGATTCTGTGGATGTTTTTTAATACAATATGTCAAAATAATTATTAAAAAAATATTTTTAGTTAATAATTTTATTTATTTATTTGTTTTGATAAATTAATAACTAAAATGTATAAACTTCACTTGATGAAAGACTTAATCCAATTAAATTGAACATAAGATAAAATATCATTAATCTGAGTCCAATGAAGCCACAAACTATGCTCCATCAATATACTACTTCAATTATAAATTCATAAAAAAGGTGTAAATAATAAGAAAAAAATATAAATATCAAACAAGAAAACATTAAATTTCATAAATTTAATACATTTCACTATATGCCAGCAGCTATTTCTTCATCTCAGAGCATCTATGTGATCAGGCTTTTTTTAAGAAAAAAAAATGAACACTAAAATTTTTAATTTTAATAAATTTTAAAAAATCCAGCAGTCATTTTTTTTCTCAGAGTGCCATATGCAATTATTTATTAATAATATGTTTTTGGTTTATGTTGAAAGCAGATATATTTTATTCTTTCTTTATTATTTCTTCTAAATTTGATACAGTACTTTGCATAATAAAATGTTTTCTAAACATAATGTGAAAAGGTTTACAAAATTTAAAAACATTTATAAAGTAGATATAAAAGCACCAAAGCAAGCAAAGAGAAATAGTCTATTAAAAGCTAGACTGCTATTATGTTTCAATACAAAACAAATTATAGGGAGGAAAAGGACATCATCCAAATTGTATTTAATTGTGACAAAAGTTGAACATTTTACTATTCATTTTATTAAAAAAATAAAAATACAGTACAATAAGTTATTTTAGTTTTTTGAGTGAATGTGAATGATTAAACACACATTCAGTAAAATATATGAAAAGGTATCCTCATCCTCAATTTATTATTAATAATTATTTTTTTATTTTGTTTATACTATAATCTTAATTTATATATGCATACTATACATGTAAAAAGAATATGTGTTATATATACATGCATGTTGATAATTACTGCATACTTGTAGCTCAAAAAACAATATGCATTCACTGTAACTAAAGTTTATCAACAAAACATGAGTTAGTATAAATAACACACAATGTACATGAGATGGCTTGAAACAAAAACATCAGACCTCCACTATATTTAGTATTCAAAAACTTATGTTGTCTAAATAAAATTTCCAAAATAATCTATTAGTTTATATACACATTTGCAAGCAAAACTTAAAAAAAGATGCTAAGAAATATCCATAAATTTATAAGAAATTGCAGTGAGTGAGTGTTTTATTTTAATCCTAGCTCAATTTAATTTATGATGAATGCTATAATTAATTTTTAAAAAAATTACATTGAATTGCTAAATAAAAAGCTAATCTGCATTTTAAACAAATAATTAATAAAACAAAATGAATAATGAGTTAAAGTAAATTATTTTTATTTATTATTGCAATTGCTGCTTGTAAAAAAAGTTTTATCAAAATAAAAAGAAATGATGTATTGCTTTTTAAATTATTATTAATAAAATAAATTTACATAAAATTATTTATTAATATTTCATTTATATTTTTAGTTAAGTTTGGATTTACAATAAGTAGATAAAAGATCTATTTTTGAAGTCCAAAAAATTCACAAATCTGTTATAAGTTTGGAACCAGGTATTTAAGATCAGTGTTGTTTGACCAATATAATATATCTATAATATAAACCGCTGTCTGTATTTCTTTAAGGCAATATATGTAATATTATAATTACATATTAGTAAATGTTTACAAATATTTAATTATAAGATTACATATATATATATTAAGAAATTTTTTTTACAAAATTCTCTCTCATAAACAAATTATACTAAATTAAACATATGCCAGCCACTGCTAAAAATGATAATACTAAAGGCTGGTATGTACTAAAAAAATCATGTTTTGATTGCAGTTCTTTTTTTAGTTATCTACTTTTAGAATAATTTTAGGGCATTGACAATGACTATAAAGTCTATATGAATCACATAAATTTGAGAATTATTTTCTGGAAAATTGACAGTGTTGGCCAGAAATAATTTTTGCATTATGCAGTCTAAACTTAATTACTGACAAATGTTCAAATATATACAAAATGAATGAAAGTTATCTCTTACCTTAATTCATATTTATTATTAAAATATGTAACTGTATTTATCATTATGATGCCTTCTCTCATTCTGTCTTCATTTTCTTTTTTCTTATTGTATTCAGTCATTAGGTTAGTATAAAGATCAGTTACCATTTAACTGTGGGATTGTGTGCTTAAATAACCATATTTAATTATAAATTGGACCATTCAAACTCAATTTTTTTTTTTTTTGGCTTACAAGTTGCTGATTATAAAAAAAAAGAAGAGAGAAACTAAACATTTTTTCTCCTGCTATTGCCAGAAGTGTTTTTTTTTTTATCAACTATTATCTCAAAGACCAGAAAACAATTAAGACTATTATGTATACTATATTAAAAAGTTTACGAATGCCACTCATATAATGAGCAGAAATTGATGGCGACTTACTATTATCTAATAATAACAACAATCCGTTCTAGTAATAATACATATGCATACATGTACTTATGAACAAATATTGCAAATTAATAGATTAAAAAAATTTAAAAATACTAATAATTTTCCGAAAAAAACTTTTTTTTAATTTGCTAGATATACTATAAAAATTATTAAATAATAATAAATAAAAAAAATAAAATAATATTCTAGATTTAAAAGCAACTACTATAGGGAATCTTTTTTTTTTTTCATTGACAATCGAGTCCTCTCCGTTTTATTATTCATGTCAAATAAACAATAGAATCTGTGGGCGGGTAAAAATTATATAAATTTTTTTTGTATTAAAAGAAAAAAATCTCTGCTTTTCTTTGCAGATGGGATAATTTTAATGTGCTAACTTTGTAACTACGGACTAAAGCAATTTTGGAATGAATTTATTAAGTAGGTAAATGATTTTATTTACTTATGGTAATTTATAATAATATACATAATTTACGTATATAATCAACAACTTTTGTACGATTTTCTACGGTATTGCTGATTTTTGTTCGGGCTATCTATAAATATGTTACCGTGTGGAGGAGTTACATAGTTTTTAAAATATTACCTCAATTGAATTTAATAAATTAAAATTTTTTTTTAAATATTGTTTAAAATATATTAAAATTTCATAATTTAAAGTGACACAAATATTAGAAGTGCCTTAAAAAAACCCACAACATTTATATACATTAGCCATGAATAAAATTATCGGTTAAATAAACACCGCCAAAAGAAAAAAAATATTCATAGAATTTTAATTATTAATAGATATAAACAATTATACGTGTGTTATAACGTTCTTTAACATTTTAAGAATAATTAGTTCATAAAAATAAATTTGATATCTTTATTTAGTAAAACGGTAAATGGATGCTACTAATGTAAAGACGGAATAAACTTCGCAATTTTTAAAAATACAACAATCGTAATGCTCATCATTTTGCTTCTCTTTTTCTCTCTGAATTTAGCATTTACATCAATAGACTTAATTTAAGTCAACACACCAGCATAAAGCTATTTAAATTTAAGAGTGCTATATTTTAGACATGTTAATATATAAATATTTTAAATAAATTATATTGCTCAATAGGTCAAGTAATGTTTGTGCATAAACCGAAGGACTGACCCAGATAATTGTATTCAGTTAGTCAAAATGAGTCTTTATTTTACGTTAATTGTAGTGGCTACAGAAAACTCCAGATTTTGAGTTTGCTTATCATTACTAATGGAGCCCTTTGTGTTTTACTGCAGTAATATATATGGGAAGAGTTGAAGATTCCTGAATCAATTCCAACAGAAGAAAGCAATATGCCAGTTGAATGCTCAAATGTCACATGACATTCCAAGCAACTAGCCTGATAGTTGGATACCATTAAGAGAAACATTTGAAGGCAATCTACATTAATAAAACAAGCATTAGGATGACCAGACATTCTGATTTTTTAGGATTTGTTCCTATTTTTGATTAGATGTCCCAGTGTTCCTGAAATGTCTTTTCAAGACCATTATATGCCCCAATTTTCAAATACTCATAATTATTATTTGTCTTACATAAATAATTCATTACAAAAATAATAGTTTCTTGGCCCCCTTTGTCCATTTCAGTCTCTACAGTAATATTATAAAAACTTCAGACAAATTCCAACACCGAAACAAAGATTGCTATTACATTATATGACTGGGTTCTCAAGCTAAATGCATTCTTGTGTCTAACCTCACCTTGGAACATGCACAGTTGGATTTTTGTAGGCTAAAATTTGAACTGTGCTTGCACCTGTTTTGATTGACAATGTAGTTTTACTAGTTCTTTGTTAATATTAATTTTTTATAGTGATAAAATTAATAGGACTATTAATAATCCTAAACACTAGACAACATGCCAAAGAGGAAGTGTACTTACAACAATTAATATACACAGGAATGAAATTTATTAATGCCATAAATGATTGGTTATGTCCCAATTTTTGATCGAACCAGTCTGGTCACCTTAACAAGCATTGCATATATAATTGCAAGAGATACATGACTTAATGTAAATCCTACATTGATTCATACATAAATAATAATAAAAATCCACTTTACTAAGCATATTTGTGAATATTTTATAAAAAATTTCTTGGTCCCTTATTAATTTTATTTTATTTATATTTTGTTTATTCTTAAAAAAAATCTTATTAACAATCGCAAAAACACTTGATTGTAAAATGAAAGTCTTTATTGGATGATTGACTGCATTGCTTCCAACTTTAGACCCCAAAGCTTCATTGATAAAAACAAAAGTCAGAAATTAATGTGAGAATGGGATTTTAAATACAGAAAACACCCTTATAATGACTGATTTATTGAGCTTATAGAAAATGAAGTATATAAGACAAAAGAATCTCATGTCCAATAGTACAGCTAAAAACATTATTATCTAAAAGCTATGATATTAAAGGAACAACTTATCTTTAGTATCATATATTTATGGTCACACCTGCTCTTACTACTATGGAAGAGAATGTCAATTAATCCTAAATGCTTACTAAATTTTTTTTATTACATACTACATAAAAATATATAATAACAACAAACCATTCATGTAATGGTTATCATGCACAAATGTTTATGAATAATTTTAACCCTTGTTAATATGCACATTTTTACTTTTTCCCATAGATTTCATATTAATAAATTCCTTCAGATGAACTCAATTATTATATTTAAATTTTTGAGATTTGCATTGGAGCAGACATCAAAACATTTTTTTGTTTTGTTGTCAAGCATTGGTGGTCGAGAGGTCAGCAACAGCTGCTTTACAAGCAAATGTCTCGGATTAGCGGGTTTGCTTCCCAGATGATACTATGACACATGAGAAAAAAAAACATTTTTTTGTTATCCATTTTAAAGGATTCATTTCCAAGTTGAGATAAAGTGAAAACAATATTATTAGTCTCATAAATCCAATCATGGCATACTGTTTATATTAAAATACTGACGATGTTGTTTACAAATTTTCTTAAAATAATCCATTAAGAGGGTAATTAAGTTGACGATTCCTTAGGTGATTACATTTCCTTTTTAATCCAAATTAAAGAAGTGAAGAATATTGCATCATTTTTTATAGTTCTCGTTTTCTGTTTTCTTTTCCAAATTGGCAAATAGTTATTATGTTACATCAACAATTTCGCAAGTGAGTTTGAATAATGATTTTCAGAAAATTGATAAATACTGTACAATAAAATCCAGTCTAATTAAGCACATCATATTACTCATTCTGTAGTTTTAAAAGATTAAAGTTAATATGCTCAATTTTTTAGAGACTATATATTCTCACCCAGAATTTTTACCTTTTTTGGAAAAATATTATACAAATAAGAATACACAAGAAACTGTAGAAAGTAGGATAAAACATCTAGTTCGTGAATAGAAAGAGGATTAATTGAAAATATATATTCAGTATTTTACAATTAGTAAGTGCATTATTATGGCTGTATAAGAGATATGTATAAGTGAATGCAATCCAGATATATTGTATGATTTTTATTTGTTTTTCAATACTTCACTAAATCTTCTAAATTTTATTTGTTTATTAGTCGCACAAAGAATTTGACAAAAGTATAAATGGAATGTCTCTGATATCTCTCATTTTTTAAAAATATAAACTATATATATTTGTGAATATCGAATTTTAAAGCAACAATCTAATCAACTATTCTATCAAAGGGTTGTTTGTGTGTGTGCCTAAAACAAGATATGACTATGCTTAAAAGAAAAAATATGTTTTATGATGTTATTTTAAATAGAAATTCCGTTTCTAGTATAAATGAATAATGAAATTTCAAAATGAATTAAGATTCTAATAAAAAAATCTATTGGTCAGATGCTTGGCTGATTGAAATGTTGAAGCACTCAAATCTAAATTGATTATTACAAGTTTCATCCAATTGACCACCCCAATGTTGTTTTATTTCATTTATGTGATAATCTATTCAAAAATATTTCATCTTGAGTCATCACTCATTATGTGGAAACAAATGAAAGAGAAAAGTGTAAAATAATGCAAAAACAACAATAGATTAAAAGTAGCATAAAAATAAATTATAAAACTTTAAAAATGCGTAATAGAATAAAAGCTATGGAAAATAATTTTGATATTTATTTATGCTACTTATTGGGCAATTGAATGTCATTATGGTTAATATATTGTATTTTTAATGGATGTAATAAATAATAAAATATACATTTTAGTTTAAGTAATATATAGGATATATGAGCATAGACTTTCATACGACCCATCACTCACCACACTATCTCATAACACTGATATCCTTCAACACATATATGTTAAAAAGATAAATAATCACCAATATCCATATTTCATGCTAAACCAGCAATCATTAGTTGGTCCAGATTACCATATCCACACATATATGCTATAAGTGCATTCAATCATCAGATTTTAAATTGGATGGACGATTGAAGAGTTGGAGGGTGGAGTAGATTGAAGCTTGTCCATTAAAATATGAGGATTGGCTATCTTAATATATATCTGAGCACTTATAGCATATATGTGTGGAAGTGGTAATTTGGACCAACTGATGATTGCTGGTTTAGCATGAAATACGAATATTGGTGATTATTTATCTTTTCAACATATATGTGTTCAAGTGTGTCAGTGTTATGAGAGAGTGTGGAGAGTGGTGGGTCGAGTGGAAGTCTGTGCTCATATACCCTATATATTACATATATACATGTATTTAAATAAGCCTGGCATGTGTGTTTCAGTTATTACATAGTAGAGATGTCTGCCCATCCCTTGTAAATGTATTAAAATAGATTATGTCCTGTACATGAGGGGTCAGATTGACCTTAGGTCAACATGGGTGTGACAAGAATCTCAGCCTTAGGGTGGCCTTTGAGCATTCCATCATCAGATTTTCAATT
Organism: Epiperipatus broadwayi; assembly: GCA_028023455.1. Taxonomy (NCBI): domain Eukaryota; kingdom Metazoa; phylum Onychophora; class Udeonychophora; order Euonychophora; family Peripatidae; genus Epiperipatus; species Epiperipatus broadwayi. Next base: position 1,196,643 of record JAQFVV010000191.1, on the reverse strand, counting down.
GGATGGATGGTTGAAGAGTTGGATTGTGGAGTAGATTGAAGCCTGTCCATTTCAAGTTTGAGGATTGGCTATCTTAATATATATCTGAGCACTTATAGCATATATGTGTGGAGATGGTAATCTGGACCAACTGATGATTGCTGGTTTAGCATGAAATACGTATATTGATGATTATTTATCTTTTCAACATATGTGTTCAAGTATATTAGTGTTATGAAATAGTGTGGAGAGTGGTGAGTCATTTGAAAGTCTGCACTCATATATCCTATATATTACACATATAGACACAGGTATTTAATAAGCCTGTGTGTTGCAGTTATTTTAGTCTAGGGTAAAAGATTCGATGCATATATAGTTATTTGATTCATTTGTAGATATGTTTTGAAAATATGATATTTAACAAAATATTTTTACTGTAGTATCAATTGATTGTATTGAGTGAACTAATAAAAAATATTGTTTTATTTATGTTCAATTTGAAAGATTAATTTAATAATTAACTTTCTATTTTTTATAAACTTAATTATTTATTATTATTGTTTTGATCATCTTAAAAAAACATTTCAGTTTTAAAAAGTTATTTATCTATATTAATTATTCGAATTACTTACTTTACATAATGGAATATAAGTATCAGAATTCAATATATATATATATATGTCCAAAAGATGGCGCTATACCAAAACCGCCGAACAAGTGTAAGATTTGTTTTACATAAACGAAAAAAGAGTCAGAAATTAACTACCTCTTTCATTTGCTCACTCCCAGATCAGCTGATTTCAAGCTGGTTTGCTATCCTCAGTAGGAGATAGAGTATAGAAACTAGATCTAAACACTGACTCTCAAGTGTTTATGCAAAACGTTTCTATCAGATTGCAAGCGTGAATTTTTCAGACCGGAAAAGTCTTCAAACCCAGCCTAGCAAGCTAGATATTTATATGGGTCTGATCTCAGTTCAGAATCACCATATAATAAAAGTCTCTGCAATATATATCATTGCAAGAAAACTCTAAAGGTACATTTATGAAAAAACAAATACAAGTTAATCACGTAACCTGCTATCAGGTTACGTGATTAACTTGTATTTGTTTTTTCATAAATGTACCTTTAGAGTTTTCTTGCAATGATCAGGTTACGTGATTAACTTGTATTTGTTTTTTCATAAATGTACCTTTAGAGTTTTCTTGCAATGATATATATTGCAGAGACTTTTATTATATGGTGATTCTGAACTGAGATCAGACCCATATAAATATCTAGCTTGCTAGGCTGGGTTTGAAGACTTTTCCGGTCTGAAAAATTCACGCTTGCAATCTGATAGAAACGTTTTGCATAAACACTTGAGAGTCAGTGTTTAGATCTAGTTTCTATACTCTATCTCCCACTGAGGATAGCAAACCAGCTTGAAATCAGCTGATGTGGGAGTGAGCAAATGAAAGAGGTAGTTAATTTCTGACTCTTTTTTCGTTTATGTAAAACAAATCTTACACTTGTTCGGCGGTTTTGGTATAGCGCCATCTTTTGGACATAAATAACGAGTGATAGCAGGTTACGTGATTAACTTGTATTTGTTTTTTCATATATATATAAACTTATTTGCTAAAAATTTTATTATTAGATTTTATGAAACCTTTAAACTTTGTTTTACTGTTATTATTGTCAGTATCCAATCAGTAATTTCTAGTGATGATATTAATGTCTTTCATATGATTTTCAACATAATATGCTTATAATATACCAAAAATTTGTTTAATGTTGCATATAATATTATTCAATATCATTTGGTTTCTTTATTTTTATGATTATACTAGAATTAAAAAGATATATATATATAAATAATTCAATAATATACTTCTTATCCCCCTCTATATTATAAATTTCCTTTATCGTTAGAGTACCTATTTTCTACAGAAAACTTAAATTTTTGATAACAATTTTTCTGAAATTAAAACTTACCAAAATAAAAAGATAAAATTTAAGTAGTTTTATGTTTGTTTTGTTTTAATAAGTTTTATGCAATGTACAGTGGATGATTGCTAATAGTAAAGTGGAAAAAAAATTAATTTACTTAATACATTTGTAATGTCTAGTATTTCATATGATATATAGTAATGTAGGTGCTATATCTGATACTCATGGTTTCATAGATTTATGATTTTATAATTATACCAGAATTATAAAGATATAAAGAAATAATTGAATAATATATATCTTACTTTTCGTCCCTCTCCTAAATCTCTTGTTTCTTTAAAGCATTTATATTTTGCAGGAAACTTAAATATTTAAATAAGCAAATAGTTTATACTTTGTGGCTAAATAAAAAATAAATGTTAACTATTAATTTTAATGTATATTGATTATACATTTACAGTATATTCTGTAACATTATTATATATGCTCATTTTTATATTACAAAGCAGTTTAAAATTATTTTTTTAATACAATATTATTCTATATTGCTGCTGCTAATATAAATATTAATAAGATTTTAAGAAAACCTAAACAAAACAAATAGAAGAAAGCTAAAAAAATGAAAGATTAAAAAAAAAAGATCCTTATGAAGGTTGTTACAGAAAGAAAATGATCATTTGCCCATATTTAAATAATATAAGAAAGATATAATCAATAGATAGAGCTGACTACACTTAACTGTAGTATCTAGGTTTTTCCAATTTACTGAAATTAAAAACTATCAAAATGAAAAAATAAAGTTTAAGTACTTTTACACTTGTTTATTTAATAGATTGTATGTGATATATAATAGACGATTTGAGTAATTACTTGAAGATCAACTGGAAATTTAAGCTGCCTCGAAATTTAAGCCAAATAGCCAAACTATATGTTATTTATCTACATCATTTTTTTTTTATATTTTAGAAAAGAAAAGGAATCAGTCCTTTAAAGATTTAGCAGTAAATTATAGATGTAATTTATTTGTCTCTCCACTCTTGGTTTATTTTTTTCAAAAGGTTTATTTTACATATATCACTTTAGTTTATTTATTTGAAACAATAATCTTTTTATTATATATTTCTGTTTGTCATAATACATTTTAGGGATTAAAGAAGACTTGCTAAACTAAAAAAAGGAGAGGAGGAGATCTGAAAGTAATTACGCCACTAATAATAATAGTATGAATTAATCGCATTGTTGAAAAAAAAGAAAAAAGATCAATTACGATAGGATGTATTTAAAAGTTCAATTTTAACCAATGTTTTACTTTTTCCATGTTAAAGCACTTTTAAATATCTTATAGTATTATTTGCGTATGAAAAAAAATAATATGAAAAAATTTAAAATTATTTTAAAGAAGGGCAAATAGCTTGATGAATAACAAATAATACAATAGATAAAAAATATTCGAATTTTCACAGTTAAAATTATTCTTAGTGTATTAGAGGGGAGATTTGAACCCAGATTTTCAAGCTCTCTTTAGTCACTCATTACATAATACAATCGATACACATGATGACATACATGTGAAAAATGTAAATGATTTCCAATATACATATTTTGTGCTCAACCAGCACTCATCAGTTGGTTCCCACACATATATGATCAATGGTCAATTAATATTAAAATAGTACATTTTCAAACTTTAATGAACAGACTTCTCCACTCTCCAACTTTCAGCCATCTACATCATTGAAAATCTGGTGATGGCATGTTCAAAGCCCCTATTTTCCAATTTTGTTGTCATAGTCATGTTGACCATAAGTTATCCTATCCACTCATATTCAGGATCTTAAGTCCATTTAAATACAAAGAAGAAGGATGTGCATAATATAGGCCTGCCCATCCCTCTTCTGTGTATTCAAATGGGCTTAAGGTTCTGCATATGTGGGGATTTGGCTTATCGAGATTTATAGACATAACGTAGTGATTGATTATGTATTAATTGAAAAGCAACTCATAAGATGGGCATATGTTAAACCCATTTATGAAAATTTAATGAAATTATTTATACAAAGCTATTTTGAATTGTGTATAAAAAGATAATGTGTTCTCTTATCCACCCAATGTTTGCGTACATTCGATGCTGAAATGTGTAAAACTTATCAATTTCACGCCAATTGTAAATAAATATATAATTAATTTAATGTATTTCGTTCTCTGTCTCGTTATTGATCTAATTCAATCCAATTCTAATTATTATTTATAGCCTATATATGTGAAACTATGTATTAATTTAAATTAGATTAGTGATATATTTTAGTCAATTAAGAACCTCTCTTTTAATTATCAGAGTCTTATTGCTTCTCCGTGACCTATGTCGGCCGTGTGGAAAGAGGTACACTACGTGTAATTTCAAGGTGGTCATTCGTAGGGTCTTGTGTCTTGGAATCCTGGCTTGCGAGTTGAAGGGTGGTTGGACTTGGGATGTCACAGTCCTAGTCTGGTCAGCTTCAGTCTCTTTTGCTTGGATTCTGAATTCTGTTACGCGAATGTACAAACTTGACTGTCCATAAGATGGAATGGATGACTAAAGAAAGCTTAAAAGTGTCGGTTCAAATCTTCCCTCTAATTACATTTAGCTTAAAAGTATATATAATATGCTTGTATTTGGAATATCACATATTCAGCCTGTATTCTGCCCATTCCTCTTCTGTGTATTTAAATGGAATTAAGGTCCTGCATATGAGAGGTCAGAATGACTTATGGGCAACATAAGTATATTTGACATTTAAGTTCTTAAGTCCATAGAAATATACTTTCCCTCCTTAAATATTTATCTATAAGTAACTTAATAGATCGAGCATGTCAAAGTACAGATGTATTAATATTCCCTTTAGTAGCATAGGCATTTATTATCAAGCTACACAAGAGTTGGTCCCAATTTCATAGAGCTAAGATGCTATTAACTTGTATTTCATAGTATGAAATATACTATTCTTTGCTTGGCAGATGTGATATTATTTTATAAAAATAGGACTTCGAAACAGTGCACAGAGAGTTGACGCTATAAACAAATTACACGAAGATTTTCAAATAATATCTTCTTAAAAACATGAAATTAAGTGCCCCCTGTTTCAAAATATTGGCATATAAATTATAAAAGCATTTAATTAAAATAAGAAAAGAAATATAGACATGACCACAGTGATATAACTTTAAGTTAAACACTTATAATGTATTTTGAATGAAAGGAAAATATAAATTAGTCAGATTATTTAAACTTTAACACATTAAATTTTGATAGCAATTGACATCTTTAAAATATTAACTAAATGGATTTAAGTTTTGGATACATATTAGTTTTATAATTATTTTAAAAAGAGAGTTAGCTAACTTATATAGATATATTTACATAAAGAATGACACAGAATTACACAGAGCTCTGCGGTTTGAAAAATAAAATGGTACCGGTATTATTTATCTAGACAGCAAGTTCTTGGCTGTAGTTTTGGTGAATTTGACTGGGCGGCATCATCTTTCCAATTCTGTTAGACTGATCTCTGCTAGCGGCATGATGGTGGTTCAGGCATTTCGACGAGAGAAACCCCGTTCTCCCACAGAGTAACAGCAACAAGATGCCCACTTTTAGCTGGACATGTTAAACATTAACAATTGTGAATACTGGCTGCAATTCTCACTAATAATATGGCTGTCTTTTCTGTTAAAAATACAGAGTATTTATATGTTTTCCTTATCGGAATTTCTCGCCTCAAGACTCACTAAACTCAGGAATTTAATTAAATATATTTCAATTTATAATCCAGATCTTAGATAACTTATGTTAGAAACATTCCGTAAGCTATTACTATAATTAAGATTTTTCATTGCAAACAATTGTCCAATTTAGATTTTAAAATAACTTAATCTTATCTAAGGAGATTTTAATTAGTAAATTTTGAACTAGTTTTACTTTTTACGGATTCCAGGTCTTTTTAATTACTTGATCAGCTTTTTATTTTTACCTTACATTTAATAGAAACTCTTTTTATTTAAAAACAACCTTTTAACATTTTTTTTAAAACGCAAACCTTTTTACATATTTATTTAAAATAATTTACAAACATATTTTGATATAGCTTTTAAATATATTTTCGAGAAACTTTTTCCCTGAAATATATTTAAAACAAGAAATCTTTTAACAATTTTTAAAGAAACATTTAATAGTGTTTTTAGATAATGGCTTTTACATATTTTAAAATCATGTCTTTCTTCTATATAGCACAGATTATATATCCGCATACGAAATTACAATATTAAACAACAAAATTAATAATTTACTCTTAACTTAAATAATATAACAAACATTTTTAAAAATATTAAATAGCTTTAGTACACTATAATTTTACTAATCCTATCTAATTATAGCATTGGTTCGCACTCAACTATATAATAGTGTTTATACAGACATGAACGAATTTTAAATTTATTAACATGTAAATAGGTTCGAACTTAGCACAGATGAGTGTGTCATTAGGTTTGATGGTGAACGATAGGGGCTTGGAAAGTTATCGTTTCAGTATATTGGAGATCATTTATCTTTTTTCATATGCATATGGTCTTGTGTATCAGTTGTATAAGATGGAATGGATGACTAAAGAAAGCTTAAAAGTGTCGGTTCAAATCTCCCCTCTAATTACATTTAACTTAAAAGTATATATAATATGCTTGTATTTGGAATATCACATATTTAGTCTGCCCATTCCTCTTCTGTGTATTTAAATGGAATTAAGGTCCTGCATATGAGAGGTCAGAATGACTTATGGGCAACATGGACATGACAACAAAATTGACTTAAACATGCCATCATCAGGTTTTCAATGATATATATATATATATATACAGAAGATGATGACTGATGAGTATTGGTTCAGCATGAAGTACATATATTGGAGATCATTAATCTTTTTTATATGTATATCATCATGTGTATCAGTTGTATAAGATGGAATAGATGACTAAAAGGAGCTTGAAGTTCTGGGTTCAATCTTCCCTCTAATTATATTTAGCTTAAAATATATATATACTTATATTTAAATATTACATATTCAGCCTGTATTATGCCCATCCCTCTTCTGTGTATTTGAATGGGTTTAAGGTCATGCATATGAAGGATCAGAATGACTTACATTCAACATTGGTATGACAATAAAATTGGAAAATATGGGCTTTGAACATGCCATCATCAGGTTTTCAATGATATAAATGCTGAAGAGTTGGACAGTAAAAAAGTTTGAAGCCTATTCATTAAAGTTTGAAGATTTTCTATCTTAATATAAACTGAGTACTGATTATATCTATGTGTGGGAAATGATCTGGACCAACTGATGAGTCCTGGTTCAGCATGAAATATGTATATTGGATATCATTTATCTTTTTCATATGTATGTGGTTGTGTATCAGTTATGTAAGATGGAATGGATGATTAAAGGGAGCTTGAAAGTCTGGGTTCAAATCTCATCTCTAATTACATCTAGCTTAAAGGTATATATAATGTATTTAAATATTAAAAAATAATTTATTGAATAATGTGTCAGTGTGTGTTAATGTACATCTAGAATGCAAATTTTAATTCATTAAGTGCCTGATTTTGAAAATGAATTGAGTTACTATTTTAACAATTTATATCATTACTAGAAATATCTGATATTATTTCTGATCCTCTTTTACTTAAATGAAATAGAGTTAAAAGGGAGAGAGAGAGAAAATGTTGAATAATTAGAATTAATTTTTATAATTAAATTATTTATTCAAAAGCAGTCCAATCAAATTTAATTTTATTATTAATTTTATCCATTATGTTTTCATTTGTATCATTATCCATCATTATTATTATTATTATTATTATTTTAAAAAAAAATCCATTCAACATTAATTTAGACTTTATAGCATTTATCTTTCATCCTACTTTTTTTTTTTTTAATCAAAACAGGTTTATTTATACAAGGTTTTATCAAGAGGTGTAGAATTTATGAGTGAATATGCTCATGTCTTCTTCTTCCACAGCTTGATTAATCCCACATCAAGTGGGGTCGCTGGTGCGGATCAATCTTCTCCAGGCTACTCGATCTAAAGTCATTTCCTCCGTAAGTGACATCTCCTGCAAGTCCTTTCTCACTCAATCAATCCATCTGATCTTAGGTCTACCCCTGGGTCTTTTCCCCCGGTGGTTCCATCTCCAAAATCTTCCTTCCAATGTAATTTTCTTCTCTTCTCTTAACATGACCAAACCACCTCAACCTTGATTCTTTCATTTTTTCACTGATCATTCTCACTCTCATATTTTCTCGAATTACTTCATTTTTCACTTTGTCCTTTCTAGTGAGGCCCGAGGCAAACCTAAGCATTCTCATTTCTGTTACACATTGCTTGTCTTCTATTTTCTTAATGATCGGCCATGTTTCTGCACCATACATCAGTGCCGGACGCACCACAGTTTTATATACTTTTCCTTTCAACCTTGCACCTATTCTCCTATCGCAGAGTATCCCAGAGACCCTTCTCCAATTATTCCAACCAGCTTGAGTTCTCCCAACAACTTCTCCATCCAGTGATCCATCTTTATTCATCCAGGCCCCGAGATATTTAAATTTTTCAGCCTCAAGCAACTTCTTTCCCCCTAACAAAATGCTTCCTCCACCATTACCACAGAAGAGCACTTCAGTTTTATTTCTGCTAATTCTCATTCCTCCTTCCTCCAGTGCTTTCCTCCACTCTTCTATCCTATCCTGAGCTTCCTTGATGTTTTGAGTTGCAATCACTATATCATCGGCATACATCATGTTCCAGGGTGCTTCCCTACGAATATCCTCTGTTAGGACATCAATAACAATATTAAATAGTAGGGGACTCAGGGCTGATCCCTGATGCACACCCACTTTCACCTGAAATGAGTCTGTTTCTCCTGAACTACATCTCACACTGGTTTGACAGCCTTGATACATATCTTGAATCAGACGAATGTATTTTTTCTGAACCAGCTTTTTCCTTAGGCATTTCCAAAGTTCATCTCTAGATACTCTATCAAATGCTTTTTCCAAATCAATGAATATTAGAACAATTTCTTGGTTGACTTCTCTATGTTTTTCTATAAGTTGCTGCAGTGCAAAAATTGCATCTGTGGTTCCTCTACCTGGCATAAAACCAAACTGTTCTTCACTGATGTCTATTTCCTGCCGTAGCCTATTTGCTATTATTCTCTCCCATATTTTCATTGTGTGGCTCATCAGCTTTATTCCTCGATAATTACTACATTCTAGAATATCTCCCTTATTCTTATAGATTGGAACCAAAATGCTTCTCCTCCATTCATCTGGCATTTTCTCCGTGATCATGATGTTATTAAAAAGTTTGGTCAGAAAGGTGATTCCCTCTTCTCCCATTACCTTCCATACCTCTACAGGGATGTTATCTGGACCCACCGATTTCCCACATTTCATTCTTCTGACTGCTTGTCTAACTTCTTCCCTACTGATCTTTAAAGCTGGGCCCAAATTTGGAGTCCCAAATCCCTTGTCAATCCGAAAGTTTTCTTCATTTAGTAGGTGCTCATAATATTGCTGCCATCTAGCTATGATTTCATTCTTGCCACACAACACCTTATTGTTAGAGTCTTTTATTCTATTTGCTTGGTAAGTATCTTTACCACTCTTATCTCGTTGTTTTGCAATACGCAAAATCTTCTTAACTCCTTCTTCTTTCTCTAAACTTTCATATAAATCTGAGTATGCGTCAAACTTGGCTTTGGCAACAGCTTTCTTTGCTTCTTTCTTTGCTATATTATATTTGACCCTACTACTTTCCCCTCCATCTTTGTCCCACTCCTTTTTGGCTATTTTCTTATTCCCAATTTTTTTCTGCACTTCTGCATTCCACCACCAAGTCTCTTTATTCTCTTTTATGACACCCGACATTTGGCCAAGAACTTGATCCCCAATTACACAGATGTTGTTTGCAGTACTTGTCCAAAGATCTTCCCCTTCTTCTTTGTCTTCAACCTTCATCAATTCATCAACAAATTGCTTTCTGTAGGCATCAACCTCAAGTTTCCACCATTTGGTCTTGATGATACCTCTTCTAGAATTTATTTTAATTCCTGTAAGATTAGCATGACATAGTAAAAGTCTGTGCTGTTGACCCATAGCTTCTACTGGAATAACCTTGCAATCCTGTATATCTTTTAGGCCAATTCGTCTATACATAATATAGTCAATTTGGGATTCTCTTCCCCCACTCATGTAAGTTATCTTTTGATTTGGGGGTTTCTTGAAGAAGGTGTTCAATAATGCCATATCCATTGAAACAGCAAAATCAATTATTCTATCTCCCTCTTTATTTCTTTCCCCAATTCCCTGATTTCCCAGGATTCTTTCCAACCCACCATTTTCTCTGCCCACATGTCCATTCAAATCTCCACAAAGGAAGACCTTATCTGTTTGTTGAATTGAGCCCCAAATATCATCCATCTCACCCCAAAACTTATCTTTCTCATCCTCATCACATCCTGACTGTGGAGCATATGCACTAATCACAGTAATCACACAACTCTCCAAGTCAATTCTCATTGAGATAATCCTGTCATTATACCGAGTAACTTCCAATACCCTATGTTTCAAATTTGAGCTCAGTATAATTCCAACCCCATTTCTTTTAGAATCACTACCACAATAGAACAACTTGAAGCCATTTCCCAGTTCCCTTGCCTTTTGGCCTTTCCACCTTGTTTCCTGAACTGCCACAATGTCCACTTTTCTTCTTATCATCATGTCCACAAGCTCACTATCTTTCCCAGTCATGGTGCCAACATTGAGAGTACCGACAGTCAACCTGACCGAACAACCCCTCATCCTTCCTTCACTACTCAACCTTCTTTTCCTTTGAGCAATCTTCTTTAACCGTATCCGCTCATGATATGGTAGCCCTTGTCCGCTTCTCGGTGGAGTCAGGCGAGGCCCCAACGCGTCGCTTACAGGGTACGCCCTAGCAAGATCTCTATCTGAATTTTTCCGCATCATGTAGTTTGAGTGGCAAGGTCCTGGTTTTATAGCCGCATGCCCTTGCTGCCACCAACCCATCATGGGCAACCCCAGATGGGAAACCAGCATCTTTCTAGGTATTTGCAGTGCTATGGCCATTAAAGATGCTACATCCATGCCCATAGATCTCTGGAACCAAGCCATTCTGATATCTTCATCTTCTGCCTTGGGCCAGTAATGATAATGCTGCTTTCTCCATTACCATGGCCATGGCCTCTGGGTATGGCGCCAGAAACTCGCCTTGGCACAATGTTATCATTGGGTTTATGTGGTATTTAGCTAGAAACATAAGGAGCCACCCTTATGATCCCCCACACCCTATTAACATTGCTGCTGTTGGTTCAGGACTGCTTATTTGCCTAAATGCTTATTCACAGCAGACCCCCATATCTGGGGGCCATTCCCCTATCCACCACCTGGGGACCTGCCTGGTAGCAGTTACAGCTCTGCCTCAGGAGTGAATATGCTCATGTATAAAGAATTAAAACAAACAAATAGAAAAAAAACAAGTATAGATATCAATGCTAATTGATAATTTTCAGTTAGGTTAAAGTTTCTTAGGAATCAGAAGATCTATCAAAGTCTATTAGTCCCCACATTATTTTGTAGGTCATTTCAGGTGCCAACCTCATGTCCTTGTCCCTTATGGTCTTCAATGAGTTTCTCTAGGGCCAGTGCTATTGGTATCAAAAAGAACCACTCAACATCACATGATCACTATCTCATACTAGCACAATAATTGTTATTAAACAATTCAAAATACAGCAAAACTCTCCATACAGTAGTGCCATCTTGTGCTAACAAGAGCAATCAATGGATGCCAGAAGGCTTGTGCATAAAATCCCTATCTAGTGCCTACTCATCCAATATCCCCAGACTAGTTTCTGGCTTGTGGCCTTCATCAGTGAGGAGCCTTGGATTGGAGAGCACTGCACCTAGATTTTAGGATCTAATGCAACCCTCCAGCACCCACCTTTTAACTCTATTTAACTACAAAACTATGAGATTGAAATTGAAAACACTATTAATATTTTCAACCCAAGCTCAATAGCTTATATAGTCATATGGGTCTGAACTCAATTCAGTACCCATACATTTTGGTGTCTTTGGCTCTTTAACAACCATAGCCACCACTATCCTATTAGGCAGGATTGGTGTTAAACCACTCAACATCACATGATCACTATCTCATACTAGCACAATAATTGTTATTAAACAATTCAAAATACAGCAAAACTCTCCATACAGTAGTGCCATCTTGTGCTAACAAGAGAGTTCAGACCTATATGACTATATAAGCTATTGAGCTTGGGTTGAAAATATTAATAGTGTTTTCAATTTCAATCTCATAGTTTTGTAGTTAAATAGAGTTAAAAGGTGGGTGCTGGAGGGTTGCATTAGATCCTAAGATCTAGGTGCAGTGCTCTCCAATCCAAGGCTCCTCACTGATGAAGGCCACAAGCCAGAAACTAGTCTGGGGATATTGGATGAGTAGGCACTAGATAGGGATTTTATGCACAAGCCTTCTGGCATCCATTGATTGCTCTTGTTAGCACAAGATGGCACTACTGTATGGAGAGTTTTGCTGTATTTTGAATTGTTTAATATCAAAAAGAAATGAGCACCTCATAAGCCACATAGAATATGCTAAAAAGGTGGCAACCTGACTACAAGAAATATGCCTGCATTAATTGCTCACATTAAAGTTGTAATGAGTGGGCACTTTTCCCTGAACAAAGAATAAATTAGGTGTCTACATTGGTGTAATGCTGTACATTGATTGAAAATATGTTCGATGGTGTCCTTTACCCAATGGCATAATGAGCAAATAGGGTCTAAAGATGAAAACCCCTATTCACCACCAGAAAGTAAGCCATGGGAAGAACATTAAGGTTAACATTGATAAGGAAATCAAAAGTACTTCAGCTCTAACCACCACCATTTAATTTTTAATAAGGCTAAAATTAGAAATGTTGAAGACTGTCCTACTGGGTGCATTAAGATCATGAATTAGATGATATGCATCCCAATAGTTTATTTTTGAAGGTTTTGATCCAGCAGATGGTGCAATCATTTTTGAAATGTCTTCTGTTAATTCTGAAAGCCAATAGATTTGACAAAGTGGAAGAGTGTCAATATGACTTACTTCAAATTGAGGCATGAATTGTGGGAGAATTAAATTCAACTTGTGTAATAGATTATATTAGCACTGGAGCCGAAGCACTTGAAGTGAATATAGCCCCAACCCATTTAATTTGGATGGTCTTTGAATTTTTTTGAAGCTAATTGCAACCATTTTGCCCTTCCGTAAAAGTTGAGAGCATGATCAATTTTTCCAGTAAACTTCACAAATGACATAAAATATGGTATCATGGTGAACAGCAACATGTTTAACAAAACTACCTTCACACAGAGTGACATGTACGAAATGGATGATCTTTGTAGCTGCTGTAGTAATTGAGTTTTGTATGACTTTTCTCCCAGCTGATAGAGAAATATTAAACTGTAATCCCAGAAATACTGTTCCCTGTGGATAGCCTCCATGTGGAAGATTTGGCTAGATTAAAAGACAAACCTGACTCATAAGAAAAGTTATGCATGAGTTGCAATAGCCTAGGTATGAACTTGTGCGATGGTAAGAACACAGGTAGTCCATGTAGGCAATGAAATTAATATGTTTGTTTATGGATGGGATAAATAATCCAGGTAGGATATGTTCCAAGGATTTCAGGAGTGTATTCATATAATCCTGAAAATTGGGATTCTAAGAGGAGAGCCCTGTGGGATGGATTTGGTAGGTTTAAAACAGTCAGTGATTTCCCCATTTAAGAAAATTGTAATGTGTCTATTGTTTATCAGATTTGAAATTATGTTTATAATCCCAGTGGAAATATCCAACACACCAAGAAGGGAGATAAGATGTTGCACTCTCATGGAATCAAATGCTCCAGCAATATTCAATTGGACCACTTTCCTACATTCATCTAATAACTCTTATAACATTTCATGAAGCTCTAAAACCTTATATGCAAAAAAAACAATCACATCATCAATAAAATTTGGATGATTTAAATAATCTCTATTTACTTTTACTCCCTCATTTTCCCATTTTAGCCCACAAAAATACTTCTAGCAAAACTACTGTAAAAATTTTGAAGATATGGTATTATCTTGTCATACACCCTTTCCAATGTTAAACTTCTTAAAAACACTATCTAATATAATCTTTGCTATTGCATTTGATAAATATTCTTCAGAAGATGACAACATCCTGAGTTTATATTTTGATGATATCAATGCTTTAAATACTGCTGAAGTGCTTATAAAATCAAAAGCTTTCTCATAATCTAAATTCCAAAGTGTAATGATAATTCATATTAATTGCTATTTTCTATAACTTTTTTCAGTTTTAGATTAATTCACTGTGCTAAAATACACTTTTAAATCCAGTTTAAATGGTTAATTAAAATCCAAAATTCACTGTAAGCAAATTGAATTTATATTCATAACAATTTTATAAAAGACTGATAGATCTCTTCTTTATCACTTTAGGATCTTCTGTTCTTGGCTATCAGCCATTGCTTTGACTGATGACTTTATAGTCTTTTGGAAATAAATGACATAATTTAGTTGTGCCTGTCTTGGGTGTAAATATCTATTTTAAAAAAAGTTCAATCATATACACATTCTTATTTTGCATTCAAAATAAGTCAATTGATATTTCTTTTAAGAACTATCAAGCAACTGAAAAGAAAAGACTATAATATTTTTTGAATCTTAAACTCAGAGGCAAGAAACCAATAAACTCACCTTGCTGGTTAATGCATGTTGATAAGGCACCCATCCATGTTCATATATCATATAAGTAATCATATTGTAATGTAATGTTCTTCACGTTTTACTAGTTCCTGGTAAGCCTTCTTTTACACACTATGAAGTGAAAATTAATCAAGCTATGGAGAAAGAAATTTTTCATTCCTATTTCCAAAAACATAGATATATTTCCTGATTAACTGGCCTACTAATTATTGTGACCAGAATTGCCAATGAAGTTAGTTTTAATTTATAGGAGGGTGCCATAGTCAATAGACACCTAACTTCCTCCTATCCCATAATTTTGATGCAAGTAACTAAAAAATCGGGTTTATGATTTTCCGTAACTTTATTTTTTTAGAGAATATTATTCCTGGAGCTTAGTCAATAACTATTAAGTAGAATGTCATAAGTAATTTCTTTAATTAAATATTAATTAACTAACATTCACAACATCTAATATTCAAATTAAGAATGTACAAAGAGAGTGTTAAATTAATACTAAATATTTTATTAAAATCTATTTAAAATATTTATGCAAGAATTAGTAAAGGAAAAATTTACACTTCAAGAGTGTGCACTTGAAAATGCGAAGGTAGGGACCTCTACAGGTCTTAACCACAAGATTACACTTTGAAAGAAAAGAGGGGAACCCCTTCTTTATTCAACCTACTTTCTATATAAATAGGTGAAGCTGAAGCAGTTAGATCTGAGAGAGTGAACCTATTCAATCCTTCACTGATTAAGTCCACAATTTCTATTACCAATTAGTACTCATGAAACCTTTTGATTTATAATGAGTCAATGAAACGATCTTATAGTTAGAAATCTATTATGATAATTTAAAGTTGTAATAATAAATTTATTTAATGCACATTGATTACATAAATAATATTTACTAAGGCAATAAATTTACCTCAAGAGTATGCACTTGAAAATGCGAAGGTAGGGACAACTTTAAATTATTGTAATAGATTTCTAACTATAAAATCATTCCATTGACTCATTATAAATTGAAAGATTTCATGAATACTAATTGGTAATAGGAATTGTGGACTTAATCACCGAAGTATTGAAAAGCTTCACGCTCTTAGATCTAATCACTTTAGCTTCACCTATTTATATAGAAAGTAGGTTGAAGTAAAGAAGGAATTCCCCATTTTTCTTCCAAAGCATAAGCTTGTGATTAAGACCTGTAGAAGTCCCTACATTCACATTTTCAAGCACACACTCGAGGTTTATTGCCTTAGTAAATATTATTTACATAATCAATGTGCATTAAATAAATTTATAATTACAACTTTAGGGAAAAATTGGAAAAGAAAAACATACACTAATCCAAATATTATTAATCAGATGAAAGTTATTGTTCCATTTAAATTCTTCTAGCTAGGTCTTTTAAACATTGAAAATCAGTGACTATCGGTATGATCATTCATGGTTAACATTAATTGGCCAATAATTATAGTCATAAATCAGGAGTAAATAATCTTAACTTATCAGTAAGTTTGTATCAGTTCTTATAATATACTTGTCTTTCTTTGGAATCCCATGTTCCTTGACATTTAATTGATCTCTCATGCCAGCATCTGGTTCATTCTATAGTTGGAGCAAGAAGCTTGATTGTGATGACTTCTTCATTGCAAAAGATGGTGTTCAGAAGACTTCATTTCTATTCTTGCATGATGACTTCATTCAGCAAGTGAGTAATGTTCCTGTGCAGACACATTTCATTGCAACCGGTCACTCTTATGAAAACATCCAACTCTAAGAACACATGTTAAGAGAAAAGACCTAGATCGAAGTTATCCTCTTCGTTTTATAGCCTGATCCAGTTTTGAAACTTTTGCACATATTATTATCATCATGTGTAGGTTTATAATCTTATCCATTTTTCTTTTTCTGGAACAATGTTCTTTTGTTTAGTAAATCATTTCCAGCATCTTTAATTAATATCCTAAAATTTATGTGTTCTTGATCATAATCTTTGTACTTTTGGAATTGTTTTTGTTTATCTGGATTAGTCATCTGCATGCCTTTCTTTTATTCTTTCCAATTTTTAACTTTAATTAAATTACAGATAAATAATTTGAAACAACAAAAATCAACTTTCATTGTACGTTTCAAAAAAAAATAAATTACACAAACTAAAAAAAAATTTAAAATGCGTTAATTTAAAAAATCTTTAAATGTACTTTTTCTTTTAGCTTTTAAATATTTTAAATGCCAATATCTTTGGAGCATCTATTTATAGATGGTACAATACTACTAGTGCCAGGAGATGAGAATAAAATATGGATTTGAACTAATTTTATTTTTAACTTAAGTCCATATTCTGAATTTTTTTAATGTATTATTTTAGTCCTCAAAATAAATCAACCTTATTTTGAAGTCTTTCCAACAGGGGGTATTGTAACAGTAGCCAGGTTTAACCCCTGGTACAAGGGAAGTAAATAGTATTTACCTGCTGGCCTAGATAAGCATGAGTCAAATAAATTGGCTTCATTGTGTAGTCAACTATATACAAGAAGTGATATATATATATATATATATATATATATATATATATATATATATATATATATATATATATATATATAAGGGAGATAGATTTTGAAATCTTTTTTTTTAAAAAAAGAAACAATATACATAATTATTTGTTTCAGAATATATTTAAACATATGTTGTTATTAAAAAAATTGAGAAATACAGTTATATGCAAATATATAATTTTTTAAATTTTTTTATTATTAATTGTTTCAAATGTACATTTTTTGTGTTATCATATCTTACTTTAATAAGGGTAATGAAAAGACTTTGCTATATATACCTCTAGGCACTTCTTTGTTATTTGTTATATTACTTAACCACTTTAAATTCCAAGAAACCATAACTGAATGCACCGTGGACTAAGATATCAAAAAAAAAAATGTTAAAAGCAATCCAGAGAAAGAGAGATAGAAATGCTGATAAACTGTCCTTGAGAGATCAAAAGACAAGAGAGAAATGAATTAATTAGAAAGTTGAAGCCATAGAGAACAGGAGACATTTTGAGAAAGAAAAGTTATATTAATATATTTTTTGATATATTAACTTGTACGGCTATGTTCTCATTGTTTTCAATGAAATATAGAAATTCTCTTAATTCACTAACTCTCATAGAAAATGTGTTTTAGGAGATCAACTTATAAAATGTCAATGCTTGTAATGTTGGGGTAAAAAACATACGTGTAAAGGTGATCACTCCATGCTACAAGTACATAGCTGTTCCTGCTTACTACCTGCCTATACGAGAACCCTAAGGACCCTATAGATATGTTGCTTAAAATAATCTAAAGAGGAAAGGAAAAGTGTTGAACCTAATATGCCAAGCAAGCTTCCATTAAAAGATTTATTAATCACCATCATCATCATTCTTTTAGTTTCAATTAATACCACAAAATGGATGCACATGCCAGACTTATGCCAATAGCTGATATCTTTCTATCTTCAACAAAAAAAAAGATTTACTTTGGATTGTTAACTCAGAATGACATAAACTTACAAAGCAAACCCAATCTTATTAAAATCCCAGGTTCCCAAAGGTAACTATAACTTTCTGTGCATTAAATAAACTTAGAATTGCTTATCATTACATTCAAAATACTTATTCTCTGTTAAAATATTAATTTAATCTGTAGTGTATAACTGTATTTTTTTAAATCCTATTCAATGTGATCTATTATATTTAGTAAAATTTGTTTTTTCTTTTATGTTAGATTTTAATATGTGAATTATATATATATATATGTATATATATATATATATATAATATATATATGATTTAATAAACTAGTAAGAATAAAATTATATAAGTACTTTGAAACTGAAATTATTTATAGATCATTAATGAATAGATTTATTGTTTATATTTGACTATTTTTTTTTCTGTCAAAATGCTTTGCAAAACTAGCTAAATACATCTTATATAAATAGATACATATATTAAATATGTTGTAAACTCAAGCCTTAAGTTTGATGAAATTTTGATCTATTATTAATGTAATAAATGTTTAAAGGTAGGCAATTCAAAGCAGCTACATTTTAAATTATACACTATCAAATAAGATATAGAAAGAAGAAAAGAGATCGTTCAAATATGCAGATTTCTCCATAATACCTCCATTCATCTGATAGGTTTCATCCCATCCCTGAGAGTGAGCTAGCTAGGGTCAGGTACCTAATTAGAGATAGTGTAATTAAAATCAGAATTGAGGAAAAATATAATTCTTGCTGCATTAGTGAGATTGGCACTTGAGGTTGGTTACCACCTGACACTCATAAATATACTCTTTCCAGAAAAATTTTGTTTATTTGTCTTACTGAAGAAATAATGTCCACTGGGAGAAATTATTAACTTATATCCTTATATAAGATCTATGCAAGATCTAGAAATTTTGTGTACAAAATTTCATAAAGGAGATTGATTTCATATTGAAATTCAAGTCAGTAGACAGTGGTTAAATACTGTTTACAGGTGTTATGGTGACTAAACAGCTATAGTTTTACATTCACTATCCTATGTGGTCCACGTATACATTTTTTAAAGATCTATTTTAGACTAACACTATAATTGATACTGGGTTGCCTGTTAAACTAATAACAAGATCAAATTGTTCTAATGTTGGATGGAGAAAATGTGTGACCCTTGGTGGGTTCATACAGCCAATACAATGATTTCTGATAACTTTGGAATATTAGTTTATTGCTTCTATTTATGTGTGCTTTAAAGCATTGAAATAAAAAAAATGCTTCATTGCAATACCAATATCTACCTAACTTTGGAATATTAGTTTATTGCTTCTATTTATGTGTGCTTTAAAACATTGAAATAAAAAAAATGCTTCATTGCAATACCAATATCTACCTAAAATAAAGATGTTTTTTTTTCTAAATTTTTTGAGAATAACCCTGGAGTGTAAGCACTGATAATATGAATAAATATGTGCTGTGCCCAGCAGCACTCTATTTCCTGCTGGATTGCAAATATAACTAACACAAATAATTATTAATTAATGAAGTGGCTCAGCAAGTAAATTTAAGTAACTAAAATTTATTTTACAGAGTTATATGGAGATAATCAATCTGGTTTAATATATACATATATGACAATTATATACACATGCTATATAAATAACAATAAATGCCCGAAGGCATAACAAAATAATAATAAGATCAATACAACCTGTATACTATTCCTAAGTTTACTTTTGAATGTCTGGAGGTAAACTTTTCCACAAGGCTAAGTGAAGAAGGGAGCTGATTGGAGCACCTGAGGAAATGGCACATCTGCCTTTTAAGAGCTTCACATAGCAAGTTTGATCCCTCAGTTCTATTCTAGATCTGTTTAACCCTCTCATTGTTTTTAGTGTAGACTCCCTTGATTGGCCATCTGCTGTCCACATGGTGATCATCTCTTGAGTTACCATTTTTAATCCCTGATCAGATAATGCAATTACTTTAGAAATGTCTATTTTAAGCAATGTTTCTATTATCATTAAATCTGATCAGGAATCAAACATTCAAGGTTTCAATGGCTGTGTTAAATGTATCTTAACCCTTTGCTCAGATTCTTCTAACTTTCTTGATAAGTTAGTTTATAGTTTTTCCATTTATTCAACTATTTAATTAGACTAATTGCCTTTATAAAATATTGTGAATGCCATTGGCATCCACACACATGCATTTAGTTTAGCATTATAATATTATTTATAATACTTATTTTGTATATATATATAAATATACACACACATTTAGCAATTCGTTTAGTTTTACAATTATAATATTATTAAAGTAATAAAAGTTATTTTGTGTACACATGCCATCGCACAAACAAACTTTTTATATTATTAGCCTTTCACTAATATATCTAGGGATTCCAAGAATAAAATATACTAAGTTAGGTTTTGTAGCAGTTTTTTTTTTCCAATGATCTGTACTTCTAAAAAAAAATTAGCCATCTAATTGTTCAATTAAATTTTTTTTCTTTTGAAAGACAGATTTCACTAAATGCTTTTACATCAATGTGAAATCTTAACTCTTTATTTAGTTTTGAGTACTGCTTTACATTTAGATCTTGAATTTCATTTCAAGCAAAGTTTGTATAATGTATTCATAATTTGAATAACGAAATTCTTATCTTTATTATTATCACTATTTCTGACCACCTGCTTTCTGCTTTGCTATCATAATGATATTATAACTTTTTAAGTGCTTAAAAAGGCAATCTATTAGACATAGCAATTTAATCAGATTTTGTGAGATAATATATGTTAAACTACCTTCTTTAGGTCCATTCACACGAGAGCAGAAGATATATAAATATAACAGCCCAAATATACAATTATTTGTTGATTAAAATTTCTGCACTAAATCTAATTGATAAAATTATCTATTATTGATTTTATTGCTATTTGCAATAAATAACTAAGATTTACCAGCCTGATAAGCTGGATTTCATCATTGTGATTATTTAATAACAAAAGGATTAGCATGCTTTGAAATAGTATATTCCTGCCCTCATATCTGTTTCACCTATTTGTCCCCCACAGTCACATCTATGCCTGGTTTAAACACTCTCTAGTGCATGTATATATGTATCCACACAGTTATATATGCATTCACACAGTTATATAAGTATTGTCACACATACATGCATATATAAATGACTGTAATATTAATGTTTGTATATATATTGCAGCATTTCTATTTCTTTTAATAAATAATATTTTGTATAAAATCTATTTTATTTAGAGAATGTACAGTTTAAATATTCCTAAATAAGTTTTATTTAGATGAATTGTGAATCACGTGTGAAATCCACAGAATTGTGTTAAGACAATTTAGAGTAATTCTCAAGTTGATTGAATAGAAAATTTAGAAATAAACCTTCAATTGACAGTGTTATCCAAATGGTTTATGAGCTATAACCATTTGTTCTCAAACTCATTACAATTGTAATGAATCACTTTTCCAGATTGAAACCAGTAAAATTATGGGCAATAAAAAAAAAATCAGAATAAAAAACAACAACTATGAGCTATAAAATCTAGAGGGGAGATTGAATTCTGAGTTAAAATAGATAGCTGGCTGGTTTTGATCTAAGAAAGATAAATAAAGCAGATTTCTTAAGTGAGGGATCTTTCTAGCATGCCTTTCCTGTCAATTGTTGTAAAGTCCAGAACTCAAGATGGCCAAGTAGAATAAAATATTTGCTGTCTCTCTGAGCAGAGATAGTGCTCTCCATTCCTTCAGCATACCTATGGGCAAATTTTCCAGCAGCCTGCATGAGAGGGAGATATGAAAAAATTGAAAACCTACCTGAAAAGAAATGCCACTGAAATTATGCTTCTGCTTGATGCCTTGTTCCAGCCACTATCATTGATATACACCTCAAGTCCACCAAGAAGACAATGGTAATAATTTTAAAGACTGCAGCCTATAAATTTAATCTATAAACTCTAATCTGAGCTAGCTTTACACTATAAAGAACGTTCTATCTAAAGTCTCAAAACTCTTTAATTTAACCCAATTGTAAAAGAAACTCTGTAAACTTGTGTAAATTTATATATATTGTAAAAAATCATTTCTGGTCAACTGCTCTCTTAAAATCTATAACTTACTTTAAAGTAACAAAAAAAAAAAAAAGAAACAAGTTTTAATTTAATTTTCTAAACTGCCTGAAATCTTTTATAAATTAAAAGATTTTACTTTTGTAATCATTAAATGTCTGAAATCTATTATCTTAAATTCCTACAAACTACGGTCTTGCCTAACTTTAATGTTTTTAATATTTTGTTTAAATTCATTCTGTTTATGTTTAATATATGTGATAATATACTCATCTTTTGAAACAGTGAAACTAACTAATTAATTTATAAAGGAGATAATTGTAATCTCCACTTTAAACATTTTAAAAGCATTATTTATTGTATTGAATTACTGTTTCGAAATTATAATTTTGATAATAAACGATCGCTAACCGCTCGTTGTTATCCTGATTTTAATATTTTACAAGGTTTGCTTAGCCGGTTTTATATATTATAACTTTTAATATCTATTAGTTAGAAGGGGATATACTGGCTAGAGATGATAAAGTATATTTGCTAATGTTTATATTAAATCCAATCAAATATACCTTCCTTCCTTAATTATGAATATGTATATGCAGATTCAGGATCTTAACTAGATTATTTATTATATAGTTTAAGTCCCTTTTATTAGCATAATTATAATGCTAGTTTAAGAATTGGGTTGAGTTAGTTTGACAGATAGAAGCTATCTGTTTTAGGCACAATTAATTATACGCATACTTATTGCTCTATATTGTGTGCATTGCGGGTGTGTCTTTAAATAGTACATTTATATGTGTTTATATTTTGCTGCACCTTTTAAATGAGTACATGGTGACAAACCGCCCATTATTTAGTTCAGGTTATGGCTATCTTTATTAGAACTGGAGCATGTGGACCCAGAGTTTTCCTAAAGCCAATCTGAGTTCCTGAACTTATATGTTCATATATAAATAGCAGCAAACCATTGGTCTCAGAGCAAACTGAGCATTTGATGCTGAAGCTCCTGAATAATCACTCACTCACACTGCAAGCTTACTCTTTAATATTTTATATAGCGCCATAGCATATATATGTGAATCTAAAGGTAACCAGTTCTTTTCCCCATATTAATTAATTATTCAGCTTTAGACTGAAGTTTGAATCTGGGTTATCAGATTGAATCTGCATGATATTGAGCTTATTTAATTGATCACTTTATTAATATATATAACAGCCACCTTAGAGCTGTACTCATCATCTCTACTAAGCTATCAGCTTATAACTTAAGCAAACCAAAATCATAGGATGGGCATGTTAAATGATTAGGCATGACTTATGCACCTCATCCACATATGTATTTTAATATATTAAAATGGGACAGATGTACTGATAGCAGTCCCATCCATTATAAAATGCCTGCCTGTATTGGATACCTTATTGAATGTTGTACAATCCTTGCCATTATGATATTTTATGTTAGATCATTGTTATTATTTTAATAAACATTTTAAGATATCAATTGTTCATATCTTTATTGCTCAGGTTCTAGTTCAAACCAATTCACAGTATCTTATCCAATCCACAGTATATTATTCAATTTCATAGTCCATTATCCCAATTTCTTAATGATTTTATGTGCTATATGTGTATATCTCTGTAGTTAAGATTAATAGTGTTGAAGTGCTACATACCACCCATCTAGTTAAATCAGTAGCAATCTTAAGTCTCATGTTTCTCCCTGCCCTATGCCAGCCTGCAGTTAAATGAAGACTGAGTGTAACCTCAGATATGTCACTTATAAGGTGTTAAATTTGGAGTATTGGCAAATGAGTTGAAGTTTGGTCGGATTAGAGGTCTCAACCACCTCACTCAGGTCAGCTTTGGTGTATGTTGCTTGGGCTCTGGATTTTGTTGCAAGAGTGTACAAATCTGACCGTTTCAGCTTATACATTCATACATACTTGCAGCTACTAGAAAAGGATTAGAGTCCGAACTGTGCAAGTTTACATGTGCGTAATTAAAAGCTAAAAATACTCCAGTCTTAAAATTAGTATAGAAATGGCTAGATAGGAAGATTATCCCATGAAGGCCAGATTTTCTTCTGCCCTAATTGATTGATAGACAGATTAAAATTAATAAAGTAAGGAGAATAAAAAATCATAGGAATATGAGTCTTTGTATCTGAAATAGTATCATGTAGTTTTTGATGAGCCAATATCATATTCTGCAAAATAGTAGAAAAAATCTTGATTGATCAAAGCTTATTGCATATTCAAATTGATCAAAGCTTGTTTGTATTGCCAAATAATTATTTTTAACTGAATATAATTCCACTATCTACCAATTGTAGATTCTGACAAAAGTCTGACTTCAGTACCTATGAGAGAGAGAGAGAGAGAAAGGGCAGAATATCACCATTACACCACTTCATCTTAATAACTGCTAATAATCATGTTATCAATTTATAGATGTTCTGTTAAAGTGATTTAGTAATTTGAAATAACAATGGCAAATGACTTTGGAATATGCAAACATTTTAGACTATTTTAAGAAATTGGTTTAATCGAAATATATCGTGAAAGTTACATACATTTCTTAAATGTCTTAAACTATAAATAAATAATTTATATTTGATTGCAGATTTAGTTTATCAATTATAATGTATACAAGCACACACGTTATATTTCTAAATAAAGCAAACATAATAAGAAATAGAAAGAAGAAATAAATGTTTTTTTTTCCTAAGACCATAGCTGTATATATTGTGAGGGGAGTTATTATTTAAATAATGTACGTTCAGTAGGATGGATTCGAGTTCTGGCACTTCAACTTTTCGTGAACTCTTCAGTAATAAAACCATTCGATTATTTTTCTATTAATGATCTTCTAGAATATATGTTTATATATCAAGAATTTCTCGACAAAAAAGACTGTAAACAAACGGTAAAACGTTTGATTATCAGGAGTAGCCTGTCATTATTTTCCTCTAGTAATTAACAAAAATGCTCTGACATCTAGTATTAAAATTATAACGTAATAATAATAAAAGATAAATTGTCTTTATTTAAATGAGATGAAATAAAGTTTACATGATATGTATACTTTTTTTCAGTGAGTTGAGGAGGAGAGATATTTTATTTTATTAAATCGAGTTAATTTTTGTATTGTTTGTAATAACTATTAGTATTGCATTTTTACTATCTGGATGTATTGGAATTAAATTAAATCAAAATTTTCATTTGAATGCTCACGTGACTTCATCACTGATCGATATTTATATTTTTAACTTTGTGAACTTTACTTTACCAAGCAGTAAATCATCTCTTTTGTTCATCAGATTTTCTAAATGTTATTAAAATAAAATCCATTCATAATAACCATCATTATAATCTAAGATAAAACAATTTAAATAAAGTTTTGAGTGAAATCTCCAGCGGGTTAAAAAACAGAACAAGAAATCGTTTTCTTAATGTGCCTATTTATCATTTCATCTTTAATAGATTATATCAGGCCAAAAGAATTTTTTTTGTCTTAAAACAGATTGAGAATATGTGGACAATAAAGTTCATTATTTAATGATAATTTTCAATCATCATTAAGTAATAGTGAGTTATTGTTTGCTCCTTTTTTAATATTTCTTCTATTTTATATTTAAAGCTATTGTGAGTTATTGTTTGCTCCTTTTTTAATATTTCTTCTATTTTATATTTAAAGCTATTGTGTTGTGATCATAGTACATTATTTTGCCATGCCAATGACCTGGATTTAATTTTTTTTCCAAATGAAAATCTTTTTCAAGTACCACTCAAGCTTAAGATCATTTTTTTAGATAGCTGATAAACAGATTACTATCCATCTTCAACTGGCTCAAACTATCACCAAATGATAATTAGTAAGCTTGCTGAGCAATATCTTCTTCACTGTTTTAGATATTGGAAAAACATTTTCTCTTCAGTATTCAAAAGTAGTTTTACCTATTTATTATAGTATATATAAGCGCTTTAACACGCTGAAGAAGAAGTTTTCAGTAGTAACAAAAACAACTAAATTAAATTAATCTAGGCCTAGTACTTTCGAGGTTTTTCCCTCATATTCATGGTCAAAATAAATTATAAACCATTGCTGTAATATTACTAAATAATAATGTATGCAAATGCGTATGTAAATTAATTTGTCCATTTTCTTGAAACCGCAAAACACGTGTCGCGTCTATTGATCGCGTTGTTATCTTTGATAATAAAATACGCCTCCTTGATCTTTCTCTTACACTCGTTGGCTTCAGAGCACACTATTTTGGGGTTGCAGGGTTCGAACACGTGACCGGCCTGCTTCTCATGTTCGAAAAATATTGAGTAGTTATCATTATTCATTTTTGCTCTTCTGTAATAACGATTAAGCCTACTAATATAGTCAGAGCCTTTCCAATAATTCTAAGCAATTTTGCTCATAAATGTTTTGTTTCTCTAATCAAACCAGTTACAGTTTTCATTAAAAAATAATCTGGGTAATCTTTTATTTTATGATCCTTATGAATAAAATAATTTTATCCATCAACCCACTTACAATTTTTACTTGTACTATGAAGATTTGTTTATAGTGACAAACACATATTGTAGTTCTTGGAAGAAAAAACCCACATTCTTTTCTTTTTTTTCCTTTTGCAATTGTTTACTTATTCATAATACAATTTTTTACAGTTGCTTGTGTTTAAAACATTGCAGTCCTAGCTGCTAAATTTTATCTTGTTTATTAATATAATTTTTTTTTAACATATATATTAAAATTAGTAATTCATTCTATATATTCTACTCAAGAATCATGTGTTGCAAATTAATGTTGATTTTCCCCGCCTACAATAAATGGTTTTGGAGTAAATAAAATGAATTATTGTTTCTAATGCAAATGTTAAAAATAAGATGTGTTACCTTGTTTTATTATTTATGAACCATTAAATAATTTTTTTAATATTAAACAAAGAAGGAAATATAAAAATTAAATATTTAAAAAATAAGAATTTTAAAATTAAAATAAATGAAATATGAAAATATAGAAATATAAATATACTTGACAGGAATATAATTACAAACTGGAAAATAAAAAATTTAAAAAAAAAATCTGTAAATTTTTATTTTAAGTTTATATTGCAATTTATCAGTTGATAAAGTTATAAAAAATAAATTACAGCACTTATATTCAAACTCAGTTTCATGACCTCAGAATAAAAAGGTGTTCTGTATGAGTATATTCAACACACTCTGATTTATAATATTTTATCACATGAACTATATATGTGTAAATACATTATATTTAAAAAAATTTTTTTACATACAGTTGACAGTTGAAAATATACAGTTTTAAAAGAGAATTCTATATAATTTTTAGATATTAACCCAAATTTTGCCAAAAAAATACATTCCTTTTAGTTCTTAAAATTTAAGTTCTTTTTTTTTTTTTAAGTGTCATAGCATCGGCCGGGACGCGAACCCGCAACCCGGGCAACTGCCTGCAAGTGCAAGGCAGTCGCGCTGACCTCTCGACCACCAATGCAAGACAAGTTCTTTTTTTAGCTGTTATTTTTTGATTTTATATAACCTTTATTTTTAAATATTATAACTTTATCTTTCCTATTGTATTGTCAAATACATGTAATATTAATATCATCTATGTTCTTTATTACTTTTACAATGCTTTATTTACATGTAATATGACAGTTTCAATTACTGGAGCAAATTGTAGAAGTAATAAAGAACATAGATGATATTATATTTTTAAATATTCTAACAATGTTCACACAAGTAAATTTTTTAAAGATAACTGAACTACAGCCAAATTAATTGCCACATCTAACTACTTATTCTTGAATAGAACTTCAGCAAATGGATTTTTTCAGCAGTGTTGAAAGAAAGATAATGCATTGTAAGGGAAATAGTATTTTTGTGCTTATGAATGATCTATGTGGTTTAGTTAATGATAATAAATGAAAGTCAGCAGCACCTTCTACTTAACCACTTTCTCTTAAAACTGTAGTAAAAATAATCAAAAAAGTTTATTCATCAGAAGTTCTTAAGAAATTTGAGCACCAGAAGTAATAGAACTGTAGCTGCTATTCATAGATCTTGAACTCTAGATTCCACCATTTTGTAATTACCTTAAACCACACAGTGTGAAATTGCAATAAAGCATTACACACTACATATAATATTAATTATTTTTTCTTTAATATTATACTTAATTTTTAATTACAATTTAGAAGCAAACATATGATCTAGTACAAAATCGCTATGATCTTTATTTTAGGTCAGAGAAACATTTTATTATTGTTTTAAATGATAATTAAAATAATGTTAAAATAAATGAATAAAAACTTTGATATCAACTTGAAGCCCATAAATAAACTTTTTAAATAATAGACCAACTTTATTAACCAAGTAAAAGTTCTATTCAAGGAATTGATTTTTTATTTATATTATCCAGCTGAAGATCTATTCTGGAACTTTCAGTTCTGAGACCATAACTCTACTAATGATTAAAAAGTAATAGTGATTTGGAATTGTGGAAATAGTTAAAAAGTTATCAACAAAATTTGAACTAAAATACTGCAATTAATCCTGTCATCGAACATTTTGATAATATAACTTATACTACATATAGCAACTAATGATATTCATTTTTTATCCTATAACATGTTTAATTATGAATATAGAAATATATTGCTTTATTTTTTTTACAACTACTATGCATATATTATAAAACAAAAATTAAAATTAATGAAAAAACTTTAATATCATACTAAATAGTAAAGTTTAATCAGTAAGCTAAAGCTAAACGTCCAGCCTGCTTCCTAAATAAATCTCATTTCGGGTTTCATAGTGTCAATAAATATGATTCATTAAAAGAACAAATCCCCTAGAATGTTAGATCAAATTTTTTTTACTAACTTTTTTTCACGATATGCTTTAGCTTCATTTTATTTCTCATCACTTATTGTTATATATTTTGGAAGATTTGATATTAAAAATGTAGAAATGTGTGGAACTGATATCATTAGAATATTGTTTGGATCCCTTTTCTACTTGAAAAACAAAAATAGCACTCTGTTGAGTTCCCTCCAAATGATTGGAAAGACGGATGATATGCGATAATAGTTTTGCATATGATACCCAATGAATATAAAAATCCCATCTCTTGACTTGATCATCCACTTTATATCTTAAATAAAGTTTTGAACATTTTTCTATTAATGATTTGAAAATACATTTGCAGGATTTAAGAGTTATTTCTTCATATATATAGCAAAATATCTAGATGGAAAAAAGTTGATGTAAATTTAACAAAAATAGTATTTAATAAAGTAGCAAAATGCATTGAATGTTAGTACTCTTGCATCTATAAGTAAACTACTTGTGGCTGCTGTATAAAGTTGAACTCGATTCAAATTTGAACAGCTTTACTACTACAATTCAGTTTAAAAGGATTGTTTCTTGAATGCACTTATATGATTATTTTAGCTTTAAATAAATGTAATAATGATTTTTACTAATTACTTTTTAGACTATATATTATTATTTTATTTAATCCCAGATATAAATTTTAAACTTTATTAACAATTAAAATTTAAATTAGTAAATGCTAACACAAATATTATGAACATCATCCTATTTTTCTATTCATAATATATAATAAATCCTTTAATCTCCACACAAACTCGAATTATATAAAGAACTTTAAAAAAAAGCAAATTATATCTCTTTCTATATATTTTAAGTGTGTATGGAAATAGAAAGTTTTAAAGTATCTCTAATATATCATATAAAAATTGAAACAAGAAGAAAGAGTTGCTTTCTCAATAATCCTTATTGGTTCTTGTCTGTCAATTAAACTATATAATTCTTTCACATCAAGTACTACCATAACATCAACTTCTCACAATATTATTTTTTTAATAACAATGACAAATTCGAATGATGAAGAGATTGTAAATTAACAATATTTTAATATTTTGTACAATAATCTGTGTATTTCATAACACTATATAAATATGCACTTTCAAAATTAATCAAAAATTTTTAAGCTATCTAAATGTGAATCTGAGATCTATACAGTATATGTATATAAGCAGAGATAAAAGAAATCTGTGGCTGACAGAAGAATACTTATGTATGAAGTCATAATATACATATATATGAAAACACAGACAAAAGAACTCCACTGTTTTCAGGAAAAAATCCAGTAGCATTTACATTATCTACATATGTACAGCAATACAGATGAAAAAATATATTGTTGATACAAAGAAATCATA
Source organism: Epiperipatus broadwayi (assembly GCA_028023455.1). Taxonomy (NCBI): domain Eukaryota; kingdom Metazoa; phylum Onychophora; class Udeonychophora; order Euonychophora; family Peripatidae; genus Epiperipatus; species Epiperipatus broadwayi. The sequence continues at coordinate 1,165,948 of JAQFVV010000191.1, read as the reverse complement.
TATATTTTAATGGAATGAATGAAACGAATCATATGGGATGGTGTATTTACAAGGAGATGGTAAATCATCCACTTTTCTGTACATTACAATCCCATTGAATAGTAACAATCATCTCCATTAACATTGTCAGTGAATAGCCACCAACACATGTAAAGGAGCAAAAGAGAATGAGAAGAAAATAAAATATGTAGTTATAATGATAACAAATTACATCACTAGTTTAAACAAGAAAAATCAACAGTCATTTTTTGTGACTAGATCTAAAAGAGGCTCAATATCAAAATGTAGAATAATCTAACCAGTGTCAAACTTAGGGCATAGTATAAATGCAAACATATACATATCCAAGTGCTAAATTATATATCATAATAAACAAAATGCTGGTAACCTGATGTATTCTGATTATCATCAATGCTTTGGCCATATTGTACCATGAACGTACAGATTGTCTATCAACTAATTTCTAATCTGTGTAAATAAAGCAACAAGTGAACTTTAGAGATAATCCTGACCTTTGTGCATCTACAAGCCAAGTTGATGTTCAAAAATAAACATATATTTGCATATATGTATATAAATTAACTGTTATTTTTAACAAAACACAGTAAGGATATAGATAGGGAGATGGAAAAACATCATCCCCAAATATCATAGACAATGAGCAAATATATAAAGGGCATGAGAGAATAAACATAGAATAAAATAAATAATTATAATAATAATGTACATCTCAGGATTAAACATAAATAATCAACTGTAAACCCTTGTGACTAGATATATATTGATTATTTATCCAATGCCAAACTTAGATCATAATATAAAATCAATCATCTGTAGGCACACATTTAAATGGTAAAGTATCTATCATAATAAAAAGTACTGGGATCCTGATACATACTGATCATCAATGCTCTGAATATATAGTACCATAAATATGCAGATCAATTATAAAGCAATTTCTAATTTATATAAATTAAATGAAGTAAATAGACTTTAAAGATGATCTTGACATTTTTCTCATCCAGAGAATCATCTGGAAATCCAAACATAAAATATAGCCCCACATATTTATAAATGAACTATTATTATCCTAGAGCTATCTTAGTATGATTCTTGAAGAAACCTAGGGACTATGACTGTGAACAAGAGAAAATATAAATATATATGATTAATTTAGTTTTAATTTAAATTTTACTGAAATCATTTACTAATTCCTTAAAGCACAATGCTATGATGAAATCAAGTCATTTCCTGTGCTATTTCAAAGAACAGATAATTGGAGGAATAAAGACATTAACACAAAAAAATTCAGAAACTATTATTGTTTAACAATTATTTACTAAATCTAATCAATGAATAATAAATAAGAACATTGTAAAAATATAATATTATAATTCCAAATCTCAAATGTTTTCTAAATATATATACATAATGTCATCTAGCAAATAAGATTAACCTGTTTATTCTTATTACTAAAATAATTAACATTTAATTTAACAAAATTATTTCCCATTTAAGTGATTAAAACTGAAAAGCAACATTTTACAGTAAATGATAAAATTTTAAGATTAGCTAAAGCTTTCTTACTTTTTCCTTATGAAAATGGGAAGGTCCCATCTATTTTAACATTTTGAATGGAAAATAAACATATCTCAACAAAAAAAAAACAATTCAAAATTATTCATTAACATCAATTATTATATTAAAAATATTTGTATATGTAGCTGTACAAATATAAATACTCTATTATCATGGATTTCACTCTCTTAGTTCTTGTCAGATTATCTCCGTATAGTTTCAAGTGTTAAATTTAAATACTACTTTTTTAGTTCTTCCATTAACATTTTTATAGCTTTAAATTTTCATTAATTTCCAGGGTAGATTATCCCAAGTTAAATTTATTTATTTTACAATATAATAATTTTCAGTGTAACACAAATTTCCAGGCTATGTTACAACAAACTGAAATGGTCATGTTTTTTTTCAAAAAGGAAACTTTATTTATAGCATATTGTACAAAATTAAAAATACAAAATAGGGTGACTTCTGATGGTTACATGTATAAAAAATTGAGGGTTTCATGTGTTACATAATAGAAACCCCAGGCAATATCATTGGCACTGATGGTAAATTGAACAGATTAATGTTTTGAGGCAAGGATGGAAAGTTCATAATCAGTTATAATGTAAGCTGGTACCAAGGAATCTGAATTATGTATTTCTGCTACATCCTCAATTGACTCCATGTTTGCTCTGCCAGTTGATCAGGACAAGGTCTTTTATCAGTTTGTCTGGCTTTTTATGTATTTTATCAGGAGATCCTCTGGACAGAGATCTGTTCCTTCTCAAACTATACCTTGAATAAACACACAAGGCTTATTGCAAATTTCTCCCAGGCATATTCTTTTTCTAACTTTCTTATAGTAAAACATGTTGTGTTGGATTGGTGATGTTCAACATTTAACTAAAGCTTGCATATCATTTTCAATTTCATTTTAAAAATTATATTTAAAAAGTAGAAGTGATGTCAGTCTTACTTCAGACTGCAAGCTCAACTCATCATTGTTCTCCTTTAAAGAGCTGAATAGTTACTGCTTTTATTTATTTTCTCAATAACTGGATTAAGAATAAATGTTAATGTTACTGATTAGATATTGAAGCCTACAGCCTTCATCCCTACTATTTTATTTTTTATAACAATCTTCTTATCCATCCAATCACACACTATTTTAGAAATAACAGCATTAATACTGGACCAGTTGAATCTCCTTTACAAAAAGATTATTTCTCTCCCCTTTTTATTAATTAAAAAATTCCAGTCATGATCTAATTTATTAAAAAATTCCTCTGTAGTTATTTTTTCTTTTTAATTGTAGAAATAGATAATCTTTTAATTATATTTTAATTTGATAAATGTTACATTTTGTTTTAAAGAGAGGGAGAAAAAAAATCAACTTTGCTATTAACTGAAAGGAGACCCTTTGATTCCTCTTGGAGGCCTTAAAAGAACCGAGCAGGGCAAATTCCTAATGTCCACTCCATACGTTCTTGTTGTTGCAGCTGTTATTACTATGTGATTATTCATATAGTATATGAACATGGATGGGCTGCTCACCAACACGCATTAGCCAGCGTGGTGAGTTTATTGGCTTTTTACCTCTGAGTTTAAGATCAAGAAACACCGTGGTCTTTCTTCTCAGTGCCTGATAAGGCAGAATGAATGTTTGTGTAAATGGTAAATATTTTTCCAATACATATATACAATTATGACAGACAAAAATAAAGCATGGCCCTTATTCCCAGGAGGCTGTAAAGTCACCAACCAAGGCAGTGGTTGGTGGCCGAAGGCGGAGGGTGCTAAGAATCCCCTGATTGCGGACCCAGGCTGCCATTTGATGACGACTTTTTATTTAGGTACTTACAAATGCAGATCACTTTCAAGTGAAGGAAGATTGCAAGAATTAGAAGAACTGTCTTATATTAAATGGGACATTATTGGACTTTGTGAAGTTAGAAGAAAAGGAGAAGAAACAATTGATTTAAAAAGTGGACATATACTCTATTATAAAGGCACACATATTGGAAATACAAGTGGAGTAGGATTCATTATAAATAAAAAGTGGAAGAATAATATTGTGGAGATTGATGGTGTATCGGACAGAGTGGCAAGATTAGTTATACAACTTAATAGCAGATACCAAATGCAGATAATTCAGGTTTATGCCCCAACAAGTTCTCATAGTGATGAAGTAGTAGAAGATTTTTATATGAATGTACAAAAGGCTTTTGATCAGAGTAAACAATATTTTAAAATTGTTATGGGAGACTTTAATGCTAGAATTGGTAGACAAATGAAAGATGAAATTGCTGTAGGTAATTTTGGTTATGGTAATAGAAATGAGAGAGGACATAGACTTGTGGAGTTTGCAGAAAAAGAAAAACTTTATATTATGAATTCATTTTTTGAGAAAAATGTTAAAAGGAGATGGACATGGAAGCATCCAAATGAAGGTACAGCAGAATTGGATTATATTTTGACTAACAGAAAATACATATTTCAAGATTGTAATGTTCTTAATAAATTTAACACAGGAAGTGATCATCGATTAGTAAGGTGTAAGTTACATGTTAATGTAAAACTAGAAAGACAAAAATTATTAAGAAAAACAATATTTACAGTTGATATTCCTAATCTTCAGAACCATTCTAATGAATTTAAATTAGAACTTACAAATAGGTTTCAAGTGTTAGGAGATTTTGAACATGATACAGATTTGAATGGAATTAATATGAAAATAACTGATACACTTTTAAAAACTGCAACAAACATAGCTGGTAGAAAAAAGCAGCAATTGACTAATAAAATTTCTACTGAGACTAGAGAATTTATGAAGAAAAGAAGGAATATGAAGATATACAAAAATGATGTATTAAAAAGAATTGAATATCTCGAATTTTGTAAAATGGTACGGAAAAGAGTTGAAAATGATATAAGAAAGTATAACTGTGAAATAGCAAGGAAAGCTGTAGAAGAAAATAAAAGTCTCAAAAATGTTAAACAACATTTTGGTATTGGTAGGAAATTTATATCTGCAATAAGAAAAAAAGATGGAATTATTACTAAAAAGAGAGATGACATCATGAAATTGGTAGAAGATTTTTATCAAGAATTATATAGTAATAAAGAACAAGTACCTCCTATATCTATTACATCTTCCGAATTGCCCAGAATTTTAAATGAAGAAGTGAGACATGCAATTAAGTGTATGAAGAAAGGAAAGGCTCCAGGAAATGATGGAATTATAATTGATATATTAAAAGAAGCAGGTGAAGAAATAGAAACAATTTTAGCAAAGTTATATACCAAATGTCTAAATGATAAAGATGTACCGGAAGATTGGAAGAATGCAGTAATAATATTAATATTTAAAAAAGGTGATAAAGAAGATATTAGAAATTACAGACCTATCAGCCTTTTATCAGTTTTATATAAAATTTTTACCAAGATAATTACAACTCGTCTACAGAGAACTTTGGATTTCCACCAACCAAGAGAACAATCTGGATTTAAAAGTGGTTTTAGTACAATAGATCATATCCAGGTATTGAGAGAAGTCATAGAAAGGACAAACGAATATGAGTTGTCATTATGTTTTGGATTTGTAGATTATGAAAAGGCATTCGATTCTATACACATTTCTTCAGTGATTAAAGCATTGGATCATCAAGGTATAGATCCAGGATATTGTCATATTTTAAAGAATATTTATAAAAATGCAACAGCAACAATTAGATTGCATAATGATACTGGAAAAATCAACATTGAGAAAGGTGTAAGACAAGGTGACTCCATATCTCCAAAACTCTTTACAGCAGTGCTGCAAGAAGTATTTTGTGGATTAAAATGGGAAACTAAAGGAGTGAAAATAAATGGAGAGTATTTAAGTCATTTAGATTTTGCAGATGATGTAGTTGTTTTTGCAAATAATGCTTCAGAGCTGCAGGAAATGTTGCAGGAGTTATCAGATGAAAGTACAAAAGTAGGACTAAAGATAAATGTTAAAAAGACTAAAGTAATGTTTAATCGATTTGCTCAAAATATGAAAATAAAGATTGATTATGAAGAATTAGAAGAAGTTAACAGTTACAAATACCTTGGTCAGATTATTAATACAGATGGAAACATAATGGGGAAAATTAATCATAGAATTAAACTTGGTTGGAGCGCTTTTGGTGGAAATAACTTGATACTAAAAGGAAATATGCCTATGTGTTTGAAAAGGATGGTTTTTAACAAATGTGTTTTACCAGTTCTTACTTATGGATCTGAGACTTGGACACTTAATAGAAGAGCAATACAGAGACTTCAGACCCTCAAAGGAGTATGGAGAGATGTATGTTGGGAGTAACAAGAAGAGATCGAAAACACAATGTATGGGTAAGACAACAAACAGGTGTTACTGACCTTATTGAAAAAAATTAAAAGATTGAAATGGAGTTGGGCTGGACATATTGCTAGAAGAGATGATAATAGGTGGACAATTGAAATTTTAAACTGGATTCCAAGAGATTGTAAAAGACCCAGAAAGAGACCACATGTGAGATGGATGGATGAAATAAGAAAATGTGCAGGGGTGTTGTGGAGAAGAGAAGCTAAAGATCGGAGAAGATGGATTAAACTTGGAGAGACCTTCATCCTGCAGTGGATTGATAATGGTTGATGATGATGATGATGATTCTTTAATCTTTACACTTTTTAGTAGTTATACTGGATTTTTGGAAACTTTGGTTTAATACATATTTTTTATAACTTCATTTTGCATTATGCAAAAGTCAAGTAGATATGTTATCAGATTATACTGAGAAATGTAATAAAGGTGAAAAAATATAGACATTCCATATTCAAAATAGTAAAAAAACAAGATTTTTTTATACCTTTAAAATTATTTTATTTCATTGTAAATACTAAATTTTAACAGATACATTTTTAAAATTATATTTTTATTAACAGATTTATTACAATCTTTATAAAATTTACAATAAAATAGTTTATAACATAATTTGCCAAAACAACAAAAAATAGAGACATTGTTATCTTTATTTTTTTTCTAAAAATCTCATTGTTATTCTTTGTTTATTTGTGTCTGTATAATCAATGAAGATAAAGTGATTAGAGAAAAACAAGTCTATTAGCCTTTAGATTGTAAAAAATCTCAGATATAATACATATGTAACTAAACAGAAAAAAGGTTTAGATTTAGTGAAATATAGAATATTATTAATAATAATGTAATTAACCTATTCATTCAGTATACTGAATATTTGTTATAGTAAATAAATAGATTTGAACTTAGGATTTTGAGATGGAGTGAAGGATAAATATAGACTGAAAATCATAAGTTCAAATCCCTCTAATAATAATGCTAGTTATATTGTCTGACTTACTCTTTTACATAGTGAAAAACATTTTACTGTTAGACTGAAAATCATAAGTTCAAATCCCTGTATTTAATAAAAATAATAATAATAATAATAATAATAATGCTAGTTGTCTGACTTACTCTTTTACATAGTGAAAAAGATTTTATTGTTATATAGAATCCATCTAAAATATAAAATCAAGTGATTACTGTAATATAATTGTTTACAAATAATTAAATGTTATTGTAAACATGCTGTAAAAGAATAAATATATAAATAAAAATGTTGATGTAACTTACCCATTAAAATTATTTAAGACTCCTTATCTGATCATAAAGTCAAAGCATCAACACAGGAAAATATTTCAGTAATTGGAATATTAGTCATTGCTCCCGAATAAAACTAAGTGAGGTGGACTTCAAAGAAGTGCATTGTTTATTTCAAATTCATCAGATAAGCAATAAAGCAATCCACAATTTTATTGCCCTTTCAATTATCCTCTTTGCTGAAAAACATAGGAGAATTGATATTTTACATTTAACATTTCCAAACATGTTTAACATAAAAAATGGGCATTTTGCTGAGTTATTTACACTAAATTTGCTGATACCAATATGTGCATTTGATGTCATTAAATTTTCTAATTACACAGTTAATTTACAAATGTTGACTGCACTAATTTTGTTCTGTTTTTCCCATGGTTGTTAAGACTAACAAATGTAAATTTTAAACAAGTAAAACAAGAATTACATACAGGCTACAATAATTAATAATAAGAGGAGTAATGTAATACTGTTTAAATGTAATCAACTAAATTATATACATATATGATATTCAGTAAACTTACACATATGCTTTTGCTATGCAACTTTCATAAGATTCCTAATATACCATAATATTTTAAAAGTAATTTTATCTATAATAAAATTACTTTATGATTTTCACAGCTTTTTAGGCTTATCAAAATCATGATAAAATCAGAATGATCTATTGAAGTCCTATTTGTCTTATTAATCTGCAGGGTCCAAATCCCTGGGGAGTCATGTTCCATGATATTTTCTGCTACTTCTACAAGTACACATCCACTTCATATCTATAAATTCTTATGATCTTGCAGTCTCTGCCAGAAAGAAAAAAATATTGTTTTTCTATTATTTATACAATGATTTTCTTTTTTTTCTCTAGAGTATAATAGTTGTAATAGGATGGATATAACTCATAATCTGATTAATGTTTATATGGATTAAGTCTAATTAAAATGTTAATTTAAATTTATAAGAATAATTTTTGTTCACTTTAAAACAAAATCAATTATTTGGTTTTTATTTCAATAATTTCCACATAACTTGGTTTTGTTTCTCGATAACAAAATTAGCTTCTTTAATAATTATTCTTAATAATAAAATATTCATGCTGCATTATTGTTTAGTTTTTATATAATTATTATTCATTATTGTTATTGTTGTCTTCATATTCTACATGTTTTCTTAATAATTTATATTTATACTTGTTTATCAATGGAACCATATAATTTTTTTATATTAGGTTATACTATAAAATTATCTATTCTCAATTTTAATTTTTTAATAATATTAACAAATTTAAATGAAAAGAAACTGTATATTTGCCATAATATCTCCGGTTATAATTTACCTATGTATTTATAGCTAAACAAAATGCACCTCCAAAATCAATTATCATTTACAGTGGAACACCTTTATATAATTATAAATTTGCAAACATTCTTGAACAAATTTCTTTAGATGGATGTCAGGTTTTAATACTTTATTAATCAATTTTATCCTTTAAGACTCTACATTACAGTTAATTATGCAATAGAAATTTACAGTCATTAATTGCAATAATACTTTTTATGATATTGGCTTCTACACATTGAACACAATTTATTGCTTTTATCTTTTTTTAAACAAATTATTTTTTCCTTTTTAATAAATCCTTTTTCTCTGTTGAAATAGCAATGTAACACATACTATTGGCATTATTATTTTTATGTAAACATTTAGATACTTGATTAACTATATCTTAATATTTTTCATAATTCTAAAACACTTTTAACAGCACAATACATTTTTATTCTGTAATCATTTCATAATCGCCCAAACTTTATTCCATAATTCAACAAATATTTATGTGCCAACTGCTTGTCTTTATTAATATTCAACCATAAGTATATTGTTAAGCCTAAACTTAATGTAATTAAAAGAGACTTGAACTAAGACTTTCAAACTCCTTATAGCTATGCACTCCATCTTACGCAACTGATACACATGATCATATATATGTAAAAAAGATAAATACCTCCAATATACATATTTCATGCTGGACCAATTGATGAGTGCTGGTTCAGCATAATTAATATATATATATATATATATTATAACAGTCAGAGAAATAGAGTCTTACTGTATCTGCTGTACACGGCACCCCCAGGCTCCTTGAACCTAGAAAATTTATATCGTAGGCAGATACGTAAGTTAAGATTCAAATTTTACATATGTTTTATTCCAATCATCAGCCCTAGTCACTAGCTCAGTGAGATGCAGAGATTTATAAAATATAAATTCTTAAAATATCTTTTCAATATTAACAAAAATAAAAAAAGCCACTGCCAGTAATAACACACAAACATTTATTAACGCACATATAAATAAAATTGAGGAATAAAATTTATTATTTAGGTTGGTTATTAATTTTTAAATTTAAATTTTTATTTTAAACAATCAGCACAGATGAATTGGATAATATTTTTAAGAGTGTCAAGTATGAATAAGCTACATAGTTTGCATTTAAAAAGAAAATATTCTATCCCTTATTTAACCTTAGACCAAAAGTTCACAGTCAAACCAATGTCAATCCATCTGATATATCGATGTATTCAATGCAGCATGAATATGACAGCACAAATACCATACTGTCAGGAATGTACATCAGAACAGCATGGTTATAGAAGACATTGACTCTCATCCAGTACAGGAATACTACATCTGTTTGGTGAAAAGAACAAAAAAAAACTCCATAGGAAGGGACTGCATTTTCCATCTTACTATCCCATTCCATAGGCAAAGGGTGATCCAAGGAGCAGGGAATACCATCTGTCTCTGATGGTCAATAAGAAAGGCTTATTTTGCCCAAGTGTGCATATAAGGTGATCCTACATGTAGCGGACCTCATGCTACATTTACTAATTACACCAATATATCCAATCCATTGACCCAATTTAACTACGAAACAAATAACCTAAGATTTAACCTCCCTTAATTAAACTAATATAACTTTACAAATCTATGTAGCCATTCATGCCCAACTTAAATTTAGCATTTATTAAGTTTAGTTTAACGAAAAAACAAAAATCATAATAAATATTAATAAAAAAAAAATGGAAATGATTATTAGCAAACTCAAATGTATAAAAATTAAACATAATAATTGATTTGAAAAGTCAGATTAAAGTTCATTTAAAAAAAAAATTAGGTTTAGCTTGTCAAATCTTGAAAGTTCTTAATTACTTTTTAAAAAATTTTTCCATTTATATCTTACAGTAGAAGAGCTCTCGGTTCCTGGTGTCAAATTCCCACGAAGTCTTTATTTGAAGACTGGTCTATTGTTCTAAAGGTGACCTTAGCTGCTTCAATCCTGGTACTATTTTATTGCAGAACCCATATGATTTGTGTCTGCAGCAGTACCATTCATAATTCAACAGTCATTTCATTTGAAATAAGTGAGTGAGGGTGAAAGTGCATCTTATCGCCCTTCTCACAAAATCAAGCTGGAACTGTCCTAATTTCAATATTTTTCCTTTTATACACATCATTCGGATTCACTGAACAATCAATCATTTTCATTAGGGTCAGAGCATTGGTTTCTGCTTCTATTGGACATTCTGCTTCAGAGTGGGAAACAATGGTCAGAGCATTGGTTTCTGCTTCTATTGGACATTCTGCTTCAGAGTGGGAAACAATCTTTAATTTTTTTCTATATCTTTCATCTGACTTTTTAATTATATAAGATCCCCAAGGGCTAGTTTGCTTTTCAATAATTAATAACACAATCATTTCCATTTTGAGATTTCAGGAATTAATTAATACCTGTTTCTATTTTTACTTACGTTACTTTTTACTAAAATATTTTATATTTAGATCTTTTATCTTTTTTTTTTTTTTTACAAAAAAGTACATTCAAATACTTTTTTTTTTATTTAAAAAAAATATTTTTAATATTTTGCATCTGTGCGAATATATATACGTTTAACAACTCTTTAATTTTTCAGCTTTTAGTTTTTATTTACAAACTTAAGTTTTTATTTTAATCTTAAATTAATGTAACGGCATATTATATACCGTTACAATATATATATATTATAATTAAAATAATAAATTTAAGTTTACAAACTATTACAAACAATCCTTAAATCTGCAGAAGTACTTTCGGTTAATTTCTTAAACCTGCCTCAACTGCCATTAAATTCTGTGGATTTAAGGATTGTTTGTAATAGTTTGTAAACTGTTAAATTTATTATTTTAATTATAATTACAATTTTGCTTTTAATTAACAGACATTTTATTTATTTTACACATATATATATATTGGAGATCATTTATCCTTTTCACATGTATGTGGTCATTAGGGAATTTGAAAGTCTTAGTTCAAGTCCCTTCTAATTATCTTTATTAACTAAATTCACTGTATTGTTTGTATTACAATGGCCAGAATACTATTTTTGAAATAAAAATGAAAACTTTTTATTATATTTATTATTCAACTTATATATTTGTTCAAAATCTTTTTTAAGACAATTAGCTTTATAAATATTCCAATATTGCTTGTTCATTCAGACCAATAGTATAGTCTAACACATTTCTATGTTTCACAATGTAAAATATTTACATTTTATATTTTTAATAATTTTATTAATTAAAAATCTCTTTAAAGTGCACAAATCAAACATTGAAAATTTTTAATTAATACATATAATCTCATAACAACTGTGATAAATGTTGAAAAGTTTGCATTACTTGATAAATTTTATCCTACATTTTAGTTCAACACATTTTTATATTAGCTTTATGCCATTGTTTCACAATCCAGCATTTTCTAATTAAATGATTATTTATCATAATATTTCAAAGGTATAAAGTCATTATAGACATATATTCTTTTGAATAAAATTTATTTAAATAAAACTAATCTTAGTTTTTAAGACAATTAAAATAATAATTTTATTTTAGAATTATCAAAAAATGCTTTGACATTCAGGTTAAAAAAGATTTAATTATTTTAAACTGACAAAAAAAAACTGAAAAGCTAGCATAAATCAATACTAGTATATTGTAAATACTGAATTCCAATATATGTATATTGGAGATTATTTATCTTATTCACATTTATATGGTCATGTGTATTGGTTATATAAGATAAAGAAGATACTTGAGAAAACATAAAAGTTTGAAAGTCTGGTAATAAATTTTTTAAATAATAGATGGACAATAGATAGAATTAAAAAGCAAAATAAATTTAATTCTTTGGTAGAAATATATTTTTTAAAAATTACTAAATAATGTTAATTATAATATATGGAAGATTCCATATCTGTTATTATTTGTAAAACTGGAAACTCATTTGTTAAAAGGATATAAAAAAATCTTGTTTTAAATTTATTATTCTTTCTTATTCATTCTTTTAGTCTCATTTTTTTATCAATACTATTATATCAACTAATCATTCTGAGAAAAAAATCAATCAATCTTGCACACTAATCAGTTTTACCAGTAGTTGTATTTAAGCTCTGAAGATCAACTTCAAACTTTTGTGCTATGTCAGCAACACAGTGAAATTGTGATATCTGCTATATTTTATTCCAAGTTTCTTACATAGTAGCTCAAATTTTATTGATAATCTTTGATTCCAATAGAATATATTATCTTAGTAAGTTTCAAGACTTATGCATGTGTGTAACAGAAATGCTTTTTGAATATATAATAAGAATATATAAATAAAGATTATAGTATAAACAAATTATAATAATAATAATAATGATATAGTTATCAATAAAAATTGAAGGTATATATATATATAATCAAAATTACATGTAAATCCAAAACTCAACCAGACTAACCAAGAAAATAAAATCTAAAACACCATCAATGGTTTCACTGCTACTAGCAGACTTCTCAAGTGTAAAGAACTACAAAACAACATATTTAAATTAAACATTACCCACAATTTTATTTATTTCCCATCCACTCTTAATAGTAAAACAATTTTTAAATAAGTTAATTGCTTCAGAATCATAAATTTTTAATAATAAAGATTCTTTAATTCTTATTTTTATTTCATTTCTCTCAAAGAAGACAACTTTAGCTTCATCAAAATTAATAGTGTGACCTGTATCTTTTTCATGGACATATTGATTTCTAACCCTACTTTTATATATCTTTATTTTTTCATTTAAGCTCAAACTATTCTGACCTATATATACCTTTTTATGAAAACATGGGATAATATACACTGCTTGCAAAAGGTGTATTACTTTGAATAATTTATTAAATAATACAAAGGAAATTTTTGATAGGAAGACTATTCCTGGAGTAGTGTATATTATCCTTTGTTTTTGTAAAAAGGTATATATATGTCAAAGTAGTTTGAGCTGAAATGAAAGAATAAAGTTACATAAAAGTAGGGTTATAAATAAATACCTTAGTTCTGCTTTGTATGCCCATGAAAAATATACAGCTACACTATTAATTTTGATGAAATTAAGGTGCTGAACTTGCTGGTTCAGCACAAAATACATATATTTGAGATCATTTATATTTTTTACATGTATGTGGTCATGGGTTCAGTTATATAAGATGGATTGAATAGCTGTGGGAGTTTGAAAGTGAGTTCAAATGTCTTATAATTATATTAAGTTTAGTATAAACAAAATACATGTATTTAAATATCATTATAACAAAGCATATTTTTTTAAAACTGATTTTAATTCATTTTCACAAATATAATAAATTAGTGTGAATACATTTAATAATATAAAAGCAGTATGTGGAACATTGAGCACAAGTTTTTCCCTACATTTGTGTATCATGGTTGTAGAAGAATGTTTCTTTAGATAATCATGTATCAGATCACTACTTGAAACAGGATGGCAAATATCCTGTAGTTAATTACTTAGATCATAAATTCATAAACTTTAGTCATAAAAGAATCTGTTTTGAGTGGTTTAATGTATTTTATGCACTAGCTTACCTCACTCTCATATTATATTTTTAGTGGATATTTAGTGTCCATTTATAATTGTTTAATTAGAAAGCTTCTTACTTAGGATTATAGCCAATGAAGTTAGAATTTAATAAGTTGAATGTCATACTTCTAATAAATAATAAATAAAATGACTAATATTTCTTGTACATGCAACAATTATATCTAGGAATATATAATATAAATAAAATTATTAAAATAAAAAAAAAATAACTTTTTCTTCTTGGATTCTGGATTTATAGTATGCTGATCTTTGGAATATTTTTGCCAGTTCAAATGATGATTTACAGAATGTTCTTAACACTTTTAATGCAACCTATAATGACTTTGATATATTAATTAATGTTCAAAAAGCTCAGGGTTTTATCAGCCAGTGACAGAAAAAACATTTTTTGTAACTTTTAATTTGAATGGTTATAAATTTGAGAATGTAAACCTATATAATTACCTTGATAGTTGCATAAGTAGAAAAGTGGATTTAAATGTTAAGGTACAACAGACTTAAATGCATTGCTTCTGCTTTTAATATATTAGATAAAGTATTTCATCATGAAATAACTATTGCAACTAAATTAATTGTACATACAACTGTCATACTATAGAATTTATTGAATGAAAGTGAACCTTGGACACCATATAATCATAATATAAAGGCATTAGAAAAGCTCTGTAAAATTATAAAAAATACAATGGCAAGATCATTAAACTAATCAATACGTTTTTCTGATTGCTGGATGCGATACTATTGAGTCTGCTATTGTAAAATCATATCTTTGATGGATTGGACATATAAAATGAATGAACAGTGGAAGACTATCTAAAAAGGTGCTTTATGGTGAACTTGATTTTATTTTTGTATTAGGTATACCCCATCTATCATTATAAGGATTGACTCAAAGATATTCTAAAGAAGTGCAACATCAATTGTTTACACTGGAAAGATATGACAGAGAATGGAATACATTAGGAAGAATTGTAATTAGACATCATCATGTTCTATATGAGAATGTATTTATGTTTCATAAATTGGTCTCCATAGTCATTGCAAAACTCATTTCCAGAATAGTTTTTTGCTCCTTTCTTGGAATGGTAACACTTGTTTAAGAGTGTTGTTATTGTTGCTGATGTTACTGCTGCTGTTGTTATTGTTGTTGTTGTTGTTATTATTATTATTATTATTATTATTATTATTATTATTATTATTATTATTATTATTATTATTATTATTATTATTATTATTATTATTATTATTATTATTATTATTATTATTATTATTATTATTATTATTATTCTGCTGTGCTATGGGAGGTACACCATGTGCTCTTTGCAGTGATCTTATATTTGGAAAACAGCCAAGAATTAAATGTATTAAATGCAATAATAAGTTTCATAAAACATATGTGAAATCTAATGAAATAATATTGCATAAAAATGGAGTCCTATATTTGTGATAAATGTAATCATAATTCAAGTAGTAATAACGCAATGGAAGCCAATGAAAACAAAATGGAGGTTATTGTATCAGATATAAATGATTCACAAGACTTGGATTTTTTTTTTTTCATAGGTCATAGCATCGGCCGGGACGCGAACCCACAACTGTCTGCAAACAACTACTTGCTTGCAAGGCGGCTGCGATGACAGTCAAAATTTATTAGAAAATGAAGGTAATGACATTTCTAAATTAATAGAAATTAATGTTATTTCTAATCGTGATTTTGATAAAGGAAAAAAAAATCTACCTAAAATGGATAATAATTGTTTATCTTGTGAAAAATCTACATTTTTATTGAATAGAATTTTAAATATTGTTACAGATTTATCAAGTGAAATTAAATTATTGAAAGAAGAAAATATTACGATAAAAAATATGTTATTAAATGTATCTGTTAATAATTTGGATATAAATAAAATAATGATTATGGAAGCACAGACAGAAATTCTGTTGTTTTTAATAAAAAAGAAAGTCAACTTGTTTTCAAGCAAAAAGAAAAGCAAGCTGTGAACTTATTGTTTCTGATTTAAATTTCCCTCCACTCTCTACTATAAATAGAAGTGAAGGAGTTGATAAATTAAAAAAGGAGGCAGTTTTTAGTGTCACTGATAGATCAAGTTTTAAATTTAATGAACAAGAGAATAAAGCAATTAAAGTGAAAGTTGGTCAATCAGATATGAAAACAAATGTAATGTCACATGAATCATCTGGGATTTCTAATCAAGATAACACTTCTAAAAAATCATATGCCTTTTATTTGAAAGATTGTACAGATAAAGAAAAGGATGGTTTTAAAACTGTATTTTATGGAAAAAATAAGCCTAAAAATATTTAAAATGCAAGTAATTCTCTTATTATAGGAAATCAGGTTAATCATGTTTTAAAAGCAGTTAGGACAAGAAAGAAATTTAAAAAAAAAATTTCTTACTAGAATGGATAATGATACCTCTGCTGTGGATGTGATTGCCCATTTGAAAAATGTTTTAGATATAAATAGTGTGTGTTATCAACTGAATATATAAAGTCTAAAAAATATTCTTCATTTTATTTATCTATAGAAGAATCTGAATCTGATAAAGTTTTAGTCAGCAATGTTTGGCCTTTGTCAGCGGTCATATTGCCCTTCTATGGGGATTTAAAATATTTAAGAAATTTTAATGTTGATAGTACATAGGATAATATTATATTAAATATTAATAAGATTATTGAAGAAAAGACAGAAGATATTATATTGACTGATAATGTTGATGAAATTAGCACTATAGTGCAAGATATAAATTTTCAAAATAATCTGTGTAATAAATAGCAATTCATGAATTGTTACTATCAAAATGTTCGTGGTCTTAGAACTAAGACAATTGATTTTAAATTTGAATTGTTATTAAATGAATATGATATTATCTTTTTAACAGAGACTTGGTTAAAAGAAGAAATTGATAATATTAGTATATTTGATGATAGGTATTGTGTGTATAGATGTGATAGAAATTATAATTATGAAACAAGAGGAGGTGGTACTTTGATTTCTATTAAAAAAGACATAAAGCATAAACAGATAATTATTAATGATAATAATATTGAATCTTGTTGGATTGAAGTTAGTTTAAAAAATAAAAATAAAATATTGTTAGATACTATATATCTTCGACCTACTTTGTCAATAAATGATTTAGATGCATATTTAGTTAAGGTTGAGGATATATTGGTGAAATATAAATATGATATTATTATAGTTGGGGATTTTAATGAAGCTGATTACTCAAGACATAGTAATAAGAATGTTGATAATAGTAAACTTTATAGATTAAAAATTTTTGTTGAGTTGGTTAGTTTAATTCAACTTAATAGTATTATTAATTTTAGGGGTGGTATGTTGGATTTATTGTTTAGCACTAAGAATGATTTGAAGTGCAAAGAGGCTGATCAAGCTCTTTTGCCCCCTGATCCTTATCATCCACCTTTGGAATTTGTAATAGATGGTTCTCATGAACATATAAAGCCTATGGTAAATAGTAAGAGAGATTACAAACATGGTGACTATTATGGCCTTTATAAAGCTTTTGAGGACATTGATTGGAATGTAATTTTGATGGAAAATAATCCAAATATAGCGGCAAATAATTTTGTTGGTATAGTTCAAAATTGTCTAGATCACTATATTCCTGTTAGGCATTATTTAAATACTAATAACAAATATCCTAAATGGTTTTCTAGGGAATTGTGTAAGGGCTTAAATAGAAAGCATAAATATCATAAATTATATAAACTAACTAATGATAAAGAATTGTATAAGAAATTTTGTGGTTTGTGTGCTTATACTAAAACTCTTATGAAAAGAGATTATAATAATAATTTAAATAGAGTTGAAGAAAATTTTAGGAATAATCCACAAATGTTTTGGAATTATATAAAAGATCTTAATATTGTTGGAAGTAAGAGTTGTAGATATAATGTAATTAGGCCTTCTATGAATGATCTAGTCAATCATTTTACAAATATGTATTTAGATACTTCAGATAATGATAACATGGTTGATATTAAATTTAATAAAGAGAGTTTTTGGAATATAGATGTTAATAAAATTGCAATTCCTGAAGTGTTTACTGCAATTTTTAAACTTAAATCTAAATCTTCTATGGGATATGATAATATTCCTAATTTTATTATCAAGGGTTGTGCTGAATGTTTGGTAACACCATTGCATTATATCATTAATTTATCAATTGAGAAAACTATTATTCCTGATATATTTAAGATAGTTAAGATTATACCAATTTTTAAAAAAGGGGATAGATCTGATTCTGGTAATTATAGACCTATTTCAATTCTGTCACCTTTGCTAGGATTTATGAAAGGTGTATTTATAGTAATATTATTGTAGATATGATTAAGATATTACCTAGTTATCAGCATGGTTTTTTACCTGGTAGATCTGCTGAAACTAATTTAATGGTGATATCTGATCATATTGCTCATGCCTTATCTGATCAGAAGCAATTAGATGTTGTATATTTTGATATGACTCAGGCATTTGACAAAGTTTCATATATTAGACTTTTGTATAAACTTAAAATGTTGGGTGTGAGTCCTCATTTAGTTGAGTGGTTTTCCAATTATTTGAGGGGTCGTAAATCTTATGTACATATGGATAAAACTAATTCTTTTTTTTTTTTGATAATATGATTGGTGTTCTTCAGGGTGGAATATTAGCACCATTGCTTTTTAATGTTTATACGTGTGATCTTGATCATAGCATAAAAAATAGTATGATACTTACTTATGCTGATGATTGTAAGTTATTTAAAAGAATTATTACTTATAGTGATCATATTGATGTTCAAAAGGATATAGATAGTTTTATTGTATGGTGTAGGTATAACAATATGGAGATTAACATTAATAAAACATGCATTGTTTCCTATACTAATAAAACTGAAAAATCTGTTTATCAATATAAAATTGAGAATGGTGTTATTAAATATAAAGAGACTGTATCTGATTTAGGAATTATATTTTGTAGCAATTTTACTTTTAATGCACATATTAAATATATTATTAATAAAGCATACAGAAAAATGGGCTGTATTTTGAGATATGGGAGAGATTTATCTATTTTCATAAAATATAGGTTATTTTTTTCTCTTGTTGTTACACTTTTACTTCTTGTATATGGAACTTCTATCTGATTAATATTCAGTCTAAAATATATAATATTGAAAAAAAGATTTAATAAATTAATAATGGGTGAATGTCAAATTGTTAAAACAGTATTGAAAGAAAGGGGAATATTGAAAGATATGATATTACTGAAAAAGTTGATTGATGGAAAAATTGATGTCAGTAACTGTATATCAAAAATAGAATTGAAAGTACCTTGTCGTTTATTAAGAGAAATGCAAACTTTCAAGATTAGTATATGTAAAAATACTTTCTTTGGTAAATCAGTTATTAATAAATTGCAAATAGTATATAATCTAACTTTTAATAATATTGATATTTTTTTGCGATCAATTTGTGATGAATGTTAAAAAACAACTAAATGTATAATTATGAACATATATGTATATATAATTTTATGTATGTAGCTTGTATTTGCTTATAGTTTTTTTTTTTAATTTTAATTATTATCATTGTTATTTTTTTTATTTTTTTATTGTGTATTTCTGTTAAAGTGTAAATGTTGAAATGCACATAATAAATGGATATTGAATTGAATTATTATTATTATTATTATCATCATCATCATCATCATTATTATTATTATTATTGTTGTCATTGTCATTATCATCATCATTATTATTATTATTATTATTATTATTATTGTTTCAATGATAAGCTTTATTTGACTTAGAGGGTTACAAGAGTTTTACATAACTTGAATTGCAGTGTTTACATAGGCAATCTGTAGTTGTAGATTTACATATATAAAAGTTGATTTATTGTTTTACACAGAATTGCAAGAATTTTTTTATATGCTGTGGATTAGTTACATGGTTTTACATAGCTTGGATTGCTGTGGTTACATGGCCAATCCATGGATATAGGTTTATATATATAAAAATTGATTTCCACAAGATTACAAAAATGTGTTCATGCTGTGGATTAATTACCAAGGGTTTTACATGGCTTGGATTGCTGTGGCTTTATAGGCAATCTGTAGTTGTAGGTTTATATATGTAAAAGTTGATATATTTATTTATGCTGTGGATTAGTTATAAGGGCTTTACATAGCTTGGATTGCTGTGATTACATAGGTAATCTGTAGCTGAGTTTTTATATATGTAAAAGTTGTTTTATTGATTTATACAAGATTACATAAAGTTTACATGGTCTGGACTGCTGTATCTACAGATGCAATCCAGGTTTAGTTTTATATGTGGTTGAGTTGCCATGGTAACATAGATGAGGACTAGAAATTTCTATACTAGTGTGACAATTGTCTGTGAAGTTTGCATTGGTGTGAGATCAATGCCAATTTTTTTTTTGATATTTTAGGATTCTGGATCTTCTTTGGGTGACCAGGTTTTCTCTTGGTTTTATTGGCAATGTGGGTTTGGGAGGGTGTTGGTGTGGGCAGGAGGCTGAGTGGGATTGCCATGCCTGTTTTCTATTGCATTTGAATAGATGAGTGTTGCAGAGGAGTGGTGGTACAACTATGTTAGAGTTGGTTGCAATTGTTAAGTTAGAGTTTGTAGTGAGTTGATCTGACTCTGCATCTAGCTGTGTGCTAGAGATGGGAGCTGAGTAAAGCTTATGATGAAGTTTAAGTATGAGATCCATGTGTAGAGTGTCCTGATGTCCAGATGGGGTGGGTAATACAGCTATGTTCGAACTGATTGCAATTGTTGAATTGGAGTTTACTGTAGGTTGGTCAGAATCTAAGTCTGGCTGTGTTAGAGGTGGTGGCCAAATGAGGCTTTTCATGTCATTTAAGTGTGAGATTTATGGCTAGAGTGTCAGGACAAAATCTAGGTAGGTAGTTAGGCTCAGCATTGCTATTAGAAGTGACTTATGTTTTTTAAAATTATCAAGTAACTTAATGATAGTTGAAGATTGGAATGAAAAATTTAACACAAAATTGGAATATCAACTGATTGAAAATTGAAAAAAGTAGTTTTTTTGCTAGCCAGAGCTTGTTAACTTAATTGTGAGCAAATGAACTAATTGCTGGGAATTTGAAATCGAATTTTTATTACTACAAAGATCAGAGATTGCTACAATAACGTCAAAAATAAGAGTATATTTGTCTGACCTTTGGACTTTTGGAGACAAACACTGGCTTTTTTTATTATCATTTGGCAACATGATTTTAATTGGAAGTTTGAATAAAAAATATAATGCAAAGTTGGAAGTAAGTCATCAACTGATTAAAGATATATTATTATCTTGCGTTAGACTAAAATTTTGAATTTTTTTTAAACATAAAAATCAGAGCTAGTTAACTTGTTTACTTAGCAAGTAAATTGCTTCCTGGGAAATTTGTCGCTAAATTTTTTTTTTTCCAAACAAAGATCGGACTTTTCAATAATAAAATTAAAAATTTGCTTACGTTTGAATGAACTTTGGATTTTGAAACTCTGTGCTGATAATATTGGCGGTAAGCATCTGGTTATGTGATTATTTGTCGCCATATTGTTTTTCAAAACCATCATTGGGCAACTTGATTTTAATTGAATTTTTGAATGAAAAGTGTAACACAAAATCATTAAACAATTACCAACTCATTGGAAACTGAAAATGGTATATCAGGATAAGGTTTTTACCTTGCTTAGGTTTAACTTTGACTACTTTTGGAGCATGAAAAACTAGAGCATGCTGACTTGGTTGTGAAGAAATGGACTTTTGCTGCTGAACTATACTATTATTATTATTATTATTATTATTATTATTATTATTATTATTATTATTATTATTATTATTATTATTATTATTATCATCATCATCATCATCATCATTATTCAAAGCAAATTTTATTGAATATCAATTGGTTGCATAAATAAGGTTACACAAGGGTTACATATATTATATGAAAAATTCTTTTTAATATTGGTTTAGTCCCTGATTCTGAAGGTTCCCTTGTTCAATCAGATATAAACATTCATTGTTATTGATGATTGGTCCTCAATTTAGTTGCATTAGCTGATCTTATTTTTAAATTTATTTTTATGGGACTAATTCCAGTTCTTGTCATAGTACTGAGTGCATTTTGAAGAAGGACCATGAGTTATCTTGGGCACAAGAATACTGTTTTTATTTTTGAGTTTTTTAAGTTTGTAGTAGTAGGTGTTGGGATGTCTTCTTGGATTATTTCCAAATGTAAATGTGCAATGTGTGACTAGTATGTGGCATAAAGCTGAAGATTGTTGCATGTATTAGTGGTATTGTTTTTTATGCATCTAGAAAGTTACCTATTGTGGTACCATTTTGTCTATAGTTGTTCTACAATATTAGTCACAACTTTTTCCAGGATTAGACATTCACTTAGGAAGTAGATTTGTGTTTCTTCCTCTTTGTGACATAACATATATAGTGGATCAATATTTGTGTAAAATCTCTTGTATCAAGCAAAGTGTGTTGTTGGTTAAGTTTGATAATAAATCAAAAAATTTTGTTTTCAGGCACCATCTTTTGAACTTGCTTAACTGTTAACCATTGTTTATTCCCAATACTGTGGGTTGGTTGTTGCTTGATCTAGAAACTGTAGATTTGTATTTGCCAATATGTATATTTATTTGTTTTTTTTAGTGTTATATTGTTGCTTATGGGTTCACAGATGACAAGCAGTGTAGAGATGGTTATATGTGGAAGGAGAATGATCAGTGGGTATAATTTCTATTATTACCGGTGTCTCTGGAAAATGTCTAAATATTGCTGTAAGTAGGTTTAATGTTTTTGAGTATGAAACACTGATATTGCATGTAGTCCAAGACCATTCTATTTAGTTGGGAAGTTCAGTTGTTTTACTGAGATGGCTACTATTTTTCTTTTCCATAGTAGCTTATTATATAGTGAGTTAATTGCTGTAATAAATAATTTTGTGAAATTTATTATTGGCAGATAGTAGGTGATTTTTGTCATAATAAGTTGATTGTATAGTGGTACTTTTGAGTAGATTGAGAGGTAGGATTTGGAGAGTGATTCAGGTAAATTCAGTGATTCTTTCTGCTTCCGATGTTTAAGTTTGTTTTGTATTTTTTTTCTAATTTGATTCATGCCCAAGTAAAAAGGGAAACCCAGAAATATATTAGGTTTTTGTTGATATATCTGTGTATTTAATTTACCTGGGAATATTGCCCATGCAGCTGGTTTATTGATGGTGATTTTTAGCCTTAACTTTGCTGTGCAATCTGTTATGATTTCCTGAAGTACAGGTAATTTTTTCTTTGATTGTAGAAATACTGTGACATCATCCATGTAGGCTATATAAGGTATGTATGTTTGCTGTGTGGAATTGAAATTCCTTGAATTTTTATTGTGAATTTTCTCTAACAAGGGGTTTAAATATAATGTAAATAACAGTATACTGAATGAAGATTCTTATGGGATTGTTTGTCTGAGATAGAAAGATGATGAAGTTCTGCCATTGAATGTAATGTGAATTTCTCTGCTTGTTAGCATTTTGGCAATTGTATATAAGATTGTGTGAGATATTTCTGTTTTTTTAAGTTGAATTAACAGTGTTTTGATTGGCACTAAATCAAATGCACTTTCAAAATCTAGTTGCACAGTCATTGGGGCATTTTTTAAATTACTGAGTTAGTGATTGTTTTATATATTAGTGATGCTTGACCTGTTGATAAACCCTTTCTTGCATATTGATGTTATGATAATAGTGGTATTATATATGGTCCAATTTTTTCTTTTAGTACTTTTTCTAGAATTTTTTATTCCAATGGCTCCATTGAGACTGGTCACAGATTGAAAACCATGACAATTGGTGCTTGTTTTTTAATGAAGGGAATCATTGCAACTGGATATAGTCCTAATATATTGTATAACTTTTGTGATAGTTGATTTTAAAGCTAGCACAGTTATGAGTTTGTAAAGCAGCTGAGATGTGACAATACAAATTGTGAAATTCCTCATGGTCCTAATGGTATGTGCCTGGGATTAATGCTAGTATGAGTGCAAAATCTGAGATTTCAAAATGTGTCTCTGGTTTTGTTTTCCAAAAAAAATTTCCAGGGTTTTAAATTGGTTGTTTTGTTAATTTGTCTTTGAACTGCTGATATATTAATTGTATTATATTGTGTCCAGCTGTTATTTTTTCATTCTATTCTAATAACCATTGGGATTCTATTTGTAGATGGATAGCTCAATGTCCATTTGATGTATCTATGCACCCATGTGTGTTGCTGTGTTAGACAAATTCTTTTTTTTAATTGCTAGATATTGCTTTAGTTTATTGCATGTTTAATTATATAGCTGGGTCTACTATATTATATTTGCTTTATTGTGAGTGACTGATTTAGACATGACAATTCTTTTGTGTAGTTCATCTACTAAAGTGATTAGTTTAGAGGAGGGTTGATTTTTTAATAATATGATTGATATTAAATAAAAGGATGTGTGTATATACTTATATTTGGAAATTGGATCAAGTTTCATCTGATTGAACATATATATCATGATGTATATTTCTGAGTAGAGGAACTCTTGGGTGTTGTCTGATAGAAGTATCTGTATTGTATTTTGTATGTTTGTGTTGAGGTGTATGTTTAAATCTACTTTTGTTATTTGTGCTGAGTGATAAAATTGGAATGGGGAGAGTTACTTTGATTGAATGATGTAACATAGGAAATAAACAATAGATCTATGAGCATGCCATGATGGTTGTTATAAAAAGATACTGAGTTTGGTGGGAGAAAACCCTTGCTGCTCATAAGTGATATTGCAAGGTGATTTATCTAAAATCCCTGGCAAGTATAATGGGGTAGAGATTGGATACTAAAAGGGAGTTATTATTAAAATTATTCTCTAATTACAATAGAACCAGAGGGAATATATACAAATATAACATTGATTGAGATGCAAGTTTACTCATATGTGTAGCTGGGTTGATTTGTGACCCATTATATATTTTTGCTTCTAGTAGACCCAATATTCTGGATTGCATTGTCTGTATTCCTTTATTCTTGCTGTATTTTTTGTGGAGTTCAAGCCTCGGATGTCAAATGCCACTATTTTTATTTTCATGTTTGTTAATGTAGTGGGGGGGGGGGAAGGATACACAAATTTTTTAAATCTGTGTGACTTTCATTTCCTTTCTTTTGTAAGTTTATATTGTTTAAAAGGGGGTTAGTATTGTTTGCTGGATCACTATCACTCACATTTTTAAATTTTTTTTTGATATTGAAAGGGTGAATCCATTTCCATTTTTTCATCAATTAGTTGTTTTATCATATTTAATTGACCATATTCCAGATCATTTGTTTTTTTATTTTATTTTGTTTTCTTTGTTTCTTTTTGTTTTCTTTTGCTCTCCAGAGATGTGTTTTCAATTACTGGAAAGCACTGTGTAATGGTATCCATTATTTCTGTTATTGTTTTATTTATAATTATCAGTTCCACTTGATTAGTGTCTATGTTTGGCAGTGCTTTTGCTTCTTTTTGTAGGTAAACAGTTTTATTTTTCATTGAGAAATCACTGTTTATGACCAGGTGTGAGTTTTTTAGATTTGACACTTTGTGAGTTGCCTGTATCCTTGTTTTTTTTCCATTGATGACTTGTTGGTGTGTGTGAAATTACTGTTGTTTTTTGCTATTTTTTTCTTGATTTTCATCCTTTTCATTTGTATTTGTTTGATTGTCAATTCCATTGACATGAGTGGGGGATGATCTATGTTTTCATTTTTATTTGTTTTGTTTGTAAATTAAATTGTCATGAGTGTGGGGAGGGGTCTATATTTTTTAGCTGCCTGGGTTTGGGTTCTATCTGAATTCTCTTCTGATTTTTGTGAGGAATAGTTCATTGTGCTGTTATGTGGCCTCTTTTGCCATAGGCAAAAACAATATGGCATCAGTCCTCAGATATATATGCATATTATAGCTTTTTGGTCTGTTATGTAAGTTGGGATATTGTCTCGGTTTATTTCTTTATGCAACTTGACTTTATATTCAAAAATATTTGTAAATTTGAGTAGTGATATTTACTGAAAATAATTTATGAAGGGGTTCATCATTCTTTGGAAATTGTCATGGTTATATTCTAAGTAGGAATTTTTAATACTCCAGTGATTTTCTTATATCTGTTTTTGTCAACTAATACCATGGCAAAATTTCCTAGAGTTTTAATGTTATTTTAAATTGTTCTCTTTGTATAACTTCAGAAAACTCAACTGCTGGATATCTGTTGTTAGGATTGTCACCTATGCACTGTACTGTCTCCAATAAATTATTTTTATTTAGTGCTTCAATTAGGAGTGCTTTGGGGAAGCAGAGACAGTGCAGTGATTGTTTGTTACTGCCAACATTTTGGATTTCTTGGTAAAAAACTTTTAAATGTTGCAAAGAGTGTTCTTGCTATCATGTTATTGAACCTCTTCCCAATCTGTTAAAGCATTTCATCTGTCCATTATGCATGTATGGGGAGGGGGTTCAATTTCATCCTGATTTGCTAGATCCAAATTCTCTAAGATCATCTAATGTAGTTTTTCTAAATCTAGTTTTTCTTGGATTAACATTATTTTGATTAGTTTTTGCTATTGTTGTATACATCTTCCTTGTGTTTTGAGAAGGCCCAGCTTCTTGGTCGACTGGGCACTTGCCATGTTTTATTTCATTGGGTAATTATGCAACAAGATTTTTTTTATCCACTTTTTTCTTCACTCTTCCCCCCTTTTTTTCAGACTCTTACAATCTTTTTCACTACTTTTTCTTCCTTCCTATTTGCCTCTAATTAATGTTATCAATTATGAATATTTGAGTCATTTGCAATGCCCCATGCTAGGGATTTATTATATTTCATGTAATTTTTGTTAATTTTTTTCTTTGTACACTAATTTTTCAGTAAACTCACATTTCAGAAATTAATCGGATTTATACTGATTTGAACATATATATATATATATATTTTTAGAGCAAAAAGACCCTCTTTTATAGCTTCTTAATATTAAAATAGGAAACTTTTTACTTACTTGCAACTCTGTGTTTAGTCAGATGGTGCTCTACAATTATTATTATTATTATTATTATTATTATTATTATTATTATCATCATCACCACCACCGTTATTATTATTATTATTTTAACATTATCCTTGCAAAAAAAGTGATATTTTAAAAAATACATGCTGAATTTAAATGTGTGTTCATTGTGTTATATTTTTAATATAAATGTAAAACTCAAGTTATTTTAAAGCTTAATAAATGACATATAAATTTATCACACGTTTTCAATTTACTCATTGTTATTTCAGTGACTTATTTTTTTATCATAACCTTATGCTGCCAGGGTAATCTTTAATAACTAATAGATGTCAAATGATAGTACTTAATAAATACATTGTCTATTACTGTCCTATTCCATGTCTCCAGAGTAGTTTCAAGTTTATGACTTTTATCAGTGAGAAGCTTTGAATCTTAGAACAATGTACTTGAAACTTTAGAATCTAACACACTTTTCTTTTAGCAGCCATCTTTCATTTCTGCTTTTAACAAAACATATAAAATGTTTTAATCTAAGTCAATTTGCTTAAATAGTCATATAGATCTGGAACCAGTTCAGAATCTACATATTATAGTGTTTTTAGTTTATTAATAACTAAATACACCATTATTCTGTGACCAGAATTAATATGAAATGAAATAAAATTTTGTATGTATCATATGACTTCAGCTTACTCACTGCTATTTTAGCAACATATTTTTTCATCACACCTATAAGTTTCAGTAACTAATAGATAGCAAATGATAGTGCTTAATGAATCTCTATCCAGTTCTGTCCAATCAATATCTCTAGACTTGTTTTAAGCTTATGGCAATATCATCTGACATCTATTAGTTACTAAAGCTTACAGTAGATGGTATAAAGGTGAGATGAAAAAATATGCTAGTGAATAACATGTTACCTGCATTGAATTGGAAAAAAAATGTTTTATTCATTATACTAAATGGAAAGGTTTATTAATTCATATTGGCTTTTCTTTTCTTGAGTTACTAGCTTTTGCCTGAGTATTATTCATACAAAAAGGTGTAATATGTGTTAGTTCATATTCCAACCATAGATCTTAATTTGCTACACATCACTAGTGTGTTTCATACAACAAATACAAAAAGGTATTTAAAATTAGAAAAGTTAAACATGGTCTTAATCAACTTAATAAAAGGCAAATAAGTTTGATAAACTAAGGTAATTCCATTTAAATTTAGAGTTCTTAGAATGTGGTAACACTTAACAAATTTTATGACAAATAACTATCATTATAATCAAGTATCCTATCAAGAAATTATATTAGCTATATTTAAATTATTATGAAAATTTTAATAGCACTTTATATTTAATTAAGAATGCATGTCATGAGTTTAAATTCATTTTTAAGTATACCTATTATTGTTATTATTTATTTATGTAGTATATAATCTTTTTAATATTATTAAATAAATTTTACTGAATCTTTATTAATAGTTTTGATTTAATTTTTTTAATGCTTGAAAAGTAAAAAGAGATTTGTTAAAATTCTTTTCTAACAGAAATATTAGAGAAAAGTGATAGTTATGTAGTGGGCTTGGATTAAAAAAAAAGGAATTGACTAATGTGGGACAAATATTAATTATTAATGATAAATGGAATATAGAAAATGTAAAAAAAAAATTAAATTAAGGTTTCAAAAATATAGTGATTTTAAAATTTCAATAAGATAGCCAAATTTTTATATAATTATAAAAATGAAGCAGGAAGAATTTTGAACCTTATTTTTTGAGTTTCAAGTTCTGTTTCAAACTTGATAACACATAATTGTGAGGATGATAGTGGGGTAAATTGAATGAACTCCCAAAAATAGATTATCCAAACCCTACTTACTGTAAAAACGGAAAAATTTGGGTAATTCCTATCCATAGGCAAGATAATATTTCTCTTGGAAATAGTTTTTTTTAATGAGGCAGATCAGCAAATAATATATTTTATCATACATATTAACTGATATATTATAACTGTAATTTAGTAAAAATATTTATTTTAAAATATGTAATATATTCATATATGAATTATAAATACTTTGAATTATTTGCTTTCTTTGTATTGGTGATAAAAATGAAAATTATATTGGATAACTATGTATAACAACATAGAGCAAACATGCTTAAATAAATTAATAGAATATTAGCAATCTATTTTCAAGGCAATCTCAATAGATAATAAATGAAAATCACTTTATGATTCTAGTCTAAGATTATTAAATAAACAATGAGTTGTAAGGATTTATACATATAACTAGTTAGCTATTAGCATTTATCATTTAATATAAATATTGTAATAATGTACCCAGTGACCAACTCTTGCTTATCAAATATTACAAGCAACTTAGATTGAGGAAATAATATTTAATTTGTCATGTTTTTATAATAATAATAATAATAATAATAATAATAATAATAATAATAATAAGTATTTATTTATTTAAATATGTTTTATTTATTAAATGATATGAAAATTCTAAACATTATTTTAAATTTAAATAATAATATGAATATTTATAATTTAAGAAGTATTTGTAAAAGAGGGGATACTTATAAAATACAATAATTTTTTTTTGTTCTCTCTCTTCAGTAATTTTATGTACTAATTTTAATTTGAAAAAAGGTACCAAGGTAAAAAAAAAATTATTTTCTTTAGTAAGTTATTGATAAGTTTCAATTTTGACTTTTAAAAGATAATAAGAGAGGTAAATAAGTAAAGATTTAAAATAAAGGGAGGGAAAAGATTTTAATATTTTCTAAGAAATTTTGTTTTAATTAATTAAAAATTGTTTTTTCTTAAACAAAGACAATGTTTTTCAAATCAAAGGGTAATTAAAAGATTATTTTGTTGTTGGCATAAGAAAAAAACAACTACAGAGAAATTTTTTCTTATGATTAGAATTTTTTAAATTAAAAACAGGAGGAAAATAACTAAACAACCTTTTTGTAAAAATAGATTCAATTGATCAGGGTTTAATGTAGCCATGTTTGAGAGAATATGTGATTGAATAGATAAAGGATTGTTCCAAAAAATATTGGATCAGGTTAAAGCAGTAAATCTTAGTGTCTTGTGAGGAACAGTCATTTTTGATCAAATTGTTGAAGAAATAAGTAGCAGCAATCTTTCATCATCACCTATTGAAGCAAACAGAAACCACAGTACAGCTGTGAAAAGAACAAAAAGAAATAATTTGATAGTTTAAAATAAGTTTTTCATCTACCTACTAATTTAGAAAATGATTTTTAAAATGGATTTGAGAAAAACTGTGTTGACTTTTAGCTAAAAGCTGAGCACTATGTAATTTGTTCACTAAAGAAAATGTAGAAGGAGAATACCCCTGAAGTAATCTAGAATACACCTCACCCAAGAGCACAATTCTAATTTTTTGTTTGCCTGATCCAAAAGTTACTAGATTTAAAAAATGGATCAATTCAGCCTGTATAAAATCTGAAAATATTGTAAGAATGGATAAATTTAACTGTATACATTACCATGTAAATACATTTTAATGATGAAGCTTACAAGCAGAAGCCAAAAAAAAAAACAACTAAAAATTATAACTATCAAAGAAGGACTTAAAATATATAAATCTATAATAAAAAGGTATTTTAATGTGCAAATTATATTATCATTTAGAAAAAAAATTAAAATACTAATAAGTAATGGTAATGAAAAATTTATTAGTATTTTTTAATAGAAATATGTTTTTTTCTTTATATTACTTTCCCTCTAAAATGCAATTGTATAGGTCCTTTTCATTTTCCTAAAAAAAGAGGATTAAATTCATTTAAATTTTTAAACTTTGAAATGTTTTTTAATTTTAATCCATGTAGGGAGATATGAAATGATTACTATATGAAATTATTTTTTGATAATAAAAATGTATTAGATTTAAATTGTTACATTATCATATATTTTTTCCAATATTTTATATTTTTTTAATTAATTTATTAAATAATTCTTAAAAAATAGTAATGTTAATGTCTTTATTTTTCCAACTATTTGTTTTATGAATAGACAGTGTGTGTGGTTGAATTTCATTATAGCATAGTGTTTTAGGAATTTGTAAATTATCCCAGTAAAATTATTCAAATTAGAGTAAACAGATGATTATATTTTCTTTTTTTCACAGTCTCGGGGTCTTGTGATCTTGACTAGCTCTAGAGAGCAATAGAAGTTAATCAATTTATATGTTAGGGTTTGTGTTTAGACATTTAGATGAACATGTGGATGATGCAAAGGTATTATATTTAAAATACATTTAGTGCATTTTCTTTTTTTAAGCTTAAAAATTAATTTATAGTGGGCCTGTATCTTCGTGGTACCATATCGTCAGAGCATTGATGATAATCAGCATATTTCCAGATCCCAACATTATTTTTTATTATAATAGATTATCACTGAAAAATGTGCGCCCATATGAGTTGTATATCATGCCTTAAGTGTGGAATTGACAATTTAATCTTTTTAAAATCCACTGTTGAGTATATGTGATAAATTCTGGTGATGCAAAATATAAGTATAATTGCTTTAACAATTTATGTATTTTATTTTGTGTTGATGCTCTCATGCACTCATTCTTTTGTGTTAATTCATATAAATTTGCACATTGTTTCAATCATTCAATAAGATTGATCATGATTTGCCATCACTTTATAATACTTCTTTTCTTTCATACTGTTACAATATATATATATATATATATATGGGTTTGTGTCTATATAATTTTTTAGATAGTAATATTATTAATAATCTTTTGCATAATTACATCCTATTTGTTTATTATAGATACTTAAAAGTTTAGAGGATGGATAAAAAAAGTGGAAAACATGGAATCAATATTGAAATGAATCAAGTTGAATGTGGAAAAAGAGGAGGCTCTGTGAATGAAGTTACCCTACTTGGAGAAATCAAAGATGAAGGATACTCATCAACAGTGGCTGGATCACCTTTATTTACACACAAACATGATTCTTTAGCAGCAATGAAGGCAAATTTTGTAGATAATTTGTCAGAAAAAGAAGAAGAAAGAGAAACTTGGTCCCGGAAAACAGATTTTTTACTATCAATTATCGGCTTTGCAGTGGATCTAGCTAATGTTTGGCGGTTTCCTTATCTGTGTTATAAGAATGGTGGAGGTGAATATTCTTTTGCTCTATGATTTGTTTAATTTGTAAATAAATTGTGACAGTAATATTATATTTATATTTCATTTACAAATATTATTGATATTATTGTTATTATTACTACTTCAAATCATCATTAATTATTATTAATATTTATTATTAGTATTATTCCTATTACTTCTAGTAATAAGATTATTATTACTTCTGTTATTTTAATTTTTTACTATTGTAAACTATTGCTGATATTACCACTACTACCATTCATACTCATTATTTATATTACTATTATTGTTCTTGTTCATATTATATATTCCTTTACTACTACTACTACTACTACTACTACTACTACTACTACTACTACTACTACTACTACTACTACTACTACTATTACTATTACTACTACTACTACTACTACTACTATTATTATTATTATTACTACTATTACTACTACTACTACTACTACTTCTACTACTACTACTACTACTTATTTCTATGATCATTAATAGTTATGCACTATTTAGTATTTATATCATTTTTATATTCAGTGTTTTAATCTTTTTTTGAGAGAGAACACTATGTTCTTTTTAAAATAATATTATATTCTTTATAATGCATTTTTCATAATGGTTTTATTTGATAGTCTTTTTCAAATCTAAAAAAAAAACAATTTTATTACTTATTTCTTTACATAAGTATATAATAATTTCATTATATATATATATATATTGTAATGTTGATTGTATCCTAAGTAAAAAATATCAACTAGTGGGTGAGTACATTTAATAAAAATATTTCAAAATAAATCCAACAGTATTTTACCCCTCTTAGTTTTATTAAGTGAATATCTAAGTGAATAGTAAATGAAGAGTAAGTGAATATGGAGTGAATATAGTCTATCAGGGCACCACTAGGTTATCTTAACCTAGACAAAGTTATATTCTATACATATTTCAAATGTACTGGGTTTAAACCCATTTGGTACCTTATTTATAACAAAATGTAAGATTTTTGGATTTTATAACCATATCACATTTTCACTAACATAAAGGAAAATATAAAAAAATCCTTATGCTTTAGTTGTGCATATAAAATTCATCAGACAAAAATTATCATTTAGATTTTAATATTATATATGCATTTCAACATTTTCATAAGTCTTGCTAGCTCATATCAAACACTATCAATTTCTTGTGGCAATTTACTCATCCTGGAATGATGTGGATGATCGAACTAATGGTTATTATCTTATAATGATTCACAAATGATAACCAAATACAGTGAAAATCATTATTTATCTATGGCCATTAAACATATTTATCTAGATCATTAATTTTAAAACATGATGATGATGATGACAATGATACTTCCACCCAAAGCTTTAGAACTAATGCCTAACATAAAATTTAGCTTTTATAAATTCATAATTATTTGCCTAACTTTAGTATATCTAAATTAGAACTTAACCATTAATATTCAGTGATGATGACTGATCATAATTAATAAAGCAATGAATATTCTTAAGAAATATACACCTATTTTAATAAAACAAATTAACATTTATTACTGGACTACTAAAATATACATACTTTTAAAGATGTAGATGAAAATTTATATGAATAACAATGATGAGTTATTTATATTTAAATCATAATACTAATAATTTAAACTCTTCCCCCTTTCCTTTTAATGACAGTATCTAATGTTTTTCATAGTATCATGTTGTGCATCAATTTGGATAGTGAATAATTAAAATTTTATATCCAAATGAAAAACATTTCATTAAAGACAAAATAAACACTCTTCGTATGCACATATTTTATAACCTTATAAATTTAAACTTAATATCTAAAGTAAAATGATTAATTAGAAAAAGGTTAATTATATTCAAGAGAAATAAAAGCATTTACAGAAACAAGCTTTAAATTACTTATTTCCCCCTCTAAGTGATTGAGGTCCCTAATCTTTATTTAAAAAAATAATCTAACTCCTCCAATGCTACCTTTCTCTCACTTTCAATATTTAAGCAACAGCTATACAGGTGGAAAGTATAATTATATTACTATGTGTGTGTATGTGTGGATCCCTATTATGAATAAAATATTATTATTAAACAAAAAAAAAACTTCTAACATATAACCAGATTATATAATTTTAAATGGACCCACAATAATACATTTCACAGAATAAAATATACCAGTAAGTGGATACATATAATAGTTTTATAATACATAAAATCATCAATACTCTACTAGCTATTATTACTAAAACTCTGCTTTTTACATGATTTTGGTTTTAAAATTCAGAGCTAATAAAAGATAAAGAATTTGTTATTAAAAATTTTGGTAATAGTCCCTGATATAATAAAAAGAAAAATATATAATTAAAATTCCTATTACCAGTCCTTCTTTTATTTTCTTGAGACACACATTTTCCCAGAATTCAAATTCAGTTTGTTGAATGTTTATAAATTTTGCAGCAACCACATACACCAATCTGTAACATGCATATATTACCAATTTCAGCAGTTTACTGGAACAGTCCTATTCTTTCTTGGCTTGGTCTTGTAATTCTTTTACTGCAATGATGATGGTCAAGTTACTTTCTTCCATAGGAACCATTTGGCTCTAGAATTGTTTTTTCATTTTTTTCAGCATACTTATTTTAATAGATTAAGGATATCTATTGTTTTATATTGTTATCATTTTTGTTAAGGTTTAAACTCATTCACTCCCATAACTGTACTGGCATGGTTTAACACTTTTAAGTAGTCAGCTTATTTTCATTTTTAATTTAAAATGCAAGTGAGCAATCAGTGTCCTCTATCTCATTTTTCACAATCAGTTACAATATGTGTAATACTTTTGGCTCAGACTTTTCAGATATGCATTGGCTAATGGATGGCTGTATCAGTCAGATGAAACATATATGTGTACTTAGCCTGTCATTATGCTATATGCAACTTTCCCACCAAAGTTATGTATAAAAAATGACAGCAATTCAATGTGATTTTTTTTCTACAATTTAAGATGCTCTCTCAACAATTTTAATATTTCTTTTTTTAAGTGATTGCCAGCTTTTTTATATTAGTGAGTCTTTTACAGACCACCCAGATAGAATACCTGATTCTTATTAGTTAAATCATCTGATTAAAACTGGTCATCTGTTTTAAATTTACTGTTGATAATAAATCCAAACCAATAGATAGAAACACCTGATTTTTATTAATTAACCAGTATAATTTAAAACTGACCATCTGTTTCAAATTTACAATTGGTAAAAAAAATCCAGACCAATAACTTTGTTGATAATTAACTAGTCTGAAAGGAATCCATTACTTTAATGTTTTTACACCTTTGTCTCACATATAGCTTTATAAAATTTAATTACTTTTTTCTTTTATTATCTCTGATTTAAAGATTTTCAGTAGTGCTGCCAACTGAAATTTTAATTAACACAATATAATTCTTTACACAATATAGATTTAAAAAAAAGATTTTAACAGAATTTTTCTTTTACTATATGCATAACTGTAAATTTTATTTATGTAAAATGCATGCACACACTCAGATATCCAGACATCCAGAAAACTTGCCTTTCAAAAATAATCTGAATGCTTTTTACAAACTATAATTTAATATTCAGAATTAAATCATTAGAACTATTAGACTTAATTATTGTTATAGAAAAAATTGAGAGCAGAATTTAGCAAGTATAAATCAATTTTGAAGAAAGTTAATACTCAAAATATGAAAATGATTAACTAAATAGTTTGTGTCTACAGAGAACTGTTTATATGTGTTCTAATCCGAACTTTTAAAATAACTACGAAATAATTCAAGGTATGTACTATTCTTTTTGGATTTTATCAATACAAACAAAAAGCATAAATATTTCCCTCACTCTCTTTCTGTCCTAGACTTTTGAGATTTGATTCTGTAGGGCTTAAACTTAAATGCCCTACTGCTTTTCTTCCTATATAAGAAAATGTGATGATAATTTTTTTTGTTTTTGTTTTATGTGCACTACTACAATTTTAGCCACATACTAAATTGGAATGGGCACAACTTCCCCCCTTTTCTAATAAAAATCATCACACCTTTACTTTAATCATTCATAACCAACAAAAAACAAAATTTCTTATATTCTATTTCAGGGGTCACCAACCTTTTTGCACTTAAGAGCACATTCTATAATACCAGCCAGGTGGTGGGCACCATTTATTTTTTCACTGTAAATTTATAGTTGGATATTGCTAATAATATACATAATGTACAAAAAAATATTTATTTCAAAAATAAAATTTTAACATATAATTAACATTTATATTTTTATGCTGTAAAAGTATAGTATGCCCTACAATTTGATTACAATATAATACAATAATTTATAAGAAATTTTAAAAATTAAATTTATTTGTATCAGATAAATAATTTTTTATCATGTTTGGATAGCGGCGGGAACATGTAAAATGGTCTGCGGGCATCATGGTGCCTGCAGGCATAGTGTTGTGGACCCCTGTTCTATTCCTTTCCCTTATGTAAATCATATATTTTATTTTGATTGGACACTTATAATATACATCTTGGATTTATTTTATGTAAATTTAAGTCATAGAATCCACCTAGAAATATGAACTCTTGGTATCATATATAATGTACCTTTACATTTTCCAGAGAGATTGACTCTCTCTATGATATATAATGTACCTTTAAATTTTCCAGAGAGATTGACTCTCTGTACCAGATTTAATGGCCAATTAATCTATTTAAAAATATAGATTTTTGCAGCCACACTCACTTGTTTATTAATACATTGAGAACTACAGCTTTTTGAACATTTTGTTCTCTTCCTGAGTTATTTGGTTTCATTTCCCCTATTACTTCTCACCTCATCTTATGCATAGAGTTTTTCCTCCAATTCCTTTTTCATTCTCTTGACTTCATAGTCCACCCTAATATGACCTTTGGTCATCTGCCCATATATTCTCTTTATTGGGAGATTTTGTTTTATCACTTCTATCAGCATTTCTATTTTTCAGGGTTCATCCCCCATCAGTGTATTGGTCTGTATATCTATATTTCATTTAATTTCTCATTCATTTCTTTATTTTCATTAGTCTGACTATCTAGTTTATCTTTTAACATCTGTTTTATAACTTTAATATATCCACACAACTTTTCTGTTTTATCTCCTGATGAGATTTCAGCTTTATCCTCTAATCTTTGATTATCTTCTTTTATGCTTTCTGTAACCTTTTTACTATCCTCTTTTAGACTTTCTATCCATTCTTTTACAGAGTGACATATCTTTTTTTCCATACTTACCCGATTTCTTTTGGGATCTTTATAATTTTTTTTTATGTTTTGAAGCATATGCTTCATTATCAGCACTGTCAATTTTATACCTGATAGTGCTTTCTTCTTTATTTGAATCTGAAAGATTTCAGTTCTTGTTACTATTCTACTACCAATAATTTTAGAAGCATTTTCCTCAACTTTTCTTGTAACTTCTAATTTAAATACAGCCTCTCCATCCTCTTCTATATAGAAATTACCAACTCCAGGGTAGGGGTGGTTTCCTCATGTTTCTCTATT
This sequence comes from Epiperipatus broadwayi, assembly GCA_028023455.1. NCBI lineage: Eukaryota > Metazoa > Onychophora > Udeonychophora > Euonychophora > Peripatidae > Epiperipatus > Epiperipatus broadwayi. The sequence goes on along the minus strand of JAQFVV010000191.1, from coordinate 1,127,859 downwards.
TTATTTCCCAAAGCCATGAGCATTTTGCTGTTGTTTTCCATAGAGTTATCTATTGTTTCTTTTAAACTTGCTGTATTTCTTTTACCCTCTTCTCTTAAACTTTTTATACTTTCTATGCCTTTTTTATTATCTTCTCTTAAACTTTCCATCCTTTATTATCTTCTTTTATACTTTCTATAATTTTGAATATAAGCAACATCATTTCTCTTTCACATTTATTCATTCTATTAAAATTTTCTTAAAATTAAATATATTTCATCTGTTTTCCTCAACTACCAAGAATCTACACATCCTTTTCTTGTTTGAGACCTATCTCTGACTGACTGACTGACTGACTTGCTTTACCATGTTTTTTTTTTTAAATTTTAATATCCACCATTTAATGAATTACCCAATAATAGACATTATAGTACATGTCTGACTGTAATAGCCCAGATTATATATTTGTCTCTTTCCTTAGAGATCTGACAGATACAGACAACCAACAGAATGTTTAGCAGTTGACAATCATGATATAAATAAAATAATTCAGTGACAGCATTATAAACATACAATGCATCACAAGCACTCAGAAAACCATCCCAATTCAATCACCTTAAGCTACCACAACCCTTGATAGAATGATGCAAGCTTTATTGAAATATCCTGCTTCTTTGAGTCTTATGGGCTAAAATATGTAAAATGATGCCTTGGTCTCTCTCTTGGAGTCTTACATGGTAAATATCAAAATGATATCTTGCTTATTTCAAGTCTTATGGACTATAGAATACCTAAGAAAACTATGCATTGCTCTCTCTCTTGGAATCTTATATGCTGATATCATGGCAGGACTGCTGTTAACTGCTATATGATAAATATTAACAACTTATAAATTGGGTTGGAGCAGTGAATGGGATTGATCAGTCATGGAATGGACAAATGCACAGCATTCTCAAGGCAATGACAAAATTTTCAATTCATCATCAAAAACTGCAATTTAATCAACCAAACTCCAACAATCAAATATCCAATCCAACCTCCAAAATCATGGACTTTCTACAAAATGAACTCCCCAATCACACATGAAATTATTATCCCATAATGCACAACTATCACTATGTCTGCCCCTATCTCACAATAAATCATTCACTAATAAACCAAATGTTTAAAAAAGAAACAAAAAAAATCCTATTATTAATTTCAACACTGTCTCAAGTTGTGATATACATATATTTTCAAAATGTAAAAAAAAAGCTGTTTTATGGCTGTACTCATTTATCAACATCAATGAAGAAATTAACCCACAATAAACATTATCATATAAAAGCTTAAAATAATATATGGCCAAGATAATTCTATGCACAAAAAAATGTCACCCCCCAAAAAATTTTTTTAACCACACATCTCTCATCATTCTATAGCATAATGACAGGCTAAACACACATATATGTTTCATCTGGCTGATCTAGCCATCCATTAGACAATGCATATCTGAAAAGTCTGGGCCTAAAGTATTACATATATTGTGACTGATTATGAAAAATGAGATAGAGGACACTGATTGCTCACTTGCATTTTAAATCAAAAATGAAAATAAGCAAACTACTGAAAAGTGTTAAACCATGCTAGTTCAGTTATTCTAGTGACCGAGTTTAAACCCCATTAAAAATGATAGAAATATAAAACAACAGATATCCTTAATCTATTAAAATAAGTATGCTGAAAAGAAATGAAAAAACAATTCTAGTGCCAAAGGTTTTTATGGATGTCTACCAAATTTATTTTATGGCTCTCATTATAATAAGAAAAGTTTAAAATTCAGATTTTCCCTCATTAATATGCATCTTATTATTTTTATATTATTTCATAAAAATATTTTTTTGTAAATAAATGCAATCAGTGATTCATTTAATATTACACAATATTTCCAATCATCTGCATAACACAAGAGTTAGGAAAATTCCAAATTTTCTCATAAATCATCTATGAAAATGTTAAATAATGGTGTAACATACTGCATTGAAGTATTTTTACAAAACAATAGTATAGATTGGGAGATTTCTTATTAAATATAACATAACCCATTCTTTACTTATTAAAAGATTCAAACCATTTAATTAAATTTGGAAAGAAACCTAATTTGTATATTTTAAGAAGCATTATAGTATGGTTCACTTTAATAAAGGCTTTGCAGAGATCAAAATAGACAACATTTGAATGATACTGATTCTCATATGCATTGGCAATATAATCAGGTATTGTGAGAAAATTAATTTTGGTTGATCTGTAAGATAAAAAACATGTTTCATTGGAACTAAAACTTTATTTATGTCATTAATGTTTTTTTTTTTATAAATAAATCTTACAAATATATGTGCAATTATATAAAGCACTGAAATAGGTTTATAATTGTTGACATTATATCTTGTATCATTTTTAAAAATTATACAACTTTGGCAAGTTTAAGAAAGTTGGGAAATCATTAATTTTTTATGGAATAATTAAATATATAACACAGGCCAGTAGCAATATATTCTGTACATTCTTTAGAAATAAAAAAAAATATATTGTCAAAACCTTAAACTTGAATGTAATTTAAATTTTTAATGGCTGATGTAATATCATTATTGTTAAAACAATCAATAAAAATATCATTTAAACACTCATTAGACAATTTAAACCCAGAAGAAGACAACAAGAACAATAATAATTATTAATAATTTATTTTATTTATTTACATCTTCCATATATTTTGGAATATACACATCATTTATAGGTAGATTATATATATATAAAACTGAATATTTGTAAATATAGTAACTAAATAATTAAAAATTTTATACACTTAGGAGTGCTTTCGATTATCCCAGTAATCTGTTTCAACTAAATCTTTGAAATGCTAACTTTCCCACAATTCTGTGATCTTAACATTTGCTGCTTGCCTGTTAAATAAGTCATGTTTATATTTGTATATTAGCATAGCCTCCTTTATTTTTCTTTTATTGTTATTTTTTTCAATTTGCAATATTTTTACACTGTTAAAATTGAAGTCAAAACCATAAATACATGAGTTATTATGGCCGTAAAAAACAGATGCTGAAATATTATTATCTACTATGCAATTTTGTTTCAATTTCTGAACACGTTTTAATAATAGCAAGTGTTTTTTAGTTCTTATTTCCAACGTACATCTAGATTCACCTATATATTTACTGCCACACCTACATATTGCTGTATGACCATTAAACCAATAGTAAAAAGAGGTTATATTCCATATAAATCAAAGTGCCAATGTCACACAAAATGGCAGGTTTGAAGTCCTTATTTAGAAATAATAGTCTTTGCAAATATTCATCAGATAAAGGCAAAAATATTGAAATATACTTGAATGAATTGTTAAGTGTTGGCTATAGTTATAATCACATATATAATGTTATTAGAGATTTTAATACAAAATATAAAAATAAAAATTTTAATAATAATATTGATTCTCCTGCTAATAAAAAATATGGATATCAATCCCATATATTTTAAATTATCAAGTAAAGTTTATAAGGAAAATTTATAAACATATATGTGATATTGCATTTTACACACCTCCTACATTAAATAAATTAATAAATAACTCCAAGATAAAACCTCATTTATAAATAAAATTTGTGTCATTTATAAATGGATATGTAGGTGTGGCAGTAAATATATAGGTGAATCTAGATGTACATTGGAAAAAAGAACTAAAGAACACTTGCTATTATTAAAACATGTTCAGAAATCGAAACAAAATTGCATAGTCAATAATAATATTTCAGCATCTGTTTTTATGACTATAATAAATGATGTATTTACGGTTTTGACTTCAATTTTAACAGTGTAAAAATATTGCAAATTGAAAAAAATAACAATAAAAGAAAAATAAAGGAGGCTATGCTAATATACAAATATAAACATGACTTAATTAATAGGCAAGCAGCAAACATTAAGATCATGGAATTGTGGGAAAGTTAGCATTTCAAAGCTTTAGTTGAAACAGATTACTGGGATAATCAAAAGTGCTCCTAAGTGGATAAAATTTTTAATTATTTAGTTACTGTATTTACAAATATTCAGTTATATAATTATGTATATTGTTTTAAAAATACAGACATCGAATCATAATATTATATATATATATATGAAAGCTGTCCATATCTAAACAATACCAATATCAATAACAATCAACAATTTGTTGTCAAAGCAACCTCCTTTTTACAATAATGGTGGATACTCCCTTTTCACAATAATGATGAATATATATAAAATTAAGAGCATGCTAATGAGCTCTAAACAAGCTATATATAGGTCATGTGACATCTGACTTTTTATTATTACTATTATATATATATCATCATCAACCATTATCAATCCACTGCAGGATGAAGGTCTCTCCAAGTTTAATCCATCTTCTCCGATCTTTAGCTTCTCTTCTCCACAACACCCCTGCACATTTTCTTATTTCATCCATCCATCTCACATGTGGTCTCTTTCTGGGTCTTTTACAATCTCTTGGAATCCAGTTTAAAATTTCAATTGTCCATCTATTATCATCTCTTCTAGCAATATGTCCAGCCCAACTCCATTTCAATCTTTTAATTTTTTCAATAAGGTCAGTAACACCTGTTTGTTGTCTTACCCATACATTGCATTTTCGATCTCTTCTTGTTATTCCCAACATACATCTCTCCATACTCCTTTGAGTGGTCTGAAGTCTCTGTATTGCTCTTCTATTAAGTGTCCAAGTCTCAGATCCATAAGTAAGAACTGGTAAAACACATTTGCTAAAAACCATCCTTTTCAAACACATAGGCATATTTCCTTTTAGTATCAAGTTATTTCTACCAAAAGCACTCCAACCAAGTTTAATTCTATGATTAATTTCCTCCATTATGTTTCCATCTGTATTAATAATCTGACCAAGGTATTTGTAACTGTTAACTTCTTCTAATTCTTCATAATCAATCTTTATTTTCATATTTTGAGCAAATCGATTAAACACTACTTTAGTCTTTTTAACATTTATCTTTAGTCCTACTTTTCTACTTTCATCTGCTAACTCCTGCAACATTTCCTGCAGCTCTGAAGCATTATTTGCAAAAACAACTACATCATCTGCGAAATCTAAATGACTTAATTACTCTCCATTTACTTTCACTCCTTTAGTTTCCCATTTTAATCCACAAAATACTTCTTGCAGCACTGCTGTAAAGAGTTTTGGAGATATGGAGTCACCTTGTCTTACACCTTTCTCAATGTTGATTTTTCCAGTATCATTATGTAATCTAATTGTTGCTGTTGCATTTTTATAAATATTCTTTAAAATATGACAATATCCTGGATCTATACCTTGATGATCCAATGCTTTAATCACTGAAGAAATGTGTATAGAATCGAATGCCTTTTCATAATCTACAAATCCAAAACATAATGACAACTCATATTCGTTTGTCCTTTCTATGACTTCTCTTAATACCTGGATATGATCTATTGTACTAAAACCACTTTTAAATCCAGATTGTTCTCTTGGTTGGTGGAAATCCAAAGTTCTCTGTAGACGAGTTGTAATTATCATGGTAAAAATTTTATATAAAACTGATAAAAGGCTGATAGGTCTGTAATTTCTAATATCTTCTTTATCACCTTTTTTAAATATTAATATTATTACTGCATTCTTCCAATCTTCCGGTACATCTTTATCATTTAGACATTTGGTATATAACTTTGCTAAAATTGTTTCTAATTCTTCACCTGCTTCTTTTAATATATCAATTATAATTCCATCATTTCCTGGAGCCTTTCCTTTCTTCATACCCTTAATTGCATGTCTCACTTCTTCATTTAAAATTCTGGGCAATTCGGAAGATGTAATAGATATAGGAGGTACTTGTTCTTTATTACTATATAATTCTTGATAAAAATCTTCTACCAATTTCATGATGTCATCTCTCTTTTTAGTAATAATTCCATCTTTTTTTCTTATTGCAGATAGAAATTTCCTACCAATACTGAAGCAGTCGGATCTGAGTTCGATCCTAGCTTCATGTTATTTACCCTAATACTAACCTTAAATTTCCGATGCAATGGGGCTTTATACGTTCAATCCACGCTAAATTCCATAATGAATAACTTATTTCAAATGCGTAGCAAAATTAATTAGTTTAGTTTAAAATTGATCAATTCTCTAAATAAATTCATGATAAAATATTCATGAATTTATATATATTAAATTGCGTGGATTGTGCGTATATATATTTGTAAATATTAAATATATATAATTGTTCGAAAGTTTCATTGCGTCGGGAATATTTTTTTTTTCACCTTTAAATAATTTGTAAAGTTTCGGTGATTAAAAGCTACATTCCTTCGATAAGCTTTAAAATTCTTAAAAACAATAGTAAAGCTTTATGAATTGGAAAAAGATAAGGATTCATTTTTCTAATTGAATCATTTTCAGATTTTAAGAATTCATTTTCAATTAGAGAAGGAATTCAAGCTAATTAGTTTGAAAGCCTTATCGAGGGAATGTATTTGAAAACAACTAATTATAAAAAAAACACATTGATAATAAAATGAGCGCTAGCCGGAGGCATCAGTGAACAGTATATATAGCCCTGAAAAGTCAGGAAAAGAGGCTAGCTTTTGTTGTCGAGTAGTGCAGTGAACTCTGTGCGTATAAATTGTATTTCATCATGATAGAAGGCTAAAACATCAGGAATCTGGCTACGGTTCCTAAAGTCCCGAGAAATCTTCAATGGGGCTGCTGAATCTTTTCCGGACTGATCAGACTGCTAACATCATGAAAAGCTACTAAAAATGCTGTTCCAATAATCAACCAAATGGTGCCTACGTTTCACCGACTTGGATGTGTAACTTAAGAACCTAGCACGGAAGGGTAATATATTTCTCATGAACTCTAAATTCTCTGGCCAGTTCGAACTTTATTTTACACTCCTTTTTAAGAGCTCTTTATTCTCTAATGTAAAAATCTTTCTAACACCTTTTATTTACGCTATTGTAAATCTATATCTTAATTCTTTAATCTCTAGTCTTTAAACTTTTCTCTTCTTACTTGGCGGTTCAGTTAATATATATATTTGTGTGCTTTATTAATGTTCGTTTATTTAAAATTATATGCCAATAATCTCTCGACTCGATGAGCTCCTTTGTTCTATTTGCCTCACGCAAATAATATATTAATTTTAAATAGTAATTCTCGCCCATTAGAACTAAATTTATAAGTTCTCTCAGTCATTGAGTCGAAAGAAATATTACATGTTTCTTATTTTTATAATTGGCTAATAATCAATTAGTAGCTCCATTTTTTACCTATGTCCCCAGCTCCTATCTAATACACAAAGGTTTATATATTCACAAAATGTTAAAATATTATTTTCTCGTTCCACTAATATTTATTAACTCAAATATAATGTTAAATGTTTTATTGCAAAAGGGCCGATAAAGGGTTAAATAGATTCTAATTCAACTTTTGTTATTTGTATTAAGATTCAGTAAGAGCACGATGATTAGGGCATAATTAATATAACTTACAAATACTTTCAAATAGTTTGTTAAAAGCTCGTTTGATTTTGATTAATTGATCAAGTTATCACGTCGAGCATTCTACTGGGTTTTATTTTTCAACGATGACCATCAAGTCATCATCATCGAACGTTGCTGACGCAGGGCAATCTTCCGCTCAGTTAGGCTGGTCGGTGATCATATTCTCTTATTTAAATTTCTCAAGGAAGAAAGTACCTCCTTTCGTATTCATTAGTCAAAGGGCGTAAGACTTGTTAGATGCAAGCCGCCATAGGACTTCAATCATCGACTAGCGATCATATTTCAATTTTACTCTCTGCCTCGTAAGCCGCCAGTACCGTTGCATCTCTGTTCCGGTAAAACCCGCTCCATGCTCGTGATTCGTGATGAAGTGATTTAAATTAAAGTCGAACAAATTCTCAAATATATTATTAATTCAATAAGTTTCAAATCAATTTTAACGTTATGCCCTAAAATACGTTTTGCTCTTCATGAATAGATTTCCGAACATGAAAATAAATCTCACATTCCACCGTAATAAAATTAGAACAATCATTTCCGTTCTTAACGAATACCTTTATCCGCCTTTATATTTCTCGTTGGAGGCATAGACATAGAATTCTATGTTGTGTAATAATTGTCGGCATATGATAAGGACCGCCACTCTTATTATATTTGTAAATTCTCTTAAAGACTAGAGGTAATTAATGCATTCTATGTTTTATGAAAACGAAACAAATTATTCTTATTAAATATTTTCTAACATACTTGGTTTCTTAGTTCATTATTCTTTTTATAATTATTTAAATGTTAATACCCGCTGTCTGTGTTGGCAACCCGAACATACATATGATTCAATTTATAAAATTATTCAAAGTATATAAATTCTTAGATATTAGTGTTACTCAGGAGTCTCTAGTCCTCACCAACCATTGAGCTAGTTCTTGGCGCATAGCACTGTGCCGTCGATTTCTGCTATCTGAGCTGTTGAGTTGGGTTTGAATTCAGTTTTGGTTCAGCTGAGTTAGAATCCGATTTGACTTGCGGTGGTGGTGGGTTTCGACCGGTACAATACCAAAATTTTGTTTAACATTTTTGAGACTTTTATTTTCTTCTACAGCTTTCCTTGCTATTTCACAGTTATACTTTCTTATATCATTTTCAACTCTTTTCCGTACCATTTTACAAAATTTGAGATATTCAATTCTTTTTAATACATCATTTTTGTATATCTTCATATTCCTTCTTTTCTTCATAAATTCTCTAGTCTCAGTAGAAATTTTATTAGTCAATTGCTGCTTTTTTCTACCAGCTATCTTTGTTGCAGTTTTTAAAAGTGTATCAGTTATTTTCATATTAATTTCATTCAAATCTGAATCATGTTCAAAATCTCCTAACACTTGAAACCTATTTGTAAGTTCTAATTTAAATTCATTAGAATGTTTCTGAAGATTAGGAATATCAACTGTAAATATTGTTTTTCTTAATAATTTTTGTCTCTCTAGTTTTACATTAACACGTAACTTACACCTTACTAATCGTTGATCACTTCCTGTGTTAAATTTATTAAGAACCTTACAATCTTGAAATATGTATTTTCTGTTAGTCAAAATATAATCCAATTCTGCTGTACCTTCATTTGGATGCTTCCATGTCCATTTCCTTTTAACATTTTTATCAAAAAATGAATTCATAATATAAAGTTTTTCTTTTTCTGAAAACTCCACAAGTCTATGTCCTATCTCATTTCTATTACCATAACCAAAATTACCTACAGCAATTTCATCTTTCATTTGTCTACCAATTCTAGCATTAAAGTCTCCCATAACAATTTTAAAATGTTGTTTACTCTGATCAAAAGCCTTTTGTACATCCATATAAAAATCTTCTACTACTTCATCACTATGAGAACTTGTTGGGGCATAAACCTGAATTATCTGCATTTGGTATCTGCTATTAAATTGTATAACTAATCTTGCCACTCTGTCCGATACACCATCAATCTCCACAATATTGTTCTTCCACTTTTTATTTATAATGAATCCTACTCCACTTGTATTTCCAATATATGTGCCTTTATAATAGAGTATATGTCCACTTTTTAAATCAATTGTTTCTTCTCCTTTTCTTCTAACTTCACAAAGTCCAATAATGTCCCATTTAATATAAGACAGTTCTTCTTCTAATTCTTGCAATCTTCCTTCACTTGAAAGTGATCTGCAGTTGTAAGTACCTAAATAAAAAGTCGTCATCAAATGGCAGCCTGGGTCCGCAATCAGGGGATTCTTAGCACCCTCCACCTTCGGCCACCAACCGCTGCCTTGGTTAGTGACTTTACAGCCTCCTGGGAATAAGGGCCATGCTTTATTTTTGTCTGTCATAATTGTATATATGTATTGGAAAAATATTTATCATTTACACAAACATTCATTCTGCCTTATCAGGTACTGAGAAGAAAGACCATGGTGTTTCTTGATCTTAAACTTAGAGGTAAAAAGCCAATAAACTCACCACACTGGCTAATGCGTGTTGGTGAGCAGCTCATCCATGTTTGTATACTATATAAATAATCACATAGTAATATATATATATAAAACAAAATAGAATGTCTGCTAATATTAATAATACAATAACGAAACTTAGATACATTTCAAATAATGGTAAACAATTTATAATATAATATAAATAAAAACTCATAGAAAAATATTTTCAATTATATTCATAATCATTATCAACTCAACTTTCAAAATGGAATCATCTATTACCAACCAGAAACACATGTCGATTTAAATATCCCACAATTCATTAATCCTAATATTTGCTGACTGTCTATTTATTACAGTATTTTTATGCCTACTAATAAAAACTGCCTCTTTAATTTTTCTTTTTTCATTATCTCTCTCTTGGCCTAAATTTTTTATCTTTTTTATATCAAAATCAAATTTAAAATTACAATTTCTATCATGATCATAAAAAACAGATTCAGTATATAACTTCACTTCATTATTACTATCATTACATATTAGTACATTTTTCAAAACTCTTTTATACAACAATTTATGCTCTTTAATTCTTTTCTCCATATTATATCTAGATTCTCCCACATATGATAAGTTACACCCACAAAAAATTATAAATTACATTACTCACATTATTTTTTTCTAATTTATCTTTTGAATTATTAACCATTCTATTTAAATTACCTGACACATAAAATGAAACATTATATATACTATTATAAACTTTTTTCATAAATTTTACTTGATTATTATTATAAAAAGGCAAAGAAATCCACTTCTTACTCTCAATTTCTTCATTACTAATATTTCTATTAATTTTCTTACTAAACTGACAAACCACGTGATAAATTTTTTTTATATTATAACCCACACTTAATAATTCACTTACATAATTTTCAATATTAATAGATGATTCCATTTTGAAAGTTGAGTTGATAATGATTATGAATATAATCGAAAATATTTCTCTATGAGTTTTTATTTATATTATATTATAAATTGTTTCCCGTTATTTGAAATATATCTAAGTTTTGTTATACACACACACACACACACATATATATATATATAGTAAAAATGGAGTGGCAGTATTTTAATGATATATAATTCATATTAGTATTTTCTATAGCATAGTTTTTATTATATTTAAAATTTTAACTTTATTTACAGATAAATATTCATTTCTAACTTATTATTAATATTCATAGAATTGTGTAACTTGCTTATTCTTTGTAAAGTAGTATGTTCTAAATACAAAGTTTTAGTAGTTATTATTTCTATTTTATTATGATACATTATTTTTTTGAATACTTTAAAATTAATTTTATTTATACAATTTGTTAGACATAATTTCTCATGTAAAATATTATATAATAATATTCATTCTTTTAATTGTATGTTTTACCAGTGAAAGATAATATTTATACCGATTATATATTTAATGAAATTATTATATATTTTCGGTAACATGTCTATTATTATATATTGTTTCTCTTCCATATTTTTGATACAAAGTGTATCACAGACAATATAATTTTTACTTCTATGGAGAAGTTGTTACCATTTCTCAATACTCTTCCTATAGGTTCATAACTTTTTTATATATATTTCTTTGTTACTATCAAAATTTATTTCAAAGTCATTGTGAAATTCTTTTCTCATATAATTTTTTTGTTTTCTATATAGTAATTTATATCGGAATATGATGCAACACAATATTTCTCAACATTTTTTATGCTAATAATAATACATCGATTTTCAAAACTATTTAAATCATCTTGTAATTTAACTCATATTAAATTGATCATTTATTACTTTAAATATTTTATTATTATCAGCACGTTATAAGATTTCTGAATGCTTTATATCTTGGTCTATAATTCGTTATAAAAATATTAAATAACAATGGTGCCAAAATCCCTCCTTGAGGTATATCTTTATTGATACTTATTAATTTATTAAATTCACTATTGAGATAAATATAAATCTTATGAACTTTTAAGTAAAAAGCTATCCAATTGTTTTATATGTATATTCAATTTAATCAATTTATTAATAATTTATGAGAGATTAAATCAAATGCAGATGTCAAATCCAGTTGTAATAATAATGATGATGATGATGATATTCTATCAGTTCAAAATATATATGGTGCTCAACTTATGAAATAAAGATGATGCATTTAAAAGCAAATATTTCATCACCCAAAATTATAGAAATCTTAAAATATTTGTATGAAATATATGTGATAAAACCCAAAGCATAAAATATTATATGTATAAAACTTAAATGAAAATAAACTAACTTCCATGTAAGTTATGAATAAATAACATTTATGTATCAACAAACAATAAAGAATATAGTGAATTAATCTATTCTTTAACTTTAAACTTTTGCCTGCCAACAAAGACTAAATTTCTTATCAGGAGTAGTACTCATTAAGTTAGATTACCATATCTAATAACAATTATTTTAGATAAGACTCACATTTAAGATATACATCACTATTTTTTATATATTTATGTAACAAATTATTTACTATAATAAAATGCATTGAATAATCATTTCAAAATTACAATTGTGCAAATAGAAGATAAAGACAGACTCTCATTTTTTAAATAATTTTCATATATAACCTTAAATTAAATAGTACTTTATAAATGTAAATATCAAATAGGCATAGATTAATGTATATGAAATTCAGATTGAAGTAAACTAATTTCTTCATAAATTAAGGATAAATAACACTCAGATATCAATAAATGATAAAGTATAGAGTGAATCCACATATGTTTTAAGCTTTCAATTGTTATACCTTTTTGTCTATTGATATTGCTGGAAATAAATAATGAAAAATATATATTAGCATAATTTAAATGTGATATAATTATTTTGAAATTACAGTTGTGAAAATAGAAGACAGAGACAGAAACCCCATTTTTAATAGCTTCCATTTATAACCTTAATTAATCCTTTGTTAACATTTGAATGTTATTTATCCACAGCTTACAGAGGAATTAATTTACTTCTGTTTGAATTATGTACCATTTGATATTTGCATTTATAAACTGATATTTAATTAAGGTTTTAAAATGTGATTACCCCTCTATTATTTTTTTGAATAATTATAATTTCAAAATGATTATGACATATTTAAATCAAGTTAATATATAATTTGCACTTTTTAGTTTCAGCAATGCTAGCAGTTGAAGGCTTGAAATAATCAAAAGTTAGTGATAGGTGAAACTATTTTATTGTTTATTGATATATGAATGTTATTTATTCAAAACTTATGGGAGTTAGTTTACTTCCATTTGAATTCATGTATATTAATAAGCTATGCCTACTTGATATTTACCTTTGCAAACTGATATTTATTTAAGGTTATGTAGGAAAAATTAGACTGTTTCTATTCTTTATTTGCACAATTGTAATTTTGAAATGATTGAACCATATCTAAATAGGCTACTATTTAATTTTCACTATTTATTAGCAATGTTAGCAAGTGAAAGCATATCACAAAGATATCAAATGAAGGGGGAGCTCATGTCCTTTTCTTTAGATTGTCTTATCCACAGTGCATATTTCTTTGGTACATGTCCTGAATACATTTATAAAAGTAACATAAAATAAATGCAATTTTTTAAGCAAAAGAAAGTCTGTGTACTTCTTACTAAAAACGTTTCTATAGTTATGGCAAAGCAAAATACAGTCCTTTCCTTTTCTAAACACTGACTTGTGATCATATGATTCTCTTGTCTAATTATAATCAAGACATTGTTATCATTCAATAATAATTTAAACCAAATATTTCATTCTTTAAATTTAACAAATAAATGGTTCATTTCATCCAGATTTACTTAAAACAATAAATATTTTTTTTATTAAATAGATTACTTTTAATTGCAATAAATATTTTTTATCAAATAGATTACCTTTAATTGTTTTATTTATTTAGCTATTTATATACTACAAGGTAACTGTAGATGGCAACATGTGTATATCACATATTCTCACTTTTAATAAAAAATAAAGAAAACAATCCAAAACAATTAACAAAAGATCATCATGACCAGCCAAACATTTTATAACAACTCATAGTTAATTAAAACTAAACCACCACAACAATAACATCAATAATTATGTGCAATTATGTATCTTGTACTTCTTTCTTTAAACAAACTAGAATTAACAAGATAAATATCCTACAATAATTATATTCAATAGTACCATTACATTTCATCCTAAATGGATATTTGAAAAATAAGTCTATAGTATTATATAGATCACATAAATTCTGACCAATAAAATCAACTCTCTTGTTTCTGATAAATATTGATTCTTTATACCAAACAAAACCATGAATATAGTCATCACAAATTGGAAAATTAAGTTATCTTAAATAATCTTTATTTACTTTTACTCCCTTAGCTTTCCATTTTAGTCCACAAAATACTTCTTGAAAAACTGCTGAATCAGTTCTATACAAAATTTTTATCAAGATAATTATATTTTGCCTATAGAAAACTTTGAATTTTAACCAACTAAAAGAATGGGCTGCATTTAAAAGTGGTTTTAGTACAGAGGGTTATATCCAAATATTGACAGAAATCATAGAAAGGATCAATGAATGTAAGTTGCCATTATGTTTTGGATTTGTAGATTATGAAAAAAATACATATTAAATATTTTTTATTTATTAATAAAAATATCATTGAAATATATGAAATTATATTTGAAATTATTTTTTCAACTTTTAAAATAAATAAAAATATATCTTTTAACTTTCTAAACAAAAAACTTCTATTGGAATGGACATTGACTAACTTGAAGAAAAGTTATTTTTATTTTCTGTTTGCACGTGCCATTTAAGTATAAAAATGAAAACTAAAACGTAGATTAATTTTTTTTTAAAAAAACTATTAACATGAGAAAAATGGAGAGATTAATTAAATAATACCAGGTGAAATTCAGAATTATTGTTAACAAAACAAATGCATATATGCTGTTATGGTCCAGAACTGGTATGCTTGGAAACGATTAAAGCTTCAGGGTTACAATGCCCTTTACTATTATAACTTTAATGATAGTAATCAATGGCCCCTCAGTTCAGCAGTATTATTAAATTTATATATTGGTAATATATAATTACATATGCAAACTTATTATATATACTATCCATGATATTTCTCTGGACTAGATATCTATGTTTATTTATGCATTAAGATATTCAAGGGATACTTGGGCTCATGATATCTTAAACTTTAATCAACATCTTATTTATTAACTACTCTATGTTTATATAGATCTAGGTTCATGTGGAATCACTTCTGAATATAATTATTTGGGGCTTTCATTATTAATTAAATACAATTGTAATTATACTTTGATTGCAAATTTATGTTTAGCTAATATAAAAAAAATCTTAACATTTACTCCATGTATTTTTGTGTCATAAGTTGTGATTTAGTTTTTTCATATACTTATGTCATGAATATTTACTGACTGTCCTTTTAATTTTTTATCACCATTCTGTGCACCATGCAAATGCAAATATTAATAATCTATGTAATGTGTATTTAATAAGTTTGCATTGATATGTTCTGTGTTTTGCCTTCATACTTTGAGTATAAGCAGTAATAATTTCAAAAAAAGAAAAGAAAAGAATGTATTTATAGTATGATCCTTCATTTTATTCTCTCTTTTTTTTTTTACTTGATTTACAGCGTCAAATGATAATTAAACAATTAAATGGTTATACAACCTGTTTATTACTATATGAACAAAATTATAATGATATGTTTTATATGTTATTGATACATAAATATAGATTTAAGTAATATAAAAATAAAAACAAAACAATTATTAATAGTCAAACAAATACAATGTGGATGAATAGTAAATATTCTTTATTAGAATTGTGTAGACAGCGATTATTTGTGATCTCTTTAATTTTACACTCGAAATTAACTTGCTAATGATCAGGAACTGGACTGGCAGTTTAGTTAATTGTGGTTAAATAATCTGTTTCATAGCTTTGCTCTAGTATTCATTTGATAGAGTATTGTTTAATTTGTTCTTCAAAGACTTTTGATAATGAAATAGTAAAATTACATTTTATTTAATTTTAGACTCCATTGACTTAATCCTTTTTAATATTTTGAGTATGTATGTACGATTTGAATCTTAATATTTAATTCTTAGAAGATGGATAATTTATTTTCAGATAACTGGTGGATTAATATATTGTCATATGACATTTTAGTTTGATTGACAGACACTGATGAAAGATTGAATTTTGTTCTATAGCAGGAAAGGAAATCTTATCTTAACTGTGTGTATTATTTAATTTAAATTATTTAAGAAATAAATATATCGAGATTATTTATTTTCAAATAATTGATTCAAAGTATAATTCTTTAATATATTTCTTAATTCGAACTGGATTTGATTTTTAATTATTCCTTGTGTTTTTTTTTCTTTCTTTAATTTTTTTTTTTTTTTTTAGCAAAATCAATACTAATTCTTTAAATTGTAAATATTAATTTAAAATTAAGCATATGTCATTATTGAATTATTTAAATTAGTTGACGAGTATTTTCTAAGAATATTTAAGAAAGCTCACACTTAAAAAAAATTTTTTTTAAAGAAAAATTAATGATCTGTCATTCACATAAAAATTGAAAGTTTTATTTTAATTTATCTTACATAATTCTTCATTCTTGATAGCTAGTAAATAGATGGTCATTAATTTTTGTTTGATCTCTTTGATTTTTTCTTTTAAAATAAAACAATTGCTAATGAAGTCTTCAGAAATTCATTGTTGAGAATCATAAGAAAAACTTGGAATCTGCATTTGATTATATATATAAAAAATAACAAAATACATTACAGACAAAATTACTCTGTGTAAAACTGCTATCTTTTATATTTCAGTCAGAGGTCCAGTTTTTATTAGAAAAAATATAGTAATATAGCAGTGCTCAAAAATTACAAGTCATTTGCAAAATACTTGACAAAAAATTCCTATTACCAACCAATAGCAAATTTATTTTAGTGTACATTAAAAAAACTGCATTATTTTCTAACCAAACTACAAAAAGGACTTTAAACTTAATTTTAAAATGTACACAATGTATATATATGTTTGTATAAATAAACAAATGTGTGTATATATACAAAAATTATTCTGTACTCATATTAAAATTTGTATAAAAACTAAATGAAATACTTAGATGTAGGAATTAAATAAAATAATACAAACTAAAATAAATATATATATATTAACAATAATTAAATGTTAATTTTAAAAAGTCCTGTATATCCAAAGTATTATATATATTGTAATGGTCAAATATGTACATTCACATAACAAAATCTAGAACTCTGATAAATCATCCTAAGGCCAACCAGTTTTATGGTGGTGGAAGCCATGACTCTGGCCCAACCCTAGTTCCTCTACCATTGCTCAGAGATTTACTACCTTGCGGATGACACAGTTGAGACCACAACAGCATTTCCATTCTTCACGGGCCGGCAGTAGCGCAACAGTAGAACAAAAGACTGTGTATTCGAGCATTTTAGCGAGTATACGTATATATAGACATCATGTGGCTAGGATATTAATAAATTAAACAATAACTAAATATCAATAACTAATTATAAATAATTATTAAAGTAAGAAATGATTTGAATCGATGAGCAAGATTAAGACGTACATCCAATTTAAGTTTAAATTCAATTTAATAAAAGTTTAGTTTGAAATAATAAATAAACAAACAATGTTATATTGATTAACTGGTTGTATTCATAAGCAGGTGATTAAGGATATTTACAGTATAATGGGATTCACATGCAAGTGATGGGTTTTGGACATAATTTTCCATGACTGAGTTTACATGGTTTGGTTTACATATATAGTGTATAGATAAAATCACTCGCAGTTGATTATGAACTTCAGATTACTAAGTATGCACTTCCGGTTTATATATAGCATTAAATCACACACAGGTGATTGTGATTTCTAAGTTACAAATTAATTTATTTAGCTATATATATATTAATATATCACTCGCAGGTGATGAAATTATAATACATTTTGATTCATGTTTTCATGAACTATAATATTATTTTACAACTAAATGAATTTGCTCATGGTTGTCTATGCCTAGTTTATGCTATTTAATTGAGTATAGATCTGCTTTAATAATTAGTGGAAGTGATAATAATGAAATATAAAGAACATAGTATTTAATATAAGCATGAATAACTAATGTATTCTCTATATAGATAATTTACCTATCAACCTGGATTCAGATTCAGATCAATGCTGAAATAATAATAATAAGGGTGGGATGAACTGATTATGGGTAGCCAGAGTTCAGATACATTTGCATATATAAAATATATAACTTTGGGTCCCTGTGTCTCATATATGTGCCTTTTCCATGGAATTTTTACCATGTAACGGTTCCCTTCAACCGATCTCATTGCTGTGATAAAGGAGGCCTTTTTAGTCCGGCAGATTGAGCAATTTATTTGAAGTGAGAGTCTTACGCTCTGGATGAGTCTCATGCTCCATTAATAAGAATGCAGAATGGGTTGGCATGTACCAATAACCATCTAAGGAAGATAATTGCCCGAACTAAATGTACTAGTGTAGCCCTAACATGTATGCCCAGTAAAGAAATACAGCAACAAGTGAGTTACGCCGTAGCATTTCAAAAGGACATATACGCACTGCTGACAACATAATCATATACAAAAAAAATTAAGATGCTCATTCTGGTTTTCTTCATGAAACTACTCAGCATCAGTTTATATAGTAGTATTTTTAATTATACTATCTAAGACAATTTATGAATCCAGTTATAAGACCATCTATATAGGCTTTTTATTGATTTAAGGGGGACTACAGCATAATAATGGGGAAATTATAAGATAAAATTATAGATTTATGCTGCATTTCATCATCCAACTAGATATCACTTAAATGTCATATTTTAAAGCAAATCTGACCAATAAATTTATAGTTATATCTTACTCAAAAGATTTTATTAATTTCAAAATGGGGTTTTTTTAGTTTGTGCATTAATCTATTCAATATTACACATACATAGGTGAGAACCTAGATTTCCTTCTCACTAATGACTTAATTATGAATAAAACCCGGTTTTGGAAACATATAGCACAAACAATAAAATAAGTAAAAGTTTATAAGATTAGGCATAGATTTAGGAAATGCAATATATATATATATGATTTCACGCAAGTGAAATCTGAAATTTAATTTTAGCATATTTAAATGTTTCAGTAACGCTATTTGATATCTGACCGATTTACCCTATAAGCTATAAGTTGTTTATAATTAACGAACGCAAACATTATCATTAACTTAAATTATATAACAATTGGGAATTTTGATTATTACTCTATAATAGATTATTTAACAAAGTTACTAAACATTGAATATGAATGATTTTAAACAATTAAATTAATTACTTAAAACTAAATCAATCAGACATAAGTAAACCAAGACATAATAAATTAAATGTTTTTATCAAATTAATATGCAACTCAAAATATAGGTAGGGAAACAAATTAAATTTGGAAATACTCGGAAAATAAATTTAGAAAACTTATGAAATTAATTTAGTAAAACTTAGGAAACAATTTAGGCAAACTGTGGAAATAATTCAGAAAACCTCGGAAACAATTCAGGAAAACTTATTGCATAATTCAGGCAAGATTTTGAATAAAATTAAGGAAAATAAAATACATTTAGAACAAGTTTAGTTACATTATTTTTACAATTATTATGGCCATTACTTTAAAATTAGCTAGCATTTTAGATAGGAGTTTAACTAAAGATGTAATATTTGAAGGAATGATTACCATAATTTTCTCATCTCTGCTGGCTGGTTATCTTTGGTCTTTAGGACATCTTTAGGTGTTTACGGCTGTTTTTCCATCTCCTTCAGCATATGGTAGCGTCTCATCAGGTGGAAAGACAAGATTTTGGGCCTATTAACCCAACATGCTGATTATTAAATCTCTTCAATACTTTATTAAAGTTATCAATCTCAATGTGAGTGCCGAATGCCTTCTAAAATGGCTGCTGTAGCTTATATATTGCTACCCCCTTCTCTTTCATTATATTATTTTCTTAGATAAGTTTTCCTAGCTTGTTTGCTTATTTCAAACAATCGTGGGGGCCTGCTGTGTCAACTTTTAATTAGGTAAAAAAAACCTGAGTGATATGCGTAATTTATTCAATCTTTTATTTTAATTTCAATCTTAATTCTAAATATAAATTTGGTCAATCTTATATCGGGGAAGTTTAATTCTTCTGGCGCCGCTTAGGCTAGAAAAACAAATCTAACATTTGTGAAAAACATTTTGTTATATTTGTAACTCGACCATTTTAATTTACTAATATATGCAGAATTATGAAATTTCAAATATAACTAACTTAATAAATATTTAAAATTAACGAAATCTTAATGTTTTAAATCCTATTAACATTAATTTTCTAGCATATATATAGTCCAGAGTTACACATACAACTCGTTTTTCATTTATTTATTATTAAAATATATACATGTGTGTATTTTAGAGATTTATAAATATTAATACAATTTTCTCTCTATGTAGAGATATACGCACACATACATGATTACATTTGTTTAAATTTAAATTTAGGCGGGTTTTTATAGTAATATTAGTGAGATATACAAGAGTTTGGTGGCATTTATATATAATAGAATACTACTATAGTATATAGTAGGCAAAACAGTTTGATTGTACAAGCTGACTGTTTCAATATATATATATAAACATTACAAGCATAAAGCTAAACTAGTCATTATATAATCAAAACTACCCCAAATCCAAAATTCAACCAGACCAGCATAAAAATAATATTAAAACACTACCAAAGGTTTCACTGCTACAAGCAGACTTTTCAAGTGTAAAGAACTACAAAAACTACACAATATATATAATATTAAACCTTACCCACAAATCCATTCACTTCCCATCCACCCTTAATATTAAAAGAACTCTTAAATAAATTAATTGCTTCAGAATAATAAATTTTCAATAATAAAGATTCTTTAATTCTTCTTTTGATTTCATTTCTCTCAAAGAAGACAACCTTAATTTCATCAAAATCAATAGTGTGACCTGTATCTTTTTCATGGATATACAAAGCAGAACTAAGATATTTATTTCTAACCCTACTTTTATGTACCTTTACTCTTTCATTTAAACTCAAATTACTCTGACCTATGTAAACCTTCTTACAAAATAAACAAGGGATAAAATATACTACATCAGGAATAGTCTTTCTATCAAAAATTTCTTTCGTATTATTTAATAAATTATTCAATGTAACACCCCTTTTCCAAGCAATTTTCTTATTTCCAAACAATTTACTATTTCTACATACAATTTTATAAGAAGACAATTTAAATGGCAAAAAAATAAAATCATATTTTTCTTTAACCTTTACATCCTTACAAATATTACTATTAAATAAAATACTTTTAACAAATTTATCAGAGTAACCAATCCTCAAGTAATCTTTATAAAATTGATATTTCTGAAACAAAGCTACCCCACTAGAATTATTTAATTTATTATTCCTATGACAATAATTCCTTAAAGCAGCTACTTTATGAGATACAGACTGATCCTTAAAGCAGCTACTTTATGAGATACAGACTGATAGCTATCAGTCTGTATCTTATAAAGTAGCTGATTTAAGGAATTATTGTCATAGGAATAATAAATTAAATAATTCTAGTGGGGTAGCTTTGTTTCAGAAATATCAATTTTATAAAGATTACTTGAGGATTGATTACTCTGATAAATTTGTTAAAAGTATTTTATTTAATAGTAATATTTGTAAGGATGTAAAGTCTAAAAAAAAATATGATTTTATTTTTTTGCCATTTAAATTGACTTCTTATAAAATTGTATGTAGAAATAGTAAATTGTTTGGAAATAAGAAAATTGCTTGGAAAAGGGGTGTTACATTGAATAATTTATTAAATAATATGAAAGAAATTTTTGATAGAAAGACTATTCCTGATGTAGTATATTTTATCCCTATTTGTAAGAAGGTTTACATAGGTCAGAGTAGTTTGAGTTTAAATGAAAGAGTAAAGGTACATAAAAGTAGGGTTAGAAATAAATATCTTAGTTCTGCTTTGTATATCCGTGAAAAAGATACAGGCCACACTATTGATTTTGATAAAGCTAAGGTTGTCTTCTTTGAGAGAAATGAAATCAAAAGAAGAATTAAAGAATCTTTATTATTGAAAATTTATTATTCTGAAGCAATTAATTTATTTAAGAGTTCTTTTAATATTAAGGGTGGATGGGAAGTGAATGGATTTGTGGGTAAGGTTTAATATTATATATATATATTGTGTAGTTTTTGTAGTTCTTTACACTTGAAAAGTCTGCTTGTAGCAGTGAAATCTTTGGTAGTGTTTTAATATTATTTTTATGCTGGTCTGGTTGAATTTTGGATTTGGGGTAGTTTTGATTATATATATGTAATATACAAATCAATATATATATATATCAAAATACAGTACAATTTATATAAATTATATTCTTTTAGAAGTACTTTCAACTATACACTTTGTAGTCTTTATCAACTATATAACTATTGAACATTATATAGTTGATAAGGACTACAAAGTGTATAGTCGAAAGTACTTCTAAAAGAATATAATTTATATAAATTGTACTGTATTTTGATATATATATTGATTTGTATATTACATATATTGTGAAACGAATACAGATATCAAACTTTATTTATTATATATATATATAAATAATAAAAGAGTGCATTAGGAAACTAGGTACTTTAAGATGTCATAGTACCTATGTTTAAGTTCATTCCATGTGGGTATAAGGTCTTGAATTTAAAAATAAAAAAACTTTTGTTTTTTTCTCTTGTGGAAGAAAAATCATTATCTTATAAATTAAAATATTTTGATACTGGTCTGTCTTCATTTATATGCAAAATGTCAAATCTATGGTTAGTTATTCTAATATGTTGATTGATTGCTGATTCACCTGCATAATAATTTAAACATCTATTACACTCTATTAAGTATATTAAATTTACACTTTTACAATTGATATAGTTAGGGCTATACAATTTAAAATTATTACTAGAGCTTTGGACCATTTTTGTCACAATAATATATTTGCACATAAGACATCTTTTATAACTATATGGAAAACAATATTTTTCTGATACAGAATTTAATCAAACTTATTTTAACAAGTATATCCTCTGTCTTCGATATACAATCTTAGATGGATTGGAAAAGATAGATTTTAAATAATATGTTGAAATGTTTTTCCAATATATGGTTAACATTATATAAGATGCTATTAGAAGTAAGAAACAATGGTGGAATAATGAACTGTTTCATATTCTTTTGGGTAAAAGAAGTTTCTTTCATTCACTGAAGACTTTATTACCATATTATCCAACAGACTTGTAGGATATCTCATATTCATGAATCTATCATATAAATATCTTACTATTAAATCATTTATGCTTTTTATTACTGTTTTACAATGTTTTTATCCCAACCCTCTATGACAATTTCAATTACCCCAGCAATCTTCTTCAGAACTTTTTGGATATATAAATAGAAATTTTGAAGAAGATTGCTGGAACAATCAAAACTATCATAGGGAGTTTGAATAAAAGCATTGTAAAGCAGTAATAAAGAGCATGAATGATTTAATATTATATGGATTTGGCAGTGCAGTATGAAAGATAAAGTTATAATACTTCATAAAGATATCTTATTATTTTGTTGAAGAAATTTCTCAATACTACAAATTCTTCTAATTCTTAAAAATCAATAATAAGAGATATTAATCTTTAAGTGCTTGTATAGTTACTATAAAAATTAAAATAACAATGGCTGCCAATCAGTTTGCTATATGCAGTAGTAGTAAAGAATTTTATTAGTTAAATAATTTAACATCAAGAAAAACAACAATTGTTTTCAAAAAATTCATTGTAAAATTTATATTTTTATTAAAATTTTTTATGTCAGTTAAGAATCTATGAAGTTCAACTTTATTATGTGACCATGACATGAAAATATCATTTATACATCTACTAAAAATGAGTTTTCAGCTTAGCATTTTTAGATATAGAGGATTCTAGCTGTGCCATAAAATTTTTTGCGTAACTTGATGCCATTTTTGTTCCCATTGCAGTATCTTGTTTCTGTAAATAATATTTAGAATTGAAACTGAAAAAATTATTATTTAAAATTTAATATAGTATTTCAGTCATAGTTGTAATGCAATAGTAATCATATTTTCTATTTTGTAATTTTTGAAAACCACCATTTTAGTGTATTTCTTTCTGATTAAAACCTAGTCCTCTGATCATAATATAAAGATATCAATTTTACTCACTAGTAATTTTGTTTATATTTTATTATATACATATTCTTTAGTTAGTCTTCATATATATATATAGCAGAGGCCAACTTGGGCCATATCAGACATTACAAGCTTATTTAATTAAAGTAAATTTAGAATGGGAAATGATAATTATTTTTCTCATGTTTTTTTATATAACAAGCATTAACTTATTTAAAAGTTTTCTATTCCTTAAATGGTAATATGAGGACTCCAAACATTTTTTTTAAAAATAAAAATATGAATATTTATAATTTGTTAAGAATAATGTAGAGAGAAAGAAAAAGTATAAAAAATAATAAACAAATAATTTTTTTTCTCTCTTTAGTAATTTAATGATAAATTTTAGCTACTACTACTACTACTACTACTTCTTCTTTTTTTTTTCTTCTTCTTCTTCAACTGCATCAATTGTTCAAAAATTCCCAGTAATATGATCACCATTACAAGTAATCCCTACTGATAGACCTTCCTATCTATCAGCTTCATTTCTCACCACACTTTACCAATCAACCCTATCAATATCCAACTGATCAACATTTCCCATGACTAATAAATACACATACTGGCAAACATATTCTATACTATATCCAGAAGACAACAAAGATTTTCCTTCTCCCATACTTGATATCAATAGCTTCCAGCTACTCCACTCCTTCAAAAGATGTTCCCTGGAGCCTAAATTTTTTGATTTCTTACTTTGTCTTAACCTACATTGCATTGCTGGCATCTCATTTTCTCCAGTATCACCATCTATATAAAAATATTTCATATATATATATATATGTGTGTGTGTACGTGAACCTACATGTTATCTGTGTGTGAGAGAAAAAAATAAAATATATAAATATTGATAAAGAGATAAATATATTAGAAAACAGAAGTTGCTTTAGATAAATAATTAGTTATATTGCAGGCCAATTTATCACAGTCTTCTGAATATTTGTGTATATTTTGTACTTTTTAGGTGCTTTTCTAATCCCTTATGCATTAATGTTAGTATTTGGAGCAATACCTTTATTTTATATGGAGCTGATTCTGGGACAGTCAAACAGATCAGGGCCAATCACTGTCTGGAAAATTTCACCTATTTTTAAAGGTAAGAATTATTTATATTAATTTTAATACACACATGCACTTACACATAAAATATTAAATTCCATTTCATCAGTAAGAATTGTTACAATCAGTAATGAGCTAGTGCTACACACATATTTTTTATTAAGTTATTTTTAAATGTGAAAAAAGAAATGCGAATATGATACGGTTAAAATAAAAAGAAATTATTTTGTTTTAAATACATTTTAACATAAAAGTTTTTATATATAAATTGACATTTTTTTGTTGAATTATATTAAAATAGAGATTAGAGTGGAATTTTAAAAGCTTTTCTTAGAAAAGTTTTCTTTTATTTCTAATTCTGGGAAATGAAAAGAGGAAAAAAAAAGAAATATCGATTTTTTTTGTTCTAATTAGTTCTATTGTTGAAACTTTAATTAGTGAAGGTATTTTGTTATCTATTGTGCTCACCAATTTGGAATGTTGCTATGAGATTAAAGGGGTGGATATAGACTTTGAAAGATTAAAAAAAGACTATAAATTACAGGATTATGTTTTTTTAAAAAAGTATTAATATTTTGACTGCCAATCGTGACCAATTGCCTGAGTTCAATTCAGTATGAGCTTATCCAAAACTGCAAAAGCTAATAAAATATAAAATAATATTTTAGAAAGTGCCGAGAATATGTTGAGTCGCTAATAGACCACAGAACTTTCCCCATTGGAAACATCTCCGCTAAACACCACCAGGAACTGCCATGGAAACAATGAGCCAAGAAAAGAGTACTTGTAGAGCTAGCCAAGTGCATAAGATGAATGGAAATAACAGACCATCTTTGAATGAAGGAAACCTCATTACCACAGAAGGAACCAATACACTGATTGATCAGGGTAAATAGCAGGATTCTTGATTATATATAAACTATAATAATGCAGTAGAGTGGTGAAATGCCTTCACTACACCCTCAGTAAAACAAAAAAAGTTTCAATAATAGAAGGGGATGTATTAAATTTTTTGATTATTTTATGTTAATGCTAATATTTTATTATGTTTGCTTTTCTTAATTCATCTTACAGTAAAGATATATAGACAGAAATAATAATTATACCCTTGTGTTAAGATCAATAAAAAAGAAATTGGAAAGAGTAGCATTTTCAAAATTGGGTTTAACATTTTCAGTAGAGGGTTTGAATGTGTAATTAAACACATTCTTATAGTAAGCTGCCTTTAAGTACATTCCTTGATTTTAGTCCTGTGAGTATTAAGAATTGTCAATATACTTGTACTAAGTGTAGGCATGTGTTCCTTTGAGAATGATTCATTAAACCAGCAATAAAATTGATACAATGAGAAGTTAAAGGGTTGAAATGGGAATAAGAAGTGTGAAGGAAGAAAAACTTGGGTATAATTATAATAGTTATATGAATAAACAAATCATAATTCAAAAATAAAACTGTTTTAATTCTGTTATTTAAATTCTAAGTCTTCTTTCATTTTCTTGTTAGTCTGATCATGTCCTATATATATTATATTTTTAAAGTTACCATTCATATATAAATAAAAATACCACAATTGTTGAGTGTATCTCACAGTCTGGTTCTAGGTTATTCCTAGTGGCACCCTTGTTTGGTGATTTTGAGGTGTAATTTTGGAGATAAGGAGTACTAAAATTTGATCATGATGAAATGTCATGGCACAAAGATGATTAGCCAGAAAAATTAAAAGAAAATGGCACCCAACATGTGGTGACATTTTCTTTCTT
The DNA here is from genome assembly GCA_028023455.1 of Epiperipatus broadwayi. Classification (NCBI taxonomy): domain Eukaryota; kingdom Metazoa; phylum Onychophora; class Udeonychophora; order Euonychophora; family Peripatidae; genus Epiperipatus; species Epiperipatus broadwayi. The sequence goes on along the minus strand of JAQFVV010000191.1, from coordinate 1,100,492 downwards.
TTTATTTTGCCCATATCCTCTGTGCCAAAACATTTTGTCATGATCAAAAATTTTCAAAGATTACAAAATATAATGGCCATTTAAGGGTGCCACCAAGCATTTCAGCCTGGTCTGTATTACAACAATTTCCATAATCATGGTTAATTATTTGTTTTCAAATGGCAATCACCAAATGTAATCTCTAAAATAATTTTATTTTATCAAAGTAAAATTTTATATAATATTTAACTAGTTATAATAAAAAAAATAAGACCAACACTTGACCAATATTGAAACATTTATTATATCTTTTTCCTATTTACTTTTTATTCCCTTCCCTTACATTTATTTAATCAAGCCATCCCAATTTATTCCTTACTAATTCAGATTTAACACATCATTCTTGAAGGAACATGCACTGTCACTTTATTAAATGCATAAAATTTTATCAATAATTATGATAAATACATAATAAATACATACTATGAGTAAACTCAAGGGTGATTTACTATAAGAGCATAATGTTAAATTCTATATCTATTTCCTTAGATCAAGTATACACTTTTTTCTTTTATATTCATATATACATTATCAGAATAACAATGGTAGGAAATAAAGGTAAGTTTAATTAATGAAATATAAAATAAATAAAAAACAATATAATGTGAATTAATTTAAATTAACGAAATAAATGTAATTAACGAATCTATAAAAAACCCACTTTTCTATTGTTGAAACTTATATATATTCTTGAAGCAGAGGTTTTTCCAAAGTATGCCATTATACATAATACATATATTATTATGCAAATATTTCTTGTAATAAAAAGAAAAGTCTAGTTACCCTGATTGATCAGTGTATTGGTCCTGTGGGTGAAATATTTCATTTTATGCTTGTTGTTTTCTCCGGAATTTCCATTTTAGGCTGTTTTCCTCAGTTAGCTCTCAATGTCCATGCAATGTCAGCATTTCCAATGGCAGTTCCAGGTGGTAATAGAAAGAGAGGTTCCCAAAGGGAAAAATTCTGTTACCTCTAGCCACTCAACATTTTCTCTCTCTTTATTTAATTGCATATTTTTTTGAAGAGTCTGGGCCAAATTAAAAACAATTTATCAGATACTGAACCTTGGTAAAATTCTAATTAATCCTAAAACAAAAGGCAAATCTGTAATTTATAATTTTTTTTCAAAGTGTGAGTTCACACCTTTCATGTCCATTTTTTTATATTTTTTTATAATCTTGTGGAAACATCTTTTCCCCCCCCCCCCCCTCCCCCCCCCCTCCCCTTTCCCCCCCCCCCCCCCCCCAACCCAAATAAAAAATAAAAAAAAAAATTTAAAAAAAAAAAAAAAAAAAAAACCACCCTCAATTCCCCCATTTCCCCACATCCTCCCCAACCCCCCCATTTAAACCAACCCCCAAAAGTTAAACCACCACCCACCCACATTCTCCCCCCATTTTAACAACATTTTTAAAATTATTTAACATTCATTCATAAACTTCCCCATTACAAAAAAATCCCTATTTATTACTAATAAAATTTTTTGTTGAAATAACATTCAATTGATCACTGTAATAGATAATATAAAAATACCTCCACTTTTTTTAAAAGTTTCAACAATAGAGTTAATTGCAAAAAAAATCTATATTTTCTTTCCCCTTCTATCTTTAAGAATTCCTAAGGATTAGAAACAAATTAAAAGACAAGCTTATATATATATAACCTTGCAAGATCTTTTTTTTTGTTATCTAGATTTAATCTATCTCAAAAAACTCCATTTTAAAATAAGTGTTATTATTTATTTTTAATATAAAAACAAGTTTTATCATAAAATAATATATATGTGATTATAATATATATATATGCGTATATATGTATGAATATGAACTGGTAGAAAAATATCAGCTCAGTAATGAATTTTTCCAAAAATGTATTGATCATTTTGATTATACTTCATTTTCTTAAAAAAGCAAATATGGATAATGCTTTTGAGTACTAATATATAAGTCATTAAATAGATTGTTTTGTTTTCTTTAATGTTTTATTTCATGGAAGCAATAATAAATGTTGGTATATTTGCACTTAAAACATGATATGGTATTAACACAATTGATAACAACATTTTAAATCATTGCCCTGGATAATTTAATGTTGTGATAGAATGACAGATCTCTATAGCTTAAGATCCATGGACTACAGCTTCATCTGTTATTTTCAGAGCTCAATTTTTTATGAGCTCCAAAGCATTGGTTATTTATTTGCTTTTTCAATTTTTTCTTTTCTTTAAAATTTGTCCAGGAATCATAATAAACCATCAAACATCACATGATCACCATTTTTTATGCTTACACAAGCTATTTATCACAGAGGCAAAACTCTTCATACAATAGCACCTTTCTGTACAAGCCAAAGTAATCAATAGATACAGTATGGTTTGTGCATAAAATTCCTATCTAGTGTCTACTCATCCAATATCCCCAGATTGGTTTCTAGCTTGTGGCTTTCATCAGTGAGGAGCCTTGAATGATTAGGTACTAGATAGGGATTTTATGCACAAATCTTCCTGCATCCATTGATTACTCTGGCTTGCTCTGACTAGTGCTACTGTATGGAGAGTTTTACCTCTGTGATAAATCATTAATACAATTATAAATTTACAGTCAATCTATAATTTATTTTAAATATTTAAGAAAAAGTAGTCAGAGAGAAAGACAGATAGATAGACAGACAGATAGATAAATAGATAGATAGATAGAGAGAGATAAATAGATAGATAGATAGATAGATAGATAGATAGATAGATAGATAGATAGATAGATAGATAGATAGATAGATAGATAGATAGATAGATAGATAGATAGATAGATAGATAGATAGATAGATAGATAGATAGATAAAATATACAGATTGATAAATAAGTGGATGGATAAGTAGATAAATAAGTGGATGGATAAGTAGATAGGGTTTTATTACCAAACACACACACACACACATATATGATTTAGCAAATGGTGAAATTCAACAAATAGTTTAATTTCTCAATAGTCATGGACATAAAAATAAATCAGAATCTTTTGCATTTGAGGATTCACCTTAGAACTATCCCACTACATGTTAATAAATGTATTTGTTTCAGTTTGTGTAATTTATATGCATATTTATATTTGTCGATATTTTTATTGATCACGATCACTGATATATGAACAGTTATTTTTGACAAATAGAACCTGTCTTAATTAATCTGCACTTAGTCATAGACTGAATGTCATTTTTTAATGCTAGTATGAAATAGGATTGTGGTTAACTGACTTTAATAAAAATCACCTTTATTATTCAATACTAATAATGGAAACTTCTTGGAAAGCACAAAGATAATTATTAAGATTATTTATTTAAAGTTAAAACTTAGTAAAATGTAAATCAGAAAATCCCATTATTTTTTCAATCGTTAAAATCTTAAATTTAATTTCTATTACTGTAATGTTATATTCTAGATGATTGGCCAGCAATTGTTATACTATCTAGGGGACTAAACGAAATTAAAAATTAAATTCGATGAGACGAATATACTATTTGTTTTATTTAGAATAAAATTAAAATAAATTATTGGGTTTTTTTTTTTACTTTCTATTGTTAGAGCACTTATCTTTATAGCATATCTACTTTTAACAAGTAATAAAGCAAGTCATATATAACGTGACATTACCCTTATAAGCTTGTAGTTACAAAAATGCAAAATTAAGTAGCTAACAAGTTTTTCTTGGTATAATTGCTGAGAGATTCTTGACTTCGTTTAAGGAGTAGCTATAGTACATCACATCACATCTTAATTAATAAGTGCAGAATCTATCAAAACAGTTAAAACTTATTTATATATTAACAATTTTTCTAATTAGCTTTTACTGATTTTTTTCTTTTAAAAAATATTAAAATAATAAAATATTAATAATGTTAATTGTATTTCTGTTATTAATAATAAAATAAAGAACTACGAGCTAAATGGAGAGGGAGGAAATACATTAATAAACAATAAAGAAAAACAATAAATATTTTATCACATTTTAACATTTGTTTTTTGTTTTTTACTATTTTAAAATGTAATGGCCATTTTATATTAAATTAACGCAAACAAAACCTATTGAGTAATAAAAGTTGCAATAATATAAATTAAACAAATATAGCAAAGTGTTTTAAATATCTAAACATCACAAGATCACCATTTCTTATGCTTGCTCATAACTGTTATTAAAACAGGCAAAACTCTCCATACAATAGTGCCACTCAATGCAAACCAGAGTAATCAATGGATGCCAGAAGGCTTATGTATAAAATCCCTATCTAGTTTCTATTCACTGATAAAAGCCACAAGCTAGAAAATAGTCTGGGGATATTGGATGAGTGGGCAATAGATAGGGATTTTATGCATAAATCTTCTGGCATCCATTGATTACTCTGGCTTTTGCCTGTTTTAAATGCCAAAGAACTACAGCTCTCAGAAAGACTAATATGCTGTTATTTATTATGTAGTCAAATAATTATCACCATTATGATAGTCATATCAATAAAAAATATAGCAGCATGTATTTGGAAAGTTGAGTTAGAAAACAAATTATGTCATGTTATGTAGATGTCAGTCTTTTCTGTTAATCCTGTAATTCAGGTTGTCCAACCTTAAGAAAAATGAGGGTTACATCAAAAAAGATATTCTCGAGGGTCACATCCAGAATAGATATACATTAAATTATTTGGAGAGTTCCATCATTAGTTAGATTTAGAAATGCATCAAAATTTCATAAAATCATAGTATAGTACTTAAAAAAGTTTCTGTTTAGACAATAGACAAAATGTGATAATTATTACATTTTAATGAGAACATTGCAGTAGTCCAGCTTCATTTAATAGAGTACCCACATCAATATTGATGTTTGTAGTGCTAGTGACAGTAAATTTGAAAGAAGTGTTTCTGTGTAGATATATATAACATCTATACTTTAATTTAATTACTTTCAATGTTGATCAAAAGATTTTTTTCAAAGATATGTGCTTTCAGCATTGAGACATCTTGAGTCCAAAGTTCCTAAATTTCAGGCATCTCTTGATAGTAATTTTAAAAAAATCTTTTTCTTTTTCACTTTAACAAGTATAAAAGATCTGATTGCAAATCACACAATTCCAGCTAAATATCAGATCTTGCATTTTTAATGTTGGCAATCAGGGTTTGAATAAAAATTATATCTTCTTCAATTTCTATAGAATCATGATTGATTCTCAAAATCCTCAATGATTTCTTCAATATATTTATTTTTGTCCATTATGAATGTAAATATCTATTAGAAAAAAAATATTCACACACATGCATTCATTCTGCTTTAAGAAAACTGAACTGATATTTCAATTAAGAGCTATCAGGCAACTGAGAAAAAAGATCATGGTGTTTCTTGATCTTAAAACTCACAAGTAAAAAGTCAATAAACTCATCATACTGGCCAATGTGTGTTAGTGAGCAGCTCATCCATGTTCATATACTATATGAATGCTCACATAATAATAACAATTGCAACAATAAGAACATATGGAGTGGACTTTAGGAATTTAACCTGCTTGGCTCTTTTAAGGTCTCCAGAAGAATCAAATGGTCTCCTTTCATTAACAACAAATTCCTTTTTACATCTATATATATGTATATAAAACCTATAGACATATACCACACAATCACACACATGTGTATATGAAACAAATGAAAGTAACCAAAACCTCTGTGAAATATCTAAAAGAGTAAAGAAATGTGTAAGTCTACTTATTTCTTGAGCTCTGGTGTTTATAAACATAAAACTATAGCTAAACATTTAGAAAATAAAGAGGTAAAGCCTCATTTTTAATAACTTCTCAATATTAAATAAAACAATAGTTTAGTAAAAAATGCAAACCTTAGTGTATATAAAATTTAAATAGAAGCAACCAAAACATTTAGGAGCTATATACAAACTAACACCCATACATCAAAAAATATAAAAAATAGTATGATACTACCTATTTCTTGAGCTCTGAGATTGATAAGTATTTTTTTATTGACATTGTTGAAAAGTAGAGTGGGTTGTTAAAAATGAGATATAGCTTTTATACTCTAAATGTTCAATTATAATTTTAGAATAATTTGCACTCTATTTAAATCAAACTAATATACACCTTTTCTTTTTCAATAATATCAGTAAATAAATGCTTATAAATACCAGAGCTCAAAAATGGTTGGTATTATGCTATTCTTTGTATTTATTGATGTATGAATGTTAGATTATGCATAAGTAATTGAAGTTTTGCCTACTTTTGTTTAAATTTCATATAGATAACATTATGCATTTCAAATTCATATATATATAATAAATTAAAATGATATAAATTCTTCAAAATGCCATCTACAAATTGTATAATATTTTTTTAATTATTTATTATATTTGGTGCCACTAATTTGTTTATAAACAGAGCAAAACTCTCCATACAGTATTGCCACCTGTGCTAAACAGAGTAATCAATGGATGCCAGAAGGCTTGTGCATAAAATCCCCATCTAATGCCTACTCATCCAACATCCCCAGACTAGTTTCTTGCTTGTGGCCTTCGTCAGTGAGGAGCTTTGGATCTGAGAGCACTGCATCTAGATCTTAGGATCTAATGCAACCCTCTAGCAACCACCTTTTATCTCTACTTAACTACAAAACTATGAGAATGAAATTGAAAACACAAAATATTTTCAATCTAAGCTCAATAGCTTTTATAGTCATATGGGTCTGAACTCAGTTCAGCACCCACACATTTTGGTGTCTTTGGCTCTTTTACAACCATAGCCACCACTATCCTATTAGGCAGGATTGGTGTTAAACCATTAAGCATCACATGATCACATTTCCTATACTAGCACATTAATTGTTGATAAACAGAGCAAAACTCTCCATACAGTATTGCCACCTGTGCTAAACAGAGTAATCAATGACTATATAAGCTATTGAGCTTAGATTGAAAATATTTTTTGTGTTTTCAATTTTATTCTCATAGTTTTGTAGTTAAGTAGAGATAAAAGGTGGTTGCTGGAGGGTTGCCTTAGATCCTAAGATCTAGATGCAGTTCTCTCAGATCCAAAGCTCCTCACTGAAACTAGTCTGGGGATATTGGATGAGTAGGCATTAGATGGGGATTTTATGCACAAGCCTTCTGGCATCCATTGATTCTGTTTAGCACAGGTGGCGATACTGTATGGAGAGTTTTGCTCTGTTTATCAACAATTAATGTGCTAGTATAGGAAATGTGATCATGTGATGCTAATTTGTTTATAATTTAAATATTTTCTTTATTGTATATGGTTTTTTGAAACTAAAAAAATATGTCTTTATAAAATGGGCATTATAAAAATAAAACCACTTTTTTAAAGATGTTAATCATATTAGTGATATTTGAATAGAAATGAAATAGCTATGTTTGACAAAGGATTGGTTTTTTTCTCTTGCTAGTTGACAAAGTCATTGAGTCAAAACATTATGTCTTGCAGAGATTGATCAATTTTTTCATCAATGTATGTAGCAATGGATAAAATATGAAATAATTTGTAGGTGGCACATTTAAGAGTTTATATTGCTTTAGTTTGTTACATTATTTTCAGTGCCAACAATTTGTTTATTATATATCTATAATTTAAGAAGCTGATGAAATTTCCAAATACTAAATTTAAATAATTATTTCATTTATGTCATTATACAATTAACTGCTTTAGCAGACAACAATGAAACTACTTTTAACTTCTTCTTATAGTTTTGTTAAGATTTCAAATATGGACAATAGTATTCTCTCATATTTAAGGTCTACTAAAATCAGATTGTAAAATTGACTCCATGAAATTGATGTTAAGCGCAAATATCTCTATCCATGTTTGTCATTCTAATAAAAATTCAAAAGGAGTTGAAATTAATTCTCTTTTTATCTACTAAAATAGTTGAATGACGATGTAATATGAGATGCTTAATTAAATGAATAGATGATTCCTAAAATTATTTTATATAAAATATTATAACTTAATTGTATTATTATATATACATACATATAAGACATACGTATACAATGTAGCATGTTATTTTAAATATCATAGGTCAGTATTAAATTAATGAGATCTATCCATTAAAAGCAAATGGCACTAATGATGATCAGTGATGATAAAGGGTCAATCCTTGCTCTCTGTCTATAATAATGTAATTGGAAGAGGAAATAAGGCCATTACCCTATTCATCTGAATATGCTATTTATAAAATTAATTTTATTTATTTTTGCAATGATTGAGTTATGAGAAATGTGAACTTAATATAGAAATTCCACTGCTTGGAAGAATTTTTTATGATTACAACCAAATGGATCAGATTGTTGAGAGTCTTTACAAACAAAAGAGTCAGATTATATATAATCATGTAGACTTTTTTAGTAGTTGAGGATTTCTTCCAATTTTATACTTTATCTTCCAAATCTTTGAACGATTAACTACAATGTTTACTTTATTTCATATATATAAATAAGCATTTATTTTTATAGTGTCTGTATACAATTGTAATTACATTCGAATATCGGCCTTTTGTGCAAATGCTTTGCGAGTGTTAAATAATAAATGAATACCCTCTGACCAATACAAGATATAGAATTTATGCAGGAATAAAAAGAATCCCTCTTATTCCTATGACTCAAATATTCATATATGAGCAAATCTGAAGTACTGGCACAGAAGGTGTGACAATAGAACAGTCACTTTAAATTACTATATACAATGTCTGAATGAATGACACCGATGAAATTTTCTAGAATTTACTAAACGTCATTCCAACTGAAACTTAATCATATATATAAATAAGCATTTATTTTTATAGCGTCTACATATTTTATATTGGCATGGTTATCTTAAATTTAATGTAAGAATTGTATTTTATTATATATTAATATATAATGAAGCCTGAAATTATTTTTAGAAAGTACTATAAAAGACTTTTCCTTTGTTATTATAAGCCATAATAAATAATAAAATCAATAAATTTATATTAAAAGTTTTACTATAGTAAGTCTTGCAGCCATATTTGATACATTTTTTGAACTAGACTTTATAAGATTTACAACTCGAATAGCATTGCTCTTTATAAAACCCTAAATGATTTATATTTTTAATCACCATTAGCAAAATGCATTATGACTTCAAGATTATGAAAAGGGCAGACAATGATGTATACAGTTGATCAAGTGTTTTTATATTTTAGTAGTAAAATTTTTGTATTCTTATTATTTTATTACTAGAGTAATACTGACACTACTTCTTATATTGAAGTAAGATTATCAGACATCTTTTATTAATACAGTTGCAAAGCTGGGTGATAATAAAAATGAGCTTCAGTTTTAATCAAGCTAACATTATTTCCTTTTTTATTTGCATATCTTATTACTGATGTTTGAGTACTGGAAGTATTAGAGCTAAGCCATCCATAGCCCATGAATCCTACTATCATTCCAATTTATGCAGGATAAAATAATATAACTTATTAATATATATAATACATAAATTATGCTAAACATGATTTTATAAAACACAAAATATATGAATTATAAAAATTATAATCGACCCATTTACATAGTAAATATAAATTTTATTATGCAAATTATTATTACTAAATGTTGTCATGTGGACATAACTTCTAATGATTATAAAAATATTTTCAAAAGAAATTGTCATCTATTTTTTTTTTTAGATTAATCATAGCTATATTCTACATATATTCATTTATCTCAGTGATAATCATCATCTTTTTTTCTTATTATCAATCTTTCTTAACATTTGATATGTTTGTAATAAATTTGATCATCTTTATTTCTTTACTTTCTATATATAAAAGCCTTCTGTATTGACAAAGCAATGATAGGAACTAACAGACAGAAAGTCTTTAATTGCAATCTTACAAAAGACAATACAATCAATAATGAAGCAATCTTGGAACTGAATTTGGGTCAGAAGTTTTGTTTAAAAATGATTAAATGTTTGGCCAGCTTGGTTTAGGATCATTTAACTTTCTACAAATGTGAAAAGATTTCTAATGTAAGACTAGTCTTTCCCACAAAATATGATTAGATCACAATGTTGGCTGATTTCTAGACTTTATTCTGTTTTGTCTAATACACATGATTTTTAGGATGATATATGAAAACAATTCATGATTATCTTTTTCATATGTTCTTTGAAATAATATTTTGCTATTGCCCTGCCTGTGATCAATTACCACCACACTGTCAAATTCACAATTGAAAAATAAAATAAAAAACCCTTTAAATTTGTTTTTATAAATAAATAATTATACCTAACTAAACTATAATATATATAAAAAAACAACTTTAAATTTGTTTTGCAAATGAATAATTATACCTAACTAAATTATAATCTATATTATGAGCATTTTAGGCAAAGAAAGTAATTCCACCCTTTATATTTAATAATCTGTAATTTTTATTACAAAACATATTTTATGTGACAGAAGTAATTTCGGATTAATAAACATAATTTTTTTACGAAGCATTTTTTTTTCAATTTTTCAATAGTGATTTTCTCACATTTACTTATATAATATTAAAATCTTTTGTTTAATGTTTTGACTGATGTTATTTTACTATTGTTTTCATCCACAATTTATTCAAGTTATTTTTTGCCATCCACCTGGCATGAACTTACACATGGTTGGTTTTGTTAGGCAATTTGTTATGCAATTTGTGTCCTAAATATAATTTCACATGTTATTTTCCTTTAGCAATCGAAATTGGGTGCTGATAAAAGAGTGCAGTATAAACTGCTTCTTGTATTTTCATTTTTTCTAATTTATTTATTGATATTTTCAAATTTTGGACAAATTTTCTGCCAAAATATTAGATTGAGGGTGATATGGGGGAATGAGTATGTATTTTATTTCCCACTCTTTCATACTCTTTTGTGAAACCAGTTCCATTGTCAAAAACTAAAGTTTTAGGAAGACCATGGTATGAAACAATTTGATGTAATTTTTTGATTGTGTCATTGAAATTAGCACTATTAATTCATTTGTATTCTGCCTACCCTGAGTATGCACCAACCACCACAAAATTAAATGTTCCTTAAATGGACCCACATAGTCCACATGAATGAATTGCCATGGTCTTAATGCTTTTGGACATGAATCAAAATTTTAAATGGCATTCTAGCACATGATTGACTACTACTGCAATTTTTTATGGAATTTTTAATATCACAATTATTGTTTGGCCTCCATACATAGTTAGGAGTTAAAGCTTTTGTTCTGACTATGCTTGAGTGACTTTCATGCAATAATTGATGAATTAAATCTCTACCCTTAAGTGATATTAATACATGATCACTCATCACAATACAGTCTTTACATACTGATAATTTATCACAGGTGATTCATAATTCTTTTTGGAGAAATTTTGGATGTTTATTAGGCCACTAACTTTAGATTTGTCATATAATCCATTTGTAACCCTCATCTTTCTTTTTCCAAACAGCTACTGTTTACTATTAAGAACATGTGATTTTAGCACAACTATATACTTGATTTCAATTTCTTTTACATCATTCTCAGTCTTGTTTGTTATATGGGATAGTATGTCAGTGTGTCCAACTTATTTTCCCTTTTTATATTCTAATGTATAATTATAACAAGTGAGTATGTTTTACCATCTCAACATGCATAAGCCAAAATGCTCAGGAATTTGTTTGCTTCCAAAAACTCCCAGTAAAGGATTATAATCTGTTACAATAGTAAATTTGCATCCATATAAATATTGGTGAAATTTACGAATTCCATACAAAATTGTGAGAGCTTTCTTGTCCAGCTGACTGTAATTCTTTTCAGCCTAAGACAACATGTGTAAAGCATAGGTAATAAGTTATTCACCTGCATGTGCTGGATGACGTATTATTGCACAAACACCAAATTTAGATGAATCAGTTGTAAGTTTTATTTCAAAATTGCTATTATAATGAACATGTAATTTATTTAAAGTGAGGAATGATTTGGTACATAAAAATGCTTACTCGTGCACTGATTCCCAGTTTGATTTCTGTTTTTTTTAAATAAATCATATAAATGTCTGTTTACATGAGCTTTGCCCTTCAAAAAATTCTCAAAATACTTTACAAGATCTAAAAAAGCTTGTAATTATTTAACATTATTCGACTTCAAGACATCAGCTACAGTTTTGACTTTTTCAAGAGAAGAAATTATTTTTGAAATTATATGCCCTAAAAAAATAATTTTGCTCACCTTCCAGATACATTCTTGGATGTTCAATTTTCTTCAAATTCATCCAGTTTTTTTACACACACACACACTATATATTTCATCAAATTATCATTAAAAAACTGCAATTCTTTTGTCAATTGATTCATTCAGTTTTAATTTTATATACTTTTTTAAAACTTGAACTGTGCATGTATTTCAACATACATGCATATATATAACACAAAATTGTTTATTTGATACTTGTGACTTTTCAGGACTACCAAGATGGCAGCCCATATTTTTGATAAAATTTGCAAATATATAGTTTCAAGTGATTAACAAGATGTCAGCCCATATTTCATTAACAATCTTCTGACATTTACAAAATTAAATTTAAAAAAATAATAAATTTTATTAACAATCCTTATTTCAATTTTTTTTTTTTTTTACTTCCCACAAAAACGTTTACAAGATTAATGTTACATTAAAAAAAAAAGAAATTATTCCAATAAATTTCATTAACAATATTTCAACTTGGTTTTTACTTTCCCTAAAAACATTTACAAAATGAGTGGAAGGTATATAATCTCAGAAGCTTTATTTGTTTTGTTAAATTAAAAAATAAAATAATAAATTCCGATAAATTTATTTGACATATGTTTATTTCAATTTTTTTAAAATTTACTTCCTGAAGATGGATTAGTTATATTTACAAAAATGAGTGGATGGCCTACAATCTCCTGAAGATGCCTTACTCACATTTACAAAAAATAAAACAAAATAATAATAATATGAATACAATATTTACAGTTTGGTCATGTCTACAATCTTCCAAAGATGTCTTAGTTACATTTACAAAAAAAATGATCCCCCAAAAATAATAATAATATAAATACAATATTTAAGTTTATTCATGTCATCAGTATGCAATCTGTAATGGATTCCAAAGTTGTTACAAATGTTTTAAGGGTCTATAATCTCCTGAAGATCTTACTTATTAAATTAAAAAAAAATTAATATAAAATTTCAAAAAAGTAATAAATTCCAATAAATTTCTTATAAATTTTGTTAAATTTCATGAAGAATATTTATTTCCATTTTTTTATTACTTATATTACAATGTGGAAGTCACAAGATACTCTTAATGTTGTTGTAACTTTTGGTTCAGCAACAACATCTTGGTTCCTATTTGGCAGAATTTATGTGGCACCAACTGCAACAACAAAAAAATTCATTTGTAGTAATTTTGGAAGTCATTAGGGATTGCATGCCACTGACATGAATAAACTATAATTATTGTATTTATATACATATTTTTGGTTCATTTTTTGTAAACATAACTTGAGAGGTTGTAGCCTTCCACTCATTTTTTGTAAACTTAACTAATACATCTTTGGGAAATTGTAGGTTTTCCACTCATTTTTTATAAATATAATTAACTCATGTTCAAGAAGTCAGTAAAAAAAAAATTGAAATAAGGATTGGCAATTAAATTTATAGGAATGTATTCCTTTTTTTAAAATTTAACATTCATTTTGTAAATATTGGAATATTGAAATAAAGATTGCAATTAAATTTATCAGAATTTATTCCTTTTTTTTCCAAATTTAACATTCATTTTGAAAGATTGCTAATAAAATACAGGCTGCCATGCTGGCAAGCCCTCGAAACTGTGTATTTATCAAATTTTATCCAAAATACAGACTGCCATCTTGGTTGGTGTGAAAACTCACAAGTACCTTGTTTTCTAGCTATATGTGTGTATTTATTTTAACATACAAATATAAACATAGCATCTACCATTCAGACCCACTAGAAAAATATTCATTTGTATTCTTCAACAAAAGAAAGAAATAGCTGTTTGCTTTTATTTCTTTATCTAATAAACATTTCCGAAAGACATTCTTTGCCAGCTTTTATTATTTTAAGTATAATTAATAAAATATTGTTAATTCATAATTCTTTTTCCTGATTTAAACACATCCTTCTATTTTTTTATCAAAATCTATAAGATTTTATTTATAACATGATTCGAAATAGGAAAGACTAAAATGATCTCAAAAATGGTGTTCAGTTTACAAACTGCACATTTTCTCTTTCTTTACTATATATATATATATATATGTGTGTGTGTGTGTGTGTGTGTTGGGGCACACACACACAGTTACACTTGCATCTAGAGTTATAATATATATATATATATATTTATTCACATAGCATTTGACACTATGTATATGAAGTGGGCCACTTTCTTATTTAGTTTTCTTTCGTTAGTAAGGAATTGGGGCATTTAAATCTTTATATAAAACATTTGAAATATATATTCATGTTAAAATTCGTTGTATTTGTGTGTATATATATAATTGCTTGCCTGAAAGTTTGAGATAATAGTATTTCTTATTTAGTTTTCTTTGATTACTAAGGAATTGGGCCATTTAAATCTTTATATAAAACATTTAAAATATATATTCATGTTAAAATTCGTTGTATGTATGTATGTATATATATATATATATAATTGCTTGCCTGATAGTTTGAGATAATAGTATTTTACTTGTAATTATATGTTGGATTATTTCTACCATCTAATTTAATTGATAAATGTTTTTATGAAAAATCAAATTTTATTTACATTTTTATAAAAACAGTAACATGTCAGTAATAAAACACACACATTGGAATATAATAGAATATTTTAAATATTTTAATTTGTATCATTCTCCTTTTTGATTTTGTTAGCTTGATCAATGGCAATATTATTATGGGAATTATAGTGGTAGCCTTTAAAGTCATGAATATTGCATATAAATGATGACATAACCAATTAAGTTTTGATGCAATAATATAATTGGCTAAAGCTTCACTTTAAAGTCACTGTCACTTTAAGAGATGAGAATAATACTATTCAAAACATTGCATTAAATACTAATCTATGTGTTATTATCAAGTGAATGAACTTGAAGTGATATAAATAAAGTTGGAATTTTTAAAAAAAGAATTAAACTAGATAATACAAATAAGCCAAAATATAAGTGTATAATCTATATCATAATTTAAATCGTAAGATGTACAAAGCTTCATTATATTAAAGTTAATATTCCTAAAAAAAAGAGAGAGATGCTAGAATGTGTTGTGTTAAAGAAGTGACTGTTTGGTGATGATTGAGTTGTATTACATAATTACAACATTCAGATTTAGGATGTGATTCTAAATCAAAAAATAATATATATATAGTATTTAGAATTTTATTTTTTTATTCATTGGATTTTAGAATTTAAATAGATTACGTTAATAAAAAGATATAAAGATATTTATGATTACAAAGTTTTATTAATAGTTTAATATATATCTAATTTTCATTAATTAATTTTTAGTATTTTGTGGATTCCTTAATATATATTTTTGTAATAAAAATTAGTGAAGAATTTTACAAAACAAAATGTAAAAGAAATGAAAATAAAATTGGAAATATCTTAATTTTACGTCGAGTGCCTATGCTTTTTACATAGCTATGATATTTACTAGTTAATTCTCTCTGCCCGTCTTATTAATCTGATGTGTATATTTAATTTTTTTAATTATTAAATTTTTTTAAAGGCTCATAGATAATAGTTAGCCCATCATTCTGCTATATCCATGATCTGCGTTTGAATCATAACTGAGTAAAACTTGAAAACTTTTTCACATTACAATCAGGCATAGGAATTTTTAAGATAGCTGGCTTATAGTCAAACCAATACTAATAAGTAAATTGATATCTAACTATTCCTAAATGGAAGATAAAACAAAAATGAAAAAATACTAAAAATTTTAATACTCACCCTGGAAAGTCTAGTGAATATCTTCATTTTCAATAATGTAGAGATCTTAGTGGGTTTACTTAAAAATATTTATTTTTTATTTTTCTTCTTTACTAATTGATCTGGTGCAATTTTTCTCTACATTGAAATATGGTCCACTTAAATTTTATGCTCATTTTAATTTTAAAATTGTTTTTTCGAATGCACCATAACTAATGCATAAGTCTCTTCCAAATTGAAACAAAAATAAAGTTTCTTCATTAATTTTATTTATTAAACAAATTATTACATAGTAAAACGCAAATGTCAATTGAAACAATAAACATCAAATTTATTTTTTTAAAAATAAACATATAACTTAAATTTTTTGTTACTAACGTCTTAGATTTTTTTTTTTTAATGTCTTAAAGCCATATTTGTTTATTAATTAAGCATTTTGAAAAAAGTCAATTAAACTAATAAGCATATTAATTTTAAAAAATTCAAAACTTATTTTTTTTAAAAAAATATTATTAGCAAAATTATATTTTAAATATTTATCATAATATTTATTTTCTATTTTTAACAATCAATTCATTCAGTAAACATTTAAAAATGTTAATATAATAAATAGCAATTTTATTGTTATAAACGTCATGCATCATTTTTAAATTAATAGAGAAGACATGGTCATGTGCTGATTTAAATGTCAGTAATACAATATTAAGACAATACAATATTATTAATGTCTATAGGAGAATATGAATGTTTTCCTTTGCAAGCAACATTAAAATCATTATGATAAAAATTTTAAAATGTTTTTACAATAATATATTTGTTTCTATAATTTTTTTGGAAGATTAAATACAATTTTAAATGTAGATTACATTAATGTAAAAAATATAATTTCTTGCACTTTTGTATTACACCTGTGTATCAAATTAATGTACTTAATATTAAAAAGAATGTTTAAACTTATCATGAGCTACTAATCATTTATAAATTTTTTGATTTTATCAGTGTATCAATCATCTTTAGCTCAATCCTATCATAATCGTCCATCATCCTAGAAGTCAGACCAACCCCCATACTATAGATACATTACGAATATACACTTTTTAAAGTAAGCCATAAAATATAAGGTGCAATTTAACTTCATACGCACATTATTTTTAAATACTTAAACTTCGTATGTATATAAATAGATTTTAAACTTCTATTCCATCACATCTTATTAAATATATGCTACAATATATGTAAAAAAAGACAAATGATCCCAGAGAAGCACATTTCACACTAAACCAGCATTCATCAGTTGGCTCAGATCACAATCTTTCATACATATCTTCACCATTTGTTCAGTATATACACAATATAGATAGATAGGTAGATAGATAGATAGACAGACAACCAGATCAGACAGATAGACAGACAGACAGACAGACAGATAGATAGATAGATAGATAGATAGATAGATAGATAGATAGATAGATAGATAGATAGATAGATAGATAGATAGATAGATAGATAGATAGATAGATAGATAGATAGATAGATAGATAGATAGATAGATAGATATATAAATAGATAGATAGATAGATAGGTAGGTAGGTAGGTAGGTAGGTAGATAGATAGATAGATAGATAGATAGATAGATAGATAGATAGATAGATAGATAGATAGATAGATAGATAGATAGATAGATAGATAGATAGATAGATAGATAGATAGATAGATAGATAGATAGATAGATAGATAGATAGATAGATAGATTACTATAGTTTAATTGACAGGTTTCAAATTTTCTGCACTCACAACTTAGATATAAACCATTTAATGGAAATATATTAACAACTTTTACTAATCACTTATTAAGCTAGACATTATTCCTAGCTCAAATATATATTTAAATCGTTACTTAATGAATAATATGACTGCAGTGTTATAGAGATCTTGATACTTGTTTCTTTTGCCATGTTGACAATTATAAAAATTTTCATTTTATCACTCTCAAACATATTATTCATTTTTAATAAATTGTGAAGGGGTATGCAATATTGTACTATAATATTACTAAGTCATTTGTTTTTATAAGTGAATCTGAAATCTTTATTACACTATTTTCAGACAAAGTAGGGAGAAGTTTCTATCCAATTTTTTTACACCTTGGGGAGGGATATACAATCATTGCACAATAGTATGCATAGTAAGTTTGTTGATTTTATCAGTGCATCAGTCATTTTTATCACCATCCATCATCCCAGAAGTCAGCCCAACCTCCCACACTATAGATACATTAGGAACATATTTAAGCCATACAGAACATGTGACAATTTAGCTTTATATACACATTATTTCAGCTACTTGAACTTTCCTTCATATTCCATTAGTTATACTTATCTCAGTGCATCTTTTACTTTAACTCAATCCTATCACAATCACCCATCAGCCCAGAAGTCAAACCAATCTCTCACATATGTGATGCATTTTTGAAATACCCAGTTCACTTCTATTTTTTTTAAGTGAATAAGACATATATATACATTAAATTGTAATTTTTAATTTCATATATATATATTATATTTCAAATGTCTATTTTATCTCAATATCCTGAAACATGACCAAAAACATTTGAAAAAGATACTGTAACCTTATATTTAACCTGTAAAGGATTAAATATAATATAATAAATAGTGCTTTTAAAAAAATCTTTTTTAAAGATAAACTTTACTATGTAAAAATCTTAACTATGCATACTAAAGTATTAATAAAATATCATTGATAATTAATAAACAATGTCAATTAATTGATTTATTAAAGTCAGCATTTGATATCTTAAATTTGGATAAAAATTAGTTTAAAATGTACTATATCTTAATTTAGTTGCAGTAGATAAAGTTTTATTGCTATTTGTTAAAATATAATTTATTAATCTGTGTTAAAATGCATTTAAAATAGTAATTGCTAAAACATTTGTTAATTCATATAATATCTATTTGAAATTAGAGTTTAATAGGTTATGCTTAAGATAAACTAGTTTAAAATGTTTTATCATAAATAAATTTTACTAGATATTTTTTTTTACAATTGTTAATTATTAATTTGCAGTAAATTTTCTATTTTTAATCATATTTAGTATACATATGTGTGCAAACACTTGTGCATGTGTATGAAGAATGAGAATTAAGAGATTGTTTAAAAGTGTTAATTATCTTTAATAAAAAGTAATAAATTTTATAAATAGTATTTTAATATTAATGATTTAATGACAATAATCTCTTGGAAACTCTTAAGTGAAGTAAAAATATTTGTTTTAAATAAAGATATTGCTTTAAATTAAGTACATAATTTTTATTAAATAATTAAAGTTAGTAAAAATTAGTTATTTTACTGTCTAGACATTTTGTGTTTAAATGTCTTAAGTAGTAAAATGTCAAGGTTAAATCTATAAATATACGATTTAATTAATAAAAGCTTAAAATTGTTAATCAATTTAAAAATCCTACCCCAATATTCAATCTTGATTTCCTGGATCATATCATATGATAGACTTTGCATATATTCTGGTATTCACACATACATTTAAAAAGAAAAAACTGGGAACATAAAATCACACTTTTTTATTATTTCTTATTTAATAATTTTAAAAGTTTTTTGTTCATCTCATTTTAACTATTTATTATTTTTTATCAGTTAAATAATATCAGAGTAAAAAACCTAAACTCATTCAAGTAAATCTAATAAATATAAAAATATTTGGAAAGTCTAGAAGTTCATATTTTGTAAAGACTGTCTTCATTTGAAATTAAATCAGGATTTTTAGTTTATGTTAGACTTAGTCAATTTCCAAAAGTATATTGCTATTTCAATTAAGACCACAAAACAATTATAGTAACAATTTCATATAGAAATAGATATACAAAACTGAAAAAAAAAAAAAAAATTAATCACATTAAATTTATGTAAGAATCCTGTGTATATGTACAAATGAAATGAAATATTGTAATTTAATCTTATATATAAACCTTATATGAGTCAAATTAATTATCAGAACTATGATGAAATCTTCCATAAGAAGAGTATATGGTAAAATCGCCAAATCATCATTATTAATATTTTTAATGCAATTTGTTTTTTTATTAATAACTCATTAAATTCTTAATGCACAAAGTTAATGTAACATTAAACATTACAAAAGATATATATAAAAAAGATTTACACAATAAATCTATAATAAAAAAGAAAAAAAAAAGAGAAACTTTGAAATGTTAAAATATATACAACTTCAATATATTTCCTCCATCTTAGAAGCATCTTCATCATCTTCCAAAGGAGGCAATTCTGCTGTAGTTGCTTCTGCAGTTAAAGAGGGAACTGCTTCAGCAAAGTTATCATCATCAATTCCTAAACCTAATTTTGTCATCCGATGAATCCTGCTGGCATGGGTTTGAGAGTCTTCGAGTGTAAATCCTGAAGATAGAAGGGCAGTTTCATAAAGGAGCATAACCAGGTCTTTAACACTTTTGTCATTCTTGTCAGCATCTGCCCTCTGTCTTAGTGTATTGATGATTGGATGGTCTGGACTGATTTCCAAGTGCTTCTTAGCTGCCACGTATTCCATGGTGCTTGTATCTCTCAAAGCCTGGGATTTCATAATTCTTTCCATATTGGTGGACCAACTATATTGGCTTATCACAATCCAGCATGGAAATGTTACTAGATAATTTGAAATAACTACTTTTTCAACTTTTTTGTCTAGAATGTCTTTGATTACTTTGCATAAATTCTCAAAATTAGTTTTATCCTCTTCACACTTTTTCTTTTCCACATCATCTTTGAGAAGTTCTAAGCCCTCTTTGGTGACTGATACTAAAGTTTTGCTATCATACTCCTTTAGCTGTTAAACACTACTCATCAATGGGTTCGATCATATAAAGAACTTCAAAACCATGCATTTTAACTCTTTTCCACAAATACGGAATTCACAACTTGATCTTTGTTTTTTCAGTAATGAAATAAATATGCTTTTGATTTTCTTTTGTGCAAGCCATATAATCTTTTAGAGAAGTCACCTCATTTTCACTGGATGATGTGTAATAATGAAAAAACTCTGCCAACTTTTTGCAGTTCTGGGAATTTTCATGAATACCTAGCCTGAGATTATGGCCAAATTGTTCATAAAACTTTTTGTAGTTGTCCTCATTCTCAGACAACTCATCTAACAATTCTAGACATTTTTTCACCATGTTCTCATAAATAACTTTCAAAATCTTGCTCTGCTGTAACATTTCATGAGAAATGTTTAATGGGAGATTTTTGGAATCCACCACACCCTTAATAAAATTCAAATATTCTGGAATAAGATCTTCACAGTTGTTCATAATGAACACCCATCTGATATATAATTTGATGTTATTTTTCTGTTTTTGTTTTCAAACAAATCAAAAGATGCCCTTTTGGGCACAAACAACAAGACCTGAAACTCAAGTTGGCCTTCAACAGAAAAGTATTTGACAGCCAAATGATCTTCCCAATCATTGGTCAGGCTCTTGTAAAATTCATCATATTCTTCTTGGCTAATATCATCCAGGTTTCTGGTCCAAATTGGTTTCAATTCCTCATCTTCAACATACTTTTCCTTTATGGTTTTCTTTTTTTATTTTTGTCTTTGGTTCCATCATCCTCTTCATCTTTGCTAAGATCTTCAATTTTGGGTTTATCATCTTCGACTTCCTCTTTGTTATCTTTTTTCTCCTTTTCAGCTTCATCATCACTAATTTTCTTATCTCTTTCATGTTCAACCAAAAGTTTAATAGGGTAACCAATAAACTGACTGTGCTTCTTGACTATTTCCTTGATACACTTTCCTCCAAATAGTTGATCCGATCTTTCTTCAGAAACAAGACAATCTTGGTACCTCTCCCTAAAAATTTATCAGAATCTGATCTTATAGTAAAGGAATCATCAGAAAAAAGATTCCAAAATGTACTGCTCATCATTGTTGTGCTTGGATGTTACAATAACCTTATCAGCAACTAAATAAGTGGAGTAAAATCCTACACCAAATTGTCCAATCATACTAATATATTGCACTAGCTTGCAGTGCTTCTATGAAAGCTTTTGGACCTTGCAATGGTTCCCAAATTATTAACAAGATCTACTTTGGTCATGCTGATGCCAATATCAATAATAGTTAGAGTACAATCATTTTTGTTTGGAGTAATTTTTATATACATATCTTTACCATAGTCTAGCTTTGATGAATCAGTAAGACTTTTGTAATGGATTTTATCAAGGGCATCTGAAGAATTTGAAATCAATTCCTGAAGAAATATTTCTTTATTGGAATAAAAAGTATTGATGATCAAACTCATCAACTGAGCAATCTTTGCCTGAAAGGCAAAGGTTTCAATTTCACCTTCTTCCTACTAACTATTATATGTTATATATAAGAACAAATTTAGACATCAGCAACTGAATTCAAAATCAAATCTAATAATTTTCAGTTATATTATCATGTGAATTATTTGTTTACATTAAATTAATGAATGGTCTTTTTCAAGATTATTAAAAATGAGTATTTAGTGGCACTTTTTTTAGAAAGTAAAGTAATGCCAATATTAGATTATTATTGTGAATCTTTGAAATACAGTTACATTCATTTTCATAAGTTATTAATGTTTCAATGTGTTATTTAACAGAATGTATAATGGCTAACAGAAGAAATCTTGATTAAAAAATAACAATTTGTATTTTAACATGTGCAAAACTTTATATGCTACTCTTAAGGAAGATTTTGCCATATGAACCAGCAGTCATTTATATATATAATGTTAAATTATTGAGGGTCTTATGGAGATTACAAACAAATCACTTCAAATACTTAGAAAAAAGATTGTCATTTAATTATTACTAGAAATAAAAAACAAGTTAAAAATGATTTTAAAAAATATTACAGTCTAGAGTTTTATATTAAAAAAGAATTTCTTGTTAACTCAACAAAAAATCTTTTCAATATGCTCATGCATAAATCATACAAAATCAGGAATAAAGCATGTTGAATGTGTTTTAAAAATATAGTTTTAAACAATGACTTATAAAAGATGTATCAAAGAAACAAAATGTCTAAAATAGAATTGCAACAAGACATCAAAAAAATTCATGGAGTAATTGTCATAGAATAGAAGGGAAGAGAGTTTTGGAGGGATGAATGTTTAATATGGCTAACAGGTTTCCAGGTTTATAGCCTCCACATAGGAACTTTGATTTCAATTAAGGAAACACCATTTTACATTACACAATATCATCCTCACCTCCAGCTCCGCACCAAAAATACTTGCTGTTTGGTATGAAAAATACTTCACCATCCTTAAGGCATTTCAAAGTCAAATATTTACTTAGGAATGTTTATATAAAATGAATGACTAAACTGTAAATTTTTAAAAATCTGCCAACCACATGTTTACCATTTCTGTCCTTGGGTGAATTATAATTTAATTTTTGTCATATCAATACAATAAAACTCAAAATTGAATTATAATTTCAGTAGCAAAGAAAAATAAGTCAATCAAAGTCTATTATTTCACACTAAACTTAATCTTAGTAGCTTTCTTGTACTAGATAAATTACTAATGATCTTAACTGCATATGTGGAAATATTCATTTAGTCCCTTTAACAATTTGCAATTTTAAACATTTTTGCAAACTTTTTAAAAACTACAATCCTTATTTGTCAAAGTAATTAATGCTATGTTGATTTCTTAGTTAAGTTTATTATCATTATTAATTATTATTATTAAAATTCAATATCTCTCTATGTTGTTTATGCATATATATATATATATATATATATATATATATATATATATAATTGTAATATAAGACTTGTAAAATTTAAAGATCTTTAGCATTAGTATCCCTAAATAGTCATTTCCTTCATATTGTTAATTGACTGTGGACTCCATTAAATGGATAAAGAAGAAAAAAAAATTCAGAGATTAAAATATTCTAGGATTAAAATCTATGCAAGACATAAATATGAGATAGGGATTAGTAAAAGCATTAGAAGCAAATTTTTATCTAGCAGTAGAGATTGTGACTGGTAATATAATGTTAAATTATATATCAGATCAAACTGTCTTTGTAAATTATTTATTATAAATATGTAAAAAGTAATCTTGAAGATCGAATGATAATTTGTAATTATTTGTATAGCAAGGAACTTGCTTATAATTTATCTCAAAACATTTATTAAACTAATTAGTACCTGTGTTACACTCTTTATGAAATGAGTATAAATATGGGTGATACATTACAAATATGGATAATGAAAAATTATAATATTAGATGAGTTATGGAACTAACATTATTGAGTTCAAACAGCGTTAGTTATTTAGTGGTTAAGTTCTTTGTTAACTTTATTGGAGAGTCTGATATAGCTTCCATGTCTCTTGAAAAATGAATGTTGTTGCAAGAGTTTTGTCTCTTTGTTTAATTTTCTCTATGGTCTGAATAAATAAAGAGTTTTCATCTGGCTTGAGATGTTGGTATTGTGCCTTGCACCTTACAATCCAAATGGCATAGGTGATGAAAATTGCCAGCCTGATTGTAGGAATATCTCTTCCATGAATGCATTCTTTTATATTAAGTATTTTGTAGTAGTCTATCTTTGATTTGTTAAATATTATTGTTTTAATATTACCTAGACCCATGCATGTTTTAATTATGTGGTCAAATGTTTCCTCATCCCTGCCACAGCTGTGGCAAATTTATTGGACTTTGGTGATAGATCTTTTATATCTGAGGAACCAGTTGACCAGCATGGCATCCAGATTAATTTTAAGTAAGTAATCTAAGTATTTTGGTTCTAGAGCCCAATACTTGAATAGGGTAATCAGCTCGTGATTAGTTATTCCTAATCTTGTAGTAGAGATTTGATTATTTTGTTTTAGGATGCAATGGGCATCCCATAGCTTGATCTTGCTTTGATAGTTGTTATGGGCATTTATATTTTGTTGCATTGTTGACAGGATTAGGTGGTCAAGCCAGCTTAATTTTTTGGGGGGTGGGGTGTCGGTAGGAATTATGGATTCAGTATTCTGGTCATAGCCATACTTTTGGGCTAGATTATATATCAGAGTGTGTGATTTCTGATAGTTAATTGAATTGATGGAGATTGTAAATAAATCTTAAACTTTTTTTTCTTTTATCTAATCATTTGTTGCTATAGTTGTTTTTTTTTTTAAAAAAAATAAATAAATAAGAAAACAATCAAGATTTTTTTTTCTTGCTTTTATTTTAGATTTTTTTAAGAACGACTGATAAATATCCTCCTTTTTTGGAAAATATCTTGAAATAGTATTATCTTTCCACATAGACTAAAAGCACTACTGTAATCGTATTAAGAAGCTACCTTAAGGGTTCCCATGATTGTTTTCAAATTTGTATATACTGCAGTCATTCTGCTACAAATTATAATATTGATCTTCAGAGAGTGTTTTTTTTAAATTGATCCATATAATATGCACTTTATTGATGCAAGGTGTATGAAATAGTTCAGAAATTTTTGTAATATTATAAATATGCAATAAATATTTAAAATAAATATAAATTGCTGAGTACAAAATACGGATATAAATGCTTTAAGCTTCTATTATATTTATTTTTGTCGTTAACTTCCAACAATTTATTTATATATATTACGTGTAACTTCTAGTAATAGATTACTAACAGCTTTGTTTTTTCTTAATTTAATACTTGTGTACGATGATTTTAATTACCATTGTTTATTTCAACAAAATAACGAAGTTAATTTTAATCAAATTGGATTTGAAAGGGCAACCGCGGCTGGAAGACAAAATGCCATTATAAAATCAAAGAGAAATAAATCTGCTGTTTTCTTAAAATAATGTTAACATTTAATTTTTTTTTTTTTTTTTGGTATTTTAAAGTTTTAACCTTTACAAAATTAGTGAAGCTGAAAATAATAATAATAATAATTTGCTAATAAATGTATTAAGACCAACTTTCTTTTGTAATGCAGCATTGTATCTCATGTTTCTTTTTTTGTAACATTGACCACTTAGAAATAGTTGTTTACTACGAAATGAATAACTATATATATTTATAGCCTTTAGCGCCATTATTAGCTACTGAATTAATGATTTTATTTTTTTATATATTAAAAATGGGATAATTAATAAACATAATCTAATATTTAATATTATTTGGAATTATACAAAATAAAATTATATCAGATTCTTATAGATAGGATTTTTTTTATGCTAAACATACTTGATATTTATTCTATGCTAAATATGTGAACAGTATTTAGCCTTTGATGTCAAGAACGAGAAATATGAAAACCAATAACAAGAATAATAATCGAATAGTTGTATTAATCGAAAATTTCTAGGAAGTTCGAGCGCCAGAAATGATAGAGCTGAGCACAATCCATGGACCATGAATTCCAGAATCTATTATTCTACTACTGCATTAAACCATGTAGGGTTTAGAAATTTAATGATATGTGTTTATAAAGTTATAAGTATAAATAAAAGTTTGCTTATATATATATATATATGTATTAATGTTACATACATCAGATTTCAAATTGAATTTTAGATACTTTTTTTTTAATACATACACACTTTTTACTAATCAATGGTTACAGTATTTAAATAAAAAAACTAAGTTTTTCATCTGAGCAAATTTTTTTTTTAATTATTATTATTATTATTATTATTATTATTATTATTATTATTATTATTATTATTATTATTATTATTATTATTATTATTATTATTATTATTATTATTATTATTATTATTATTATTATAATAATAATAATAAATAAGTCTTTTAAAAATCTTCAGAGATTTAGCATAACAGTGAAGTCGTGACCTCAGAGCTAAAGATTTTCCGAAGTGATTCTCATTTCAAATCAGTTGAATTGAACTGTTATGCTTCAACCTGCCACAAAGGTGCACAAATGTCATATGATATCCTGAACAACTAAGCATATAATTATATCTAGTTAAAGAAATGAAGTTATTTTAAAAAAGATGATTAGAATATTACAGGCTAAGCTCCAAAGACAACAACATACCTTTTTAACAACACTTAGAACAAAATTAAAATTGCACAATAATAATACAATATTGTCATCCTTTTTGCAGTTAATAGATATGACTTTTCTATAAAATATAAACCCATAGTTACCAATAAATTAGAGAAACTTTCATTACTATTGGATTTGCTATATTTTCAAAAATATATAAATAATGAAAACTTGGAAAATTTTCATTACGATAATTAATAATTTTGAAAACATTAAAATATATTTGTATTTTACTTTAGAGGTTGCTGTTTTAGATTGATGCCTGATGAATTATATCCATGCTATTTTTCACTTGATCAATTCTATTTAAGAAAAAATAATTGATAATAATTTGACTATTATTAGAAAGAATTTTTCAACAGACATTGTATTGTTAAATGAAACGGTTTTCTTTTTTGTCCTTTAATGCACCTATATGATGCAAAAACTCATTAACGTTGGTGATAAAGCTCTAGATTAAGGACACTAGAATAAATTGTGTTAAGAGGGGTAAAAAGTATGGTAAAACTATTATTTAATGATCAAGTTTATTATCACTTTATATTGCCTGGTTATACAACCTGCCTTTGGGAAGAAAAATTAATATATATATATATACATACTCTTTAATAATGGCTTTCTTTATTAGATATATTGATATAACAATTTTTTTTTATTTCTAGATATTTAATTTATATTCTACAATGCCTGTTAAAAAAAATAAAGAAAATTAAAAAATATCAACTAATTATTGTCAGCTTTCATTCATGACTATGTCCTATGTGTTTGGTCTACTAATAGACTCTAGAGCTCAAGGTTTATAGATTGTGATCACTTGACTAATAAACCCTTTGTTTATTTATTCATGATTATAGCTGCTTGCAATCTCATTTATATATATATACTTTTGTTTTAAAGCTTGAATATATTCATAATCAAACAACATATATATGGTGTTAGTTCTACTTGATGTGACATTATAAAAATATCACATATAGGAGAAGACAATTTCTATTTATATTAAGACATCTAAAAAGCCAGTATATATATGAAAATAATAAATTTACTAACTAACTAAAGGAAAAATAAAAACATAATAAAAACACAGAATTTCTTCTCTATAAAACTGCTTTAATATTTCAACCAGCAGAAATATGCATAACCAGTCAGATTTCAAATTTTATAGGATACCCCTAATTGAAATTTATTCTAGATTAAACTATCTTTCAGTGTAAAATTTTCAAATAGAACCCTATTATCATATGAAATAAAGGTTTGAAACTTTGTAATTTCCACACTAGAAATACTAATATGTTAAATATATATATATGATAACAGATGGCGTTCTACCAAAAACACCGTCAAGCGTAGTTTTCTGTTTACATAAACGTCAGAGTGAGCATTCACTATCTGTAACTTTAATTCCACTTTCAGATCATGATTTCAAGCTATTTGCTATCGTCAGTGAAAGACAGGAATAAGAAACTAGATCTAAACACAAACTCTGAGCATTTATGAAACAGTTTCTATTCAGCTTTCAAGTGTGAATCTTTTAGACACGTTAATGTCTTCAAACTCAGCATAGCAAGCCAGATAGCTACATGGGTCTGATCTCAGTTCAGCATCACCACATAGTAAAAGCCTCTGCAATATACATCATTGCAAAAAAACCCTCAAAGGTACATTTATGAAAAACAAAAACGCAAGTTAAAAAACGTGCTAATGCTTGTATTTATGATAATAGATGGCGTTCTACCAAAAACACCGTCAAGCGTAGTTTTCTGTTTACATAAACGTCAGAGCGAGCATTCACTATCTCTAACTTTAATTCCACTTTCAGATCATGATTTCAAGCCATTTGCTATCGTCAGTGAAAGACAGGAATAAGAAACTAGATTTAAACACAAACTCTGAGCATTTATGAAACAGTTTCTATTCAGCTTGCAAGCGTGAATCTTTTAGACACCTTAATGTCTTCAAACTCAGCATAGCAAGCCAGATAACTACATGGGTCTGATCTCAGTTCAGCATCACCACATAGTAAAAGCTATGCAATATATATCATTGCAAGAAAGACCTCAAAGGTACATTTATGAAAAACAAAAAAAAACACAAGTTAAAAAACTTGCTAACGCTTGTATTTATGATAACAGATGGCGTTCTCCCAAAAACACTGTCAAGTGTAGTTTTCTGTTTACATAAACGTCAGAGTGAGCATTCACTATCTCTAACTTTAATTCCACTTTCAGATCATGATTTCAAGCTATTTGCTATCGTCAGTGAAAGACAGGGATAAGAAACTAGATCTAAACACAAACTCTGAGCATTTATGAAATAGTTTCTATTGCGTGAATCTTTTAGACACGTTAATGTCTTCAAACTCAGCATAGCAAGCCAGATAGCTATATGGGTCTGATCTCAGTTCAGCATCACCACATAATAGAAGCCACTGAATATATATCATTGCTAGAAAGACCTCAAAGGTACACATTTATGAAAAACAAAAAACAAGTTAAAAACTTGCTAATGCTTGTATTTATGTCAACAGATGGCATTCTACCAAAAACACCATCAAGTGTATGTTTACATAAACATCAGAGCAAGAATTCACTATCTTTAACTTTAATTTTACTTTCAGATCATGATTTCAAGCTATTTGCTATCATCAGTGAAAGACAGGAATTTTAGAAACTAGATCTAAACACAAACTGTGAGCGTTTATGAAACAGTTTCTATTCAGCTTGCAAGCGTGAATGTTTTAGACATGTAATGTCTTCAAACTCAGCATAGCAAGCCAGATAGCTATATGGGTATGATCTCAGTTCAGCATCACCACATAGCAGAAACCTCTGCAATATATATCATTGCTAGAAAGACCTCAAAGGTACATTTATGAAAAACAAAAAACAAGTCAAAAACTTGCTAATGCTTGTATTTATGTCAACAGATAGAATTCTACCAAAAACACTGTCAAGCATATGTTTACATAAACGTAAGAGCAAGCATTCACTATCTCTAACTTTAATTCCACTTTCAGATCATGATTTCAAGCTATTTGCTATCATCAGTGAAAGAATGGAATTTTAGAAACTAGATCTAAACACAAACTCTGAGCGTTTATGAAACAGTTTCTATTCAGCTTGCAAGTGTGAATCTTTTAGACACATGTCTTCAAACTCAGCATAGCAAGCCAGATAGCTATATGGGTCTGATCTCAGTTCAGCATCACCACATAGTAGAAGCCTCTGCAATATATATCATTGCTAGAAAGACCTCAAAGGTACATTTATGAAAAACCAAAACAAGTTAAAAACTTGCTAATGCTGAGTTTGAAGACATTAACGTGTCTAAAAGATTCACGCTTGCAAGCTGAATAGAAACTGTTTCATAAATGCTCAGAGTTTGTGTTTAGATCTAGTTTCTTATTCCTGTTTTTCACTGATGATAGCAAATAGCTAGAAATCATGATCTGAAAGTGGAATTAAAGTTAGAGATAGTGAATGCTCGCTCTGACATTTATGTAAACAGAAAACTACGCTTGACGGTGTTTTTGGTAGAATGCCATCTATTATCATAAATACAAGAATTAGCAAGTTTTTTAACTTGTGTTTTTTTGTTTTTCATAAATGTACCTTTGAGGTCTTTCTTGCAATGATGTATATTGCAGAGGCTTCTACTATGTGGTGATGCTGAACTGAGATCAGACCCATGTAGCTATCAGGCCTGCTATGCTGAGTTTGAAGACATTAACATGTCTAAAAAATTCATGCTTGCAAGCTGAATAGAAACTGTTTCATAAATGCTCAGAGTTTGTGTTTAGATCTAGTTTCTTATTCCTGTCTTTCACTGATGATAGAAAATAGCTTGAAATCATGATCTGAAAGTGGAATTAAAGTTAGAGATAGTGAATGCTTGCTCTGACGTTTATGTAAACAGAAAACTATGCTTGATGGTGTTTTAGGTAGAACACCATCTGTTATCATAAATACAAGCGTTAGCAAGTTTTTTAACTTGTGTTTTTTTGTTTTTCATAAATGTACCTTTGAGGTCTTTCTTGCAATGAAGTATATTGCAGAGGCTTCTACTATGTGGTGATGCTGAACTGAGATCAGACCCATGTAGCTATCTGGCTTGCTATGCTGAGTTTGAAGACATTAACGTGTCTAAAAGATTCACGCTTGCAAGCTGAATAGAAACTGTTTCATAAATGCTCAGAGTTTGTGTTTAGATCTAATTTCTTATTCTGGTCTTTCACTGACGATAGGAAATAACTTGAAATCATGATCTGAAAGTGGAATTAAAGTTAGAGATAGTGAATGCTAGCTCTGACGTTTATGTAAACAGAAAACTACGCTTGATGGTGTTTTTGGTAGAACGCCATCTGTTATCATAAATACAAGCATTAGCAAGTTTTTTAACTTGTGTTTTTTTGTTTTTCATAAATGTACCTTTGAGGTGTTTCTTGCAATGATGTATATTGCAGAGGTTTCTACTATGTGGTGATGCCTAACTGAGATCAGTCCCATGTAGCTATCTGGCTTGCTATGCTCAGTTTGAAGACATTAACATGTCTAAAAGATTCACGCTTGCAAGCTGAATAGAAACTGTTTTATAAATGCTCAGAGTTTGTGTTCAGATCTAGTTTCTTATTCCTGTCTTTCACTGACGATAGCAAATAGCTTGAAATCATGATCTGAAAGTGGAATTAAAGTTAGAGATAGTGAATGCTCGCTCTGACGTTTATGTAAACAGAAAACTACACTTGATGGTGTTTTTGGTAGAACGCCATCTGTTATCATAAATACAAGTGTTAGCAAGTTTTTTAACTTGTGTTTTTTTGTTTTTCATATATATATATATCTGATTGCAATTTGTTGATTTTAAAGCTTGAATATATTCACAATCAAATATATACATATATGTTGTTTAATCTATTAATATAACTCCATATTAATATTAATACAAGATGGATACAATTTCTATTAACATTATAATTCCTGATGGATCAATAAACAGTACACTGTAATTAATGTGTGTGTAATAATTGACTATTGCACTGGAGAAATATATATAACTAATTAAATTTCAAATTTTATAATGTAATTCA